>BSBN01001679.1:0-390233 GCA_027924645.1 Cunninghamia lanceolata | reverse complement strand
GCTATTTGTCGACCCAAGGACAACAATGTGTAGGAGGATGTAGCATGCTAGATGGAATTAATTAATTTTATAATTAATGGACTTGATAACAATCTTTGTTGCAATGAGGCTAAGAAATGAATAAATCTAATAGTTTAAATTCTATAACTTGGCTTAATTAATTTATGTTGCAAGGGATGTGAATGTAGTTGAAAGTGAAATGATTATGTTTAAATCATCTTTGAAAATATTTATAGGAGAATTTGTATAAGGCTTGCATAGGTTAAGTTGGTGAGGATTGTATATTAAACAATGTGATCATTAGTTAGGTAGTCTTAAATTGGAAACCATCTTGTCTTTGCCATGTAACTTGAGTATAAATTAATAGATAAAATATTGAGCTCTTATTAATAGAAGAGCGTAATTGTATCTTGATGCTAAGGAAGTAAAATTATATAATTCATTGTAACCACTCTCTATAAGTAGGTATGTGTTTGAGAGAGAGAGAGAGAAGGAGAGAGAGCCAATCTAGAATGGAACAGACTATCTCCCTTAAAACATAGTCAAATCCTTTATACTTGATGTATATCCCAAATGCCTTTCCATTGGTCAACCAAAATAGTTTGATCTTGTAGCCTGAGTATCAAAGATTCTGGCTCATGAAAATCTATATTTAATTAATTAATATTAGATGAAGAATTTAATTAACAGTTTCCATTCCATCTTTTTGAAGCCTAATGGCTAGTGTGATACAAAGTACTTGATTATATCCATGTAATCCATTAACCTTCTTTCCATAAAGAGGTGCACTTGAAGCTATGCATTGTTGTGTTATAGAGTGTATAGGAGCATAATATATGGTTTTTAGTAAAAGTTGACATGTGTCAAATTATTCTATCACCTAGATTGTGTTCATATTAGGCCCCTTAGATAAAATTTTGTATGAATTCAAAGGATGTTAATAGTGTTTGATGATAGAGATGTTGCAATTGAGAATGCTTTAGAAGAAGCCATTCTATGTAGGAACTATAATGTCTTGAATGACCTCTATTATTGAGCCTTGTGTTAGCCTCTAGAGTCAATTTAAGTTTATTTAAATAAAGAAGTTCCCAAAGGACTTATTATAGTGTAAATAATCGTATAATTAGATGCTTAGAATGCATTTCCTTATAATTTGTACAAAATATTTTGTATATTTCCCAACAAGTAGGAGGTAATTTTCGCAATGTATCAAATTATGATATTTGTATCAAGATTCAATTGTGTAGTTTTTGAGTCGAACTCATTGACCTATATTACATGAGTTCATGAGAGATGGGTTCATGTGAACCACTACTCATGTAGTATGGGTCAATGAGTTTGACTCAAAAACTACGTAGTTGCATCCTAATATAAATATCATATTTTGCAACAAGTTGTACAAAATATTTTGTGTATCCTAGTTAAAACAAGGTGAAGGATCAGTTTGGCTTAGTCAAAATTTAGCGACCCTTCCAAATTTCAAGGGGGGCTTAATTAGGTTAGATGTGACTTTAGGTTTGAACTCACTTTGAAGCTCCTTTCCTTTTTTAAATTCTATCTTAAGTGCTCTAAATAAAAATGAGACTAAACACATTTTAATTTAGGTAAGTGTACAATTTGAATTTGAGGAGGTAGGTGTGTAACGAACATCTATCCGTTATATAATCTTACTAAAAATTTCCAAGATAAAACCATACACATTTTTCTTATATAATTAAATCATAATTACAATTATTAGAATCATAAATAATTTCTCAATTCATACTAATTTACAAGAAAAGAACAAACTAATATATTCATAAATTAAATATTACATGATTGCATCCTCTTCTTGATGCTATATTTACAAATTTATAATTTTTCAATAATACAATTATATATCAAAGGAATATAAATGATGTCTATGTATGACCAAGGTCTTCCGACATTCTTCAGTCGCAAGAGGGAGAGCATCACCCGAGTGCTTTACCTCAGATCACAGACTAGCGGTCCCCTACACACCTCCCATTTGGAAGTGACCCTACCCTTCATGAGGGAAATAGATTAAGGGAATCAAAAAGATCCATCATGCCATCCAAAAGCTATTGTTGTGTCTAAATTACAAACAATCGGTCATATGACTCTAGAATCTTTCTAGCTAGGTATGACACAATCTAACTATTTTACAAATAAAAGGACATTGTGAACCGACAATGCAAGCAGTGACTTTGCATTACTTTGGACAAAGTTTTGATAATTCATATACACATTCCAAAATGGAGATGTGTGTCATATGTTCACACAACTCTATCTCAAACTTGTTAATAGAAAACATTCTTTATGCATACTAGCATACATAATAGTATAATATCTGAAAACTTGTGACAACTTTAGAAGAATAGTCCTTCTATCCTAGGCTTGGATAGATGATTTAGAGATTTTACACCAATTACAAACTCACCAAGTCAAGTTTAGGGTAGAAAACTCAACTTAGAACAATTTATTTACTAATGATAATGATGTGCATTCATTGCATTCTCAACTATTGTCAAACTGACAGTCTTATCACAGTGATCTTTAACTCATTTTCTCAGTAATCATGTCCATAGGAATTACTTCCTAATTACAATAGAAATTTATAACTCAACATCACATAATCATTTTTTGCATCAATATCGACCAAGTAGGAAACATCAATTACTCATAGAGATAATAGTTCTTATTGTCCTCTTCAAAAAAAATTTGAGTTTCTATTAAAGTAGGCATGTAAAAATCTTAAAGAAAAATAAGATCATGCATTTCCAAAGGTAGTCTTGTTCAAAATAACACATACAACACTCATGCTAATTAAACCTAATTATATCTTCTCATGAATTGTGTTTATATATGGTAAAACCTCTATATTCCCACTTAACCCTGTTTTGAGCAAATTTGGGGCTAGTAATTAACAACAAATATCAATTGTAACTCTCTTTCAAGAGATGCAGTTGCTTATTTATATATGTATATATGTATTATACATATATACATATATAAATAATCAAGACTAAGTCTTAAAATAAAATAATCATTTACATAAGAATAATGTAAATTCTTGTTCACCTATTATTTTAGAAATCATTACTTGATTTAGAATAACCATTTAGAAAACTCTTGGGCTATATGCCTGATTTAGTGGTCTCAAAGGAAGAATATTTCAACCCTTTGAGAATGGAATCCAAACCACGTTATCTTTTTAATAATAATACATATCAAAAGAAAGATTAAATCTGTTAGTTCCCAAATCAACTATAGTAAACCCTAAAGGTTTGCCACTTCTTATCATCAAATTTACTATAGGACTTGGCCAACAAAGACAGAATGTTGTTTGCACTTGCCTCCCCTGCACTTTAGGTTCTGCCGCACCTACGGGGCGTTCCTATAACAAAATATTTGTCTTTGACTCACTCAAAACAAAAAGATTTAACTTTTCAATACCAAGCAAAGTGCTCTTATGTATGGACCAAGATTTATGAGATAAACCTAGATTGGCAATGTTCTTGGATTATCACAATGGTTAGATCGAAGAGCATGCAAGGTCCTAACTCTATGTCTACAAGTTAACAGATTTGGATTTTGAAATTATTTTGTTTTTTGAGTTGTGAGACTTTCCTAGACCCTTTGGACAGACAAATTCCCAAACCAGCGCTTTATCAGGGGCAACAGAGTCAAACCTATTAATGTAAATGTTTCCTATGACAACAAAACTTCATATTCAAAGGACTTATAAAATATTACTGCCTAACAATAATATGTCCAAGAAAGAGTATTACCTATGACCATACTTCATTAATCCTTTGATATCACCCCATTTTCCCCTATATCTGATCTAGAGTAATTTTAATCTACTCCTTGAGTAGATGCAGAAAATCAGATATACAATATAGCAAATCTATATTGAAGAACTTAGAAGCCCTTGATAACTTTGTTCAAAGAAAAATGATAATACCCAAGGAGACAATCATAAACAATACACACAGACAGTGTTTTTCATTTAACTCAATTTGGATAGAACATAGTCATTCAGAAATTTATCATTTACAAAATAGGAAATACCTCTGCACTAGAAAAAGAGTTGAGTCTGCAACAAAAAATATCTTCTGAAATGTGGATATCTTATATCCAAAGTCAAAAGAACAATCCCCAATCCAACTCCAAAAATCCCCTGTAAAATGGCCCTAAATTCCCTTTTAAAGGAGCAAACAAGCTATCGACCACCTACACTCTGACAAACTTCCTAAATGATAAAACCAGATCCTTACAAATTTCCAAATAAACAATTGGATCTTCAATAAATTTTGTAGCTAAAGTAGTCAGATTCTTGATAAAAATCTGCCGACGAAGCAACCTCGACCTCAATTAGATGGGAAGATTTTATATTTTGCTCATAGACGTGCTGCAGATTCATTGATTACAGAGTGGGAACATGTAGGAATGGCGCTGACAGACGGCCGCTCCAAATTTTAAATTGCACCCATTGATTCGGGCTAGTCCTTACGTTAGATCAATGGTCACTGAGCACCCGTCAATCCTAAAAATCCACATCAGTACCGTTGAAAAGTCCATCACCAATAAGAATCACTCCAATCAGGCAGTCATTCCTTCACTGACTTTTCCTTCCTTCCTTCTGATCTTGACACATGGTGCCTTAGTATAGCATCGCAGCCAACAGTGAGCCACCACCAAAGTGCCCTGTGCAAGCATACAAAAGCCCCCATGTGTCTTTTCTTCATTTGCTCTGCTCTTCTTTAATTAAAATCAGGCCACATGTCACCCCGTCGCAACTACGCGGTGAATATTCTCCTTTGACAGATCCCTCTGTGCACATGCGCAACCATTAGATTCAGGTCCTCTTGTAGATCATTTCTCACTCTGACACCTAGCAGTGCATGATTCATCATTTTGAGATCCTCGATTAAATGGTTGTAAGCCACATCTCTTTGACAGTTGGCGCCTTATCGCAGCCGCACAGGGGGGTGGTGATGTCATCCATAGTGCGATGTGATGCTACGATAAGTCGCCACATGGCACTTCCTAGGCCCCATAGAGACTTAAGACTTAAGACATGATGGTGTGACAGGAAACAAGAGGCAACATTAGGTAAAGAGGCTGGTCACCACACGGTTAAAGGCTTTAAGTTACAACTTAAATGACCGAGAACCCACTACAGGAAGTCAATGTCATTTTTAAAAGATAAAGTGCAAGAGGCCAAGGGACAATAAAGCTTAGGGCTTTTAAGGGGTTAAAGAAAATGGAAATGAAGACTTGTAGACCCAACCCTGAATCTCAGTAGGTACCACCATTGGCTCTGGCTCGGAGACGCATGCCTCTTGCAGGCATGGCAAGCACCTCAGACCTCTGGGATACAGACCAGGTGCCATATCCATTGGGCAATAGAGTCATCACTACACCCTACATCACAATTTGCACATCTTCAAATTTCACATGGCGGCCCAGGGCCACCAAAAAGGAAAAACCAATACTTTCCCTTATCAAATATCCTATTTTTATTAGATTGTTCCAAGTTCAATCTGATAACAATATAATTATGAAAGCATATCATCCTTGTGCCTCTTTCATCATGTTATTGTTGATCCATGTTGACAAAAATTAAAAGGTCCACAGAAATACTATTCCTTTGCATATGTGAATTATAGTTGTGTGTCAATGAAAACATATTGTCCCAGAGCAAACCATTTGAACCATTAGAAAATGGGAAACCATTCAAGAACATGTTGTCAACACGGGTTTCATGTTTAAATTCTTCCATATCTTGATACCTGCTCTTATATGCTAACCCAAAAGATGTATCTAACACAAATTTCTGAAGAAGGGCAGCCTCCAAATGATTCTGTACCAACTCCTCAACCTATTCACAAATAACCAAATGCTCAGCCAAATCCAAGTCACTCATGTCTCTTTCTTCATATGTGAACATAGTAGTAGTGGTTGATTCACTAAGTTCATACTTAGCTATTTTATCTTCATCTATGGCTTCACAAGGCTCTTCCTTTGCTTACTCAACTTCTCTACATTCTTCCTTTTGAATAAATATAGATCTAAAGTATAACTCCCTTTGTTGTCTCTCATGATCTAGATGGTTGACACATTTCTTAACCTGTTGTAAATGTTGTTTTGCTTGACTGGCTAGCATCTTTGCCCTCCTAGCTCTCTGCAACCATCCATTTTCCATCTCATCATCTTGATATGAAGTAGCTATCATCTCTGTCATATTCATGTGAATATCTTGTTCATTCAAAGCTGAAACTTCTAGTTCTTCCTTATATGCACATTCTTGAACAACTTGGATATACTAATTTTGAAAATAATTTTCACCTTCTGATTCTGTCACATACATGTCTGAGATTTCTGCCATGTCCATAGATGAACTGACATTACCTGACATGAGGATTCTTCAACCCTTTTAATGTCTTCTATTGGCAGTGATGATGCCCCATCACTCATGCACTCATTATTGACTGACCCATAACTGGGCAAAGTTTGATGCCTATCCATTACATGACCGTATGATGTATTTAGAGAACCATTCCAATATATGTGCATTGTGCCTATTAGCTGATCTTCCTCAATAGGATAATTGCTATCTGCATTTTGAGACGTCACATCTCTTGCATAATCAGATTTGGTTGATGCATAAATTGGGACAGCAGGGGTGTAAGTGCTATGCCATTCATTTTCAAAACTTGAATTACACCTTTCATCAACATTGGGGGCCCTAGGGCAGCAGACATTTGTAGATAAAAAACCCTTGTACATTCCATACTTCCAGTTATTTTAAATGTCCATTGCAAATTGATATACTTGATGCAATGTGGTGGGCTCTTTATCTCTCAATCTGTAGCTCATTTTCTTGTCAAATGCACCTAAATAAATAACCAGAGCTAGAGCATCATTAGGTCTGATTTTTTTTGGAATTCTTTTCAATGCCTTTATGAATTTGAGGTTAAAGGCTAGTGTTGGCACTCATTTTGGTCTGGAGGTTGTTTCTGCATGTTGGGGGGTTTTTTCGTTTTGAGCCCTAAGTCTTCTTGTTCATCGGAGTACTTGTCATCGGTGAAAGTTCTTTTTGAAGTGCTCTGATTGTGTGTTGAACCACCACATTGAACCATCGGGTTGAACCGGTTCAATGGTTCAACGGTTCGCGGGCTTTGGTTCCATATTTTCCATCAGTAAATCCTTTGCTCATCTTTTTGATCTAATCGGCATGGTTGAACCGGTTCAATGGTTCAATGCTTTATGATTTTGGTCTCATCGGGGTGATCGTTGTTATCGGTAGGCTTCGTTTCTGTTTGGCCAATATGGATGGTCTGGCCGACAAGAGCTTGTAAGGTGTGTGTGGTCATCAGCATGTGTCTGGCCGACCAAGGGGCAAAGTCTAGCTTGTTGATGCATCGGCATGATGATAGGTATCGGCATAGGTTTGAGATGCTATTCCGATGGTGTAAGTCACACCGATGGAGGTGACACGCTGATGTGCTATCGGCAAGAGTGATGTTATCAGCGAGGGCATTTTGTGGTTCGCTGATGGTTTTGGTCATACCGATGGATGAGGAAGGTGGACTGGTAACCGCCAACAAGGTGCGAGATGGTCATCGGAGAGACTCATACTATCGATGGGAGTGTGGAGAGCTAACCTGATGGTCTTTCTTTGGCCGATGAAGGGAGTGTGGAGTTTGCGATCGGTGAGACCATTGAGGTCGGTGGGAGCTTTCATTGGTGTGCCGATGGTCTATGTCTTGGCGACAAGGGATTACGAAGTGGTCTTCGGCGTGACTTGTGTTGTCGACAGGAGAATGAGTCGTTGGGCGAAACTAGGGTTTTTTGGTGGCCATCGGGGAGAGTTGGTCTATCGGCCGGGGGGCCTTTTGCTAGGCCGATGGTGTAGGTCTGGGCGATGGGGCTTTGGACGGAGGACCGTGGGTCGAGCGCGGCAAAAGCACTCAACATTTGATATGCATGCAGCTATGTTTATAAAGTGCTAAAGTGGTCTCGGTAGCATGCATGTGGGATTAATTTCCCTGCATTTTTGAAACTGTGATAAAACGCGTTTTGGCGGGAGATTCTTATTGAATGCTACGACGGTTCCCAAGTAGGCCGCGGGTGGTTGAGCCATAAATGACGATTGTAGCAGGGGTATGGGCGATGGTACACATGATCAGGTTGCCCAGTTTTTGGATGAAGACTTCCAGGTGGCAGCACAGGGCTCGAGGCCACCCTTGTCTACTTTCTGTCTGATGCAGCAATAACTTCTGAGCGCCATTCCTTCTGAGGACTGTATCTAGTAGTTTTTTGCCAAACCATGTAATTAATTGCTGTGGGTACACTTTCTGGCCGATATAGGCAGACTGTGTTACCATTGTTTAGGTTGTTGAAAGTTGAACATTTTGGCTCTGTAATGCAATACAGCTGATTTGGTTGCTCTGTACAGCAAAACTTGTGAGTTTATGTATCTCCTGTTGTATGTTTTTGCATGAATCCACTGATTTCATGGTTAATTTTATATGAGAAATGCTATGTTAGCATGTGTTTTGTTAATTCTGTCTCCAGTATTGCATGTATCTTTCTTCTGAGTCTGGATATTTGAGGAATGTTTGAGACTCTAGAACATAGAATTCCTGTGTTGAATGTCTGATCTCTTAACTTCTGCTCAAGGGGTAGATTAAATTGTTCTCAGATTGAACATTGGGAAGGGTATACTGCAGTAGGGATGCCATAAGTATAGATGGCTTAACACTTTGTATTGGGAGATATTTGTAAGGTACGTATCACATGTGTCCCCTTGAAATCCAGTTTTAGCTGTTCATGCTGATCATTCACAGGTGTATGTCTACTGACTCCAGGCCGTGGACAGGCACCGATCTAGCTTTGTGTCTGTGTTATATACCATGTTCAGCTCTACATCCAAATATAAAATCAAAATGAAACTCTAAAACAACCATTAGGACATTAGAATTAGTTTTAGGATCCAAGTCCTCTGTCTACAACTGCAAATAGGCCCAAAGCCAGCCCCTTTGCTCTTATCTTACAGTTTTGGTCTACTTACAGGAGGACTTATCTGCTTTCTGTCAGCATCCCAGCCTTTATATGCATATCCTCATGGATGTTGAGTAGGGAATACCCCCTTAGGTTTTGCAGAGCCTGAAGAAGAAGAGGAGATAAAATATAGAGTCTATCTCCTACACTATTGGCCCTTGGCCCAGAGATCCTGTTGATCATTGATGGCTACCTTGTAGGGAATCTGGGAGTAAGCATCCAGTCTGGGAAAAAACCAACAGAAATTGGCGAATCTACTGGGGAATTTGTGAAAGAACCCTGATTTACAAAAGAAAACAGTTCCTAGTAATAGGTGGCGACTCCGAAGTAATCTCCCAACCGGTCAAAGTAAAATTTATATGCAGGGGAGAAGATCCCAACAAAATCCTTTATTTGAAGAGTTACCAGTAATAAGAAGAATGATGTACAGAAGAAAGGGAGCTGTCTCAATCAGTCATGAGAGTTCCCCCAGAAAAAATGATGATATGCAAAATAACCCTAGGCCATTAGGATAGCATGTGCCTTACTTTTCAAATGTAGAAGCTGATATTCAGGGTGCATATGAGAGGCAACAGGGTGGTAGCGTGAGAATGAGGTCAGAGGTGTTCCAAGAACGCCCATTTCTAGACCCTAGTGAAAGGTTTGAAGAGGCAGAGTCTTTGAGGGATGATGAAGATGATGACCAGAATGGTATGAGACCATCTACCTCTATGCCTAAAGAAGAACAGTTAGCTGAAGAAATCAAAAATTTGAGAGCAGAACTAGAATATCTACAAGCCATGAAAATTAGAGATGACATGAGGCAGAAAGTGCAAGCTTTAAGGACTACCCAAAATGATTCAATTCCTACCCTTGAGAATGCAAATGTGTAGAGACATTAGCAAAGAAATGAAGTGCAACATCAGCATAATGATCAAAGACAAAATGTGAATGATGCTAGGATACCACTGAACAATGTAAGAAACCAGAATGAATGTAGAAACATTAATGCTAATCAGTTTGACAGACAGCCCATGCAGCTAGATAGATTCAAACAGCTGGTGTTTGATGGTATTCTTAGGTATCCTAACCCCATTGACAAGCATCTAAGGCTGCAAGTGCCTAAATTTTTAGGAAACAACACTGTGTCAGGAGAAGATCATCTAAAGGCTTTTCAAAATGTCATGGATAACTTTGAGGTTGAACATGAGGATGTTTTCATGAAGTCATTCATGCAATCTTTAGTAGATGAGGCAAGAGAATGGTACAAGAATCTGCTTGACCGGAGTATTTCATCATGGGATGATTTTAAAAGGATGTTCAAAGAGCAATATGGTGACAAAACTAACCCTAGCTTTTTTGTAAATGAGTTTACCAGTATCACTAAAGGGTCAAATGAGCAAGTTGCAGATTTTAATGCTAGATTTACTAAAGTGTTAAACAAATTGCCACATCACATGAGGCCAAATGAACCAATCTGCATAATATTGTATATCAATGCCTTTGATGCAAAAACTGCATATGGATTAAGAGATAAAAGTCCTGCTACTATCAGGGATGCTTTCAGAATTGCAGTGAATATTGAGAACAATAGGAAAGCATCAGGCAACACAAATAAAAGGGATGATATGAAAATTCTGCAGAATCCAAACAAGCCTCAGAACACTCAAGGTAATACATCTACCTCTGAAGATAAGATAGACAAATTGGCAAATGTTGTTAAGGACCTAAGTTCTAGACTAGCTAGAAGTGAAAAAGGGATAGGTCCTGATAGGCAAGTCTACCAAAGGCAGGAAAAGAGACCATCATTGCATGATATGCCTTATAATACCAATTGGCATAATGGTAAGCCTATATTCCTACATAACAACACAAATCAGAGAGCTCAACATGTCAAAGAAACTCATGATCCTCTAAAAAAAGCTATAAATATTGTTGATGATACTCCATGGTGTATAATTTGTCAGATGCCACATTCACAGTCACAGTGTATGATTGCTCAGTCCTTGTATGATAATGCTGCATCTTGTAATGAATGCAATGAGCCACATTATGTGCAAGATGATGATGTTAATATGATGTCCATAAACAATGGATACCCTCTTTATGATGCTGATGAGAGTACAAATAATGGAATTCAGGCCTGTCAACAGGATTCTTATGAAGAAGATAATGGAGAAAGCTATGTGTATGCTCAGAGCTCACACAATTTTCTGAGTAACTTACAACGACCTTCTGATGAGGAAATTAGGGCCCTCACAGGTGCAGCAGTGGCCCAAGTCAAGAGTAACTACAATCTCAGAGGTAAAACTCAGATAAGTAGCCCACATCAGCCAGAAGGTATTTCTGCAGGTCAGCCAGTGCATCGTCATAAGGGGATTGAACCACAAAAAAGGCAGTGGGGTAATAATAAACAAAATTCTAGACATAGAACAGGTCATGAATCTCAAGGACCAGAAAATAGAGTCCCCCAGGCTGAAGATCAAAGTAAAGGTTCCCAAGACAAGAATGATGATCAGGGAACTATGAAAGTAAAAGTTAAATCAGTTCTGGATAAAAATAAGATTGTGGAGCAAGCTACAACTGTTATACAAAATTATGCTCCATTTGACATAGCTCAAGTCCTCTCCCAGGTAAAAGTCTCTGTCCCACTTATGGAACTGATGAAGGTTGAAGAGATCAAGAATAGGACAGTATCCCTAATTTCAGGAGTATCTTCTCAAGCTAAACAAAATGTTCAGATCCAGGGTGAGAAGCATGTCATGTGCAATGAAGAAGATGAGGGTCCTGAGGTTTATCTAGGAGTGACTATGACAAAGTGCCCCTCACAAGTGGAACCATTTTACGTATCCCTGGTTATAAATAGAAAAATAATCAGAAATTGTATGCTTGACTCTAGAGCATCTACAAATATCATGCCTTTAGCCATCATGCAACAAGCTGGATTGAAAATTGACAAGGCATGTGGAAAATGTTATGCTATGGATGCCAGAGAGGTACCAGTTATTGGAATCATGAAGGATGTAGATTTCAAACTGGCAGCATTTCCTGAAAAAAGATATAAAATGAATATAACAGTGGTTGACATCAAGCCACAGTATGGTATGTTGCTGTCAAGAAGATGGGCAACACTAATTGGTGGAAGTATGCAGCTGGACCTGTCATATGCCATGATTCCAATGAATGGCAGGGATGTTAAGTTGATCAGAGAAGAAAGATCATCAGAGACAGTGGAAGACCAAGAAGCAGAGGAACAGATATGCTTTGTAAACACTGACTATGATAACTTCAAGGTTATCTCAGATGATAGGGAAGATAAAGAGGAAAATGTCTGCATTAAAGAGCTGGACCAGCAAGGTTTATGGACTATGTTTTTTGATGGAGCTTGTGCAAAAGAATGCTCTGGAGTTGGAGTTGTTTTCCTGTCTCCAACTGGTAAGCTCCTCAAATTCTCTTTCTTGCTGAGGTTTGTTTGCACAAACAACATTGCAGAATATGAGGCTTTACTCTTAGGCCTAAATATAGCTCTCAAACATGGAATCAAAATGCTAAGAGTATTTGGGGATTCTGAGTTGATTGTATCCCAAATTAGAGATAGGTATGCTTCAAAGAACAAAAGATTGAAACAATACAAGCATGCTGTTTGGGATACCATTGAACTATTTGATGCATTTTCAATAGGCTGGGTAGAGAGATCAAAGAATGTTATAGCTGATTTCTTAGCTAATGTTGCAATAAGGCTAGATGACATCACTTTGTCAGATGTTACAAATGTAGAAGTTAAAATTAGGCCTGCAGTACCAGAGAACATATGCAGTTGGCAAGTGTTTAATGATGATAGGGACTTGTTAAAATTTTTGCACTGCATAGATGAATATGAGAATCAAGAAATTGATTTCCAAGCTTTTGTAGAAACTATAGATGGAAAAGAAACTCTTGTGGGGAAAGAAATAATTCGATTGAAGACTAATAAAATCCCTAGAGGGTTAGTAGCTTTAGAACGAGCTTTTGACAGTAGAGATCAATTGGTCACAAAGACATCTCCCACAAACAAGGAAGATTTAGAAGAGAAATTTGGGAACATCTCAGGCCCCCAAGAAGGTATACATTGGTAAACAACTCAAACCACACATTAGAAGTATGCTGATTGCATTACTGAAAAGGTATAAACATGTTTTTGCTTGGTCATATGAGGACCTCAAAGCCTATAGAGAAGACTTATTCCAGCATGAGATCCCATTGAAGCCTGGAGCTAAGCCATTTAGACAGAGGTAAAGACCTATTAATCCTACCTTAGCTCCAAAAATGCAAGAAGAACTCAAAAAGCTTAGGGAAGCTAGAATAATTGTGCCAATCAGACATTCAACTTGGGTGTCTAACCTTGTCCCAGTCAGAAAAAAGAATGGTGATATTAGGCTTTGTGTTGACTTTAGAAACTTGAATGTATCCTCTTTAAAGGATAACTATCCACTGCCTAATATGGAGGCTATGTTGCAGAGAGTGACTGGTTGTGAACTCTTATCCATGATGGATGGATTTTCAGGTTAAAATCAGGTGAAGGTAAAAGAATCAGAACAGTATAAGACTACCTTCACCACTCCATGGGGAACTTATGTATATGTTAGAATGCCATTCGGACTAACAAATGCAGGTGCTACATTTCAAAGAGCAATGGATGTTGCTTTTGCAGGGTTGATCGATTCAATCCTCGCTGTATATCAAGATGACTTGACTACCTATTCAAAGAAGGAAGAGCAGCATTGTTTGCATCTAGAGCAGGTTTTCATAAGAGCACTGGAGTATGGCATTTCTTTAAATCCGAAGAAGTGTGCTTTTGGGGTAGTTGAAGGAAAGCTCCTGGGGCACATTGTTTCCAAGGATGGAGTTAGGATAGATCCAGAGAGTGGCTACTATTGACAGAATTCAAATGCCAAAAACTATAAAAGGAGTTCAGTCCTTCTTTGGACAGATAAATTTTGTTAGGAGATTTGTTCCCAACTTTGTAGAAACCACAAGGAACATTTCCAAGATGTGAAGAAGGATGCAACTGTCCACTGGGAAAGTGGAGCAATTGAATCATTTCAGAGTATCAAAGAGGCAATCAAGATGGCCCCTGTTCTTAAATCTCCTAATTTTTCTAGGCCATTCCAATTGTTTTCATTTGCTTCCTTTCACACTGTTGCTGCATGTTTGCTACAGAAAAATGAGGATGGATTTGAGCAACCCATAGCTTTCTTCAGTATGTCCTTGCAGGCTTCTAAATTGAAATATGATATCATGGAGAAACAGGCATATGCATTAGTCAAAGCCATCAAAAGTTTCAGGCCATACTTGGTGGGATCACATATAATTGCATATGTACCCCATGCAGCAGTCAAAGACATATTCACTCAACAGGAGGTGACTGGAAGAAGGTGCAGATGGATAAACAAATTGCAGGAGTTCAACATAGAGATACAAATTACCAAGTTGGTAAGAGGACAAGGATTAGCCAAGATGATGGCACAGTCAAACTTGGAAGCATGCCAAGTCAATGTAGTCCAAAATGAGAGTGCAGATGTATCAAGATCTGAATGGTATAAGGATATTATATATTACTTGCAAAATCTGAATTGCCCTTCCCATTTCAATGACAGTCAAAAGAGGACTTTAAAGTTACATGCAATCAAGTATGTTATTGTTCAAGATGAGCTATACTGGAGAAACCCTGATGGTGTGCTGCTGAGGTGTGTGGATGAGGATGTGGCTAACAATGTTTTGAATGACATGCATAAGGGATTGTGTGGTGGACATTATATTGCCCAAACAACAGCTCATAAGATTCTCAGAGTAGGATATTGGTGGCCCACTCTCTTTTCAGATGCACAAAGGTTAGTGAGGAAGTGCGACCCTTGCCAAAGATTCTTAGGAAAGTTGAGATATGATGGTGCTTTACCCCTCAGAACTATAACTGTGGATGCTCCATTTCAGCAATGGGGAATTGACTTCATAGGGGAAATTGCAGACAAGTCAAGTGGGGGACACAGTTGGATTTTGGTGGCAACTGATTACTTTACCAAATGGATTGAGGCCATTCCAACTAAGAGAGCTAGAAGTAAGGTGGTGACAGATTTCATACTGGAAAATGTTATCATCAAGTTTGGAGTACCATTCAAGATAGTCACTGATAATGCTATGTGCTTCAGATCAGGTGAATTTGTTGATTTTTGCAACAGGTATGGGATAAATCTATCATATGCATCACCATACCACCCACAAGGAAATGGTCAAGCAGAATCAAGCAATAAAAGCATCATGAAAATTATCAAGAGGATACTAGACAAGAACAAGAGAGCTTGGGACTCAAAATTAAAGTTAGCAATATGGGCTGACAGAGTGACAGTAAAAAAGGCTATTGGGATGTCACCCTTTGAAATAGTATATGGTGCATCAGCCAGATTGCCCATAAACAATCTCCTGCTAGTTTACAGATTTATCTAGGATAATGATGAGGAGATTGAAGACTCTATGATAGAAAGAGTGAATCAGCTGGTTGCATTGGATGAGAACAGGAGGAAAGCACACCAGATTAACCTCAAGAGACAACAAGATGTGAAATATCAGTTTGACAGGAGAGCTACAAAAAGGAAGTTTCAAGTCAATGATCTGGTGCTCATCTGGAATGCAAAAAATTAGGACAGGGGTAAACATGGTAAGTTTGAACCCTTATGGATGGGCCCATATCAGATTTGTAGCACTCATGGAGAGGACTCTTATTTTCTCCAGGCCCTAGATGGTGAAGCTTTGGATTTTCCTGTGCATGGTTAGTTCCTCAAGTTTTATTTTGCATGATGGCCCATCTCTATGCACATGTGTAAAAAGTATGTATATATTGTAAATGCCTTATACAGTTCGTGTTTTTTTGGTTTTTGCCTAGTCTGCCTGGAGATCTGGTTCTCGCTGCAGTTTTGCACCTGCACGTCCCCATTCAGAGCCAGAGTTGGCACTCATTTTGGTTTGGAGGTTGTTTCTGCATGTTGGGGGGTTTTTCTTTTTGAGCCCTAAGTCTTCTTGTTCATCGGAGTACTTGTCATCGGTGAAAGTTCTTTTTGAAGTGCTCTGATTGTGTGTTGAACCACCGCATTGAACCATCGGGTTGCACCAGTTCAATGGTTCAATGGTTCGCGAGCTTTAGTTCCATATTTTCCGTCAGTAAATCCTTTGCTCATCTTTTTGATCCAATCGGCATGGTTGAATCTCTGGATTGAACCGTCGGGTTGAACCGGTTCAATGGTTCAATGCTTTATGATTTTGGTCTCATCGGGGTGATCGTTGTTATCGGCAGACTTCATTTCTGTTTGGCTGATATGGATGGTCTGGCCGACGAGAGCTTGGAAGGTGTGTGTGGTCATCGGCATGTGTCTGGCCGACCAAGGGGCAAAGTCTAGCTTGTTGATGCATCGGCATGATGACAGGTATCAGCATAGGTTTGAGATGCTATTCTGACAGTGTAAGTCACACCGATGGAGGTGACAAGCCGATGTGCTATCGGCAAGAGTGATGTTATCGGCGAGGGCATTTTGTGGTTCGCCGATGGTTTTGGTCATACCGATGGATGAGGAAGGTGGATTGGTAACCGCTAACGGGGTGCGAGCTGGTCATCGGAGAGACTCATACTATCGGTGGGAGTGTGGAGAGCTAACCTGATGGTCTTTCTTTGGCCGATGAAGGGAGTGTGGAGTTTGCGGTCGGTGAGACCATTGAGGTCGGTGGGAGCTTTCATTGGTGTGCTGATGGTCTATGTCTTGGCGACAAGGGATTATGAAGTGGTCTTCGGCGTGACTTGTGTTGTCGACAGGAGAATTAGTCATTGGGCCGACAGTGGAGGTTTTGCCGACGAGGGTTTTTTGGTGGCCATTGGGGAGAGTTGGTCTATCAGCTGGGGGGCCTTTTGCTAGGCCGATGGTGTAGGTCTGGGTGATGGGGCTTTGGACGGAGGACCGTGGGTCGAGCGCGGCAAAAGCACTCAACATTTGATATGCATGCAGCTATGTTTATAAAGTGCTAAAGTGGTCTCGGTAGCATGCATGTGGGATTAAATTCCCTGCATTTTTGAAATTGCGATAAAACATGTTTTGGCGGGAGATTCTTATTGAATGCTGCGACAGTTCCCAAGTAGGCCGCGGGTGGTTGAGCCATAAATGGCGATTGTAGCAGGGGTATGGGCGATGGTACACATGATCAGGTTGCCTGATTTTTGGATGAAGACTTCCAGGTGGCAGCACAGGGCTCGAGGCCAACCTTGTCTACTTTCTGTCTGATGCAGCAATAACTTCTGAGCGCCATTCCTTCTGAGGACTGTATCTGGCAGTTTTTTGCCAAACCATGTAATTAATTGCTGTGGGTACACTTTCTGGCCGATATAGGCAGACTGTGTTACCATTGTTTAGGTTGTTGAAAGTTGAACATTTTGGCTCTGTAATGCATTACAGCTGATTTGGTTGCTCTGTACAGAAAAACTTGTGAGTTTATGTATCTCCTGTTGTATGTTTTTGCATGAATCCACTGATTTCATGGTTAATTTTATATGAGAAATGCTATGTTAGCATGTGTTTTGTTAATTCTGTCTCTAGTATTGCATGTATCTTTCTTCTGAGTCTGGATATTTGAGGAATGTTTGAGACTCTAGAACATAGAATTCCTGTGTTGAATGTCTGATCTCTTAACTTCTGCTCAAGGGGTAGATTAAATTGTTCTCAGATTGAACATTGGGAAGGGTATACTGCATTAGGGATGCCATAAGTATAGATGGCTTAACACTTTGTATTGGGAGATATCTGTAAGGTACGTATCACATGTGTCCCCCTGAAATCCAGTTTTAGCTATTCATGCTGATCATTCATAGGTGTATGTCTACTGACTCCAGGCCGTGGACAGGCACTGATCTAGCTTTGTGTCTGTGTTATATACCATGTTCAACTCTACATCCAAATATAAAATCAAAATCAAACTCTAAAACAACCATTAGGACATTAGAATTAGTTTTAGGATCGAAGTCCTCTGTCTACAACTGCAAATAGGCCCAAAGCCAGCCCCTTTGCTCTTATCTTACAGTTTTGGTCTACTTATAGGAGGACTTATCTGCTTTCTGTCAACATCCCAGCCTTTATATGCATATCCTCATGGATGTTGAGTAGGGAATACCCCCCTAGGTTTTGCAGAGCCTGAAGAAGAAGAGGAGATAAAATATAGAGTCTATCTCCTACACTGTTGGCCCCTGGCCCAGAGATCCTATTGATCATTGATGGCTACCTTGTAGGGAATCTGGGAGTAAGCATCCAGTCTGGGAAAAAACCAATAGCTGGAATTAATTCATTTTCTTCAATACAGATATACATGAAATTATTAAGAAGGGAAATCTCTGATATCCTTTCACCAAACTATTCTATGAATGCTGATTGAAATTCTTGCCAAGAATAGATAGAACAAGCTGGTAAGTAAGAGAAGTAGTCTCTTGCATCTCCTTTTAGAGACTATACAAATAGTCTCATGAGAACATCTTCATGATCAACTTCATAATCATCTATTAGATCATTAAACTGCTGCAAATGTTTTTGGGTAACCATTTATTCCACTAAAATTGATGGGTCTATATCTATCAATGCTGAAATTTCTTTTGTTACATGGTTGGGACTGATTATTATACATCGTTGCACTAGAAACCACACAAGGATGCATGTATCGATGATACATTTGATATGCCTTTACAAGGCCCTTGATATTAACTTTACAATTCTACAGGGCAACCCAAATTCCTTTACAACAATGATCTTAGGCTTTTGAAATACAAACTACTATTTTAGCTTGCCTAAGGTCCTCTAAATGAGTTTTTTTTTAAACAACATTGCATACTTCGTGTTGACTTTTTCCCAGACTGGATGCTTATTCCCAGATTTCCCTACAAGGTAGCCATCAGTGATCAACAGGATCTCTGGGCCAGGGGGTCAACAGTGTAGGAGATAGACTCTATATTTTATCTCCTCTTCTTCTTCAGGCTCTGCAAGACCTAGGGGGGTATTCCCTACTCAACATCCATGAGGATATGCATGCAAGGCTGGGATGTTGACAGAAAGCAGATGAGTCCTCCTGTAAGTAGACCAAAACTGAAAGATAAGGGCAAAGGGGCTAGCTTTGGGCCTATTTGCAGTTGTAGACAGAGGACTGAGGTTCCTAAAACTAACTCTAATGTCCTAATGTTGGTTTTAGATTTTGCTTTGGAGTTTAAGTGTGGATGCAAAGCTGGATATGGTTATAACACAAGACAAAGCATGATTGGTGCCTATCCAGGGCCTGGAGTCAGTAGACATACACCTGTGAATGATCAGCATGAACAACTAAAACTGGATTTCAAGGGGATATGTGTGATACCTGCCTTACAGGTATCTCCCAATACAAAGTGTTAGGTTATCTCTACTTATGGTATCCCTACTGCAGTATATCCTTCCCAATGTTCAACTTGAAAACAGTTTAATCTACCCCTTGAGCAGAAGTTAAAAGATCAGACATTCAACACAGGAATTCTATGCTCTAGAATCTAAACATTACCAAACATCCAGATTCAGAAGAAGAATACATGCAATACTAGAGACAGAATTAACACAACACATGCCAAACAGCATTTCTCATATAAGTTTAATCATGAAATCAGTGGGTTCATGCCAAAAACAAACAACAAGAGATACATAAACTCACAGGTAAGCTGTACAGAGCAACCAGATCAGCTTGTTATGCATTACAGAGCCAAAATCATCAACTTTCAACAACCTTTCAAATGAGCAAGACCACCTGCTTATATCAGCCAGGTAGGTGCTCAGCAATTAATTACATGGTTGACCAAAATTTTGCCAGATACACAGTATCAGGAAAATGGTGCTCAAACACAACCAGATTGGCGCCCAAACTTGAATGCAGCAGGTAGGGGAGGAGACAGGAAGATTTCTCGAGCCCTGCGCCCCTGTCCGCTGATGTACACCCTCAGTCGGGTACAGGATCCATCCACGCCATCGCCCATACCTCTGCAACAATCGCCATTAATGGCGCACCAACCCACGGCCTTGGGAAGATCATCAAATCTGCAATCGCAACCATTTCCCGCCGAGATTCATCATCATGATATTTTGAATATGCAGGATAACATTATCCCACATGCACCCCGCGATGACCTCAATAACACTTTATATACTAAGTCATGAGCATATATCATGTCGGTGCTTTTGCTCCTGACGACACTAGTATAGACTTCATCATCATCATCCTCCAGCAGCATGATATCCTGTTGTTCGAAATATCACCCTGACGTCATCATGATATTTGAAATATAACCTTCATGATAATCGGCACAACCTGATCCTTCGGAGGAACATCCTCCTGCTGAGCTTATAACAAAAGTCTGGCCGATGAACATCCTGATGACGTCATCATCATATCCTGCTGACGTCATCATCATATCTGCCTACTGTGCACCTCCTCATATCCGGATGACGTCATCATCATGTTTGCAAATATCAGGAGGTCTCTTCAAGATGATCAGTGTTAGAAATATGACCCCCCCGGACCTTGATGATGTCATCATCATATCCACATCATCATGATATTCGGAAGACAACCGGATATTTGGGAATATCCTCCTGATGTTCAAATATCAGGTTGCACTGTAGCTCCACTATAAGATCGGGGCGATAACTGAATATGATGATGATGCTTGAAAAGATCACCCCTAGTAGATAATGCGCGAAGCCGGCAGGCGGATATCTCCTTGATATCAGCATCATCATGATGCTCGAACAAAACATATATCCGGGTGATATGAAAATATCACCCCCTCCTTCGGAAATATCATGATGCAGATAGGCAGAGAAACAAATATCACCCTGATATAAGGATGACGTCAGCATCATCAGGATGACAAAACAACGAACAAGAAGTGATACAGCATCATCAGGATGATATTGACTAAGATCATCCTCACGTTCAAAATATGATGACCCTAGTGAATATCGGGTCGCACTTAGAACTCTTCGACAACATCATCAGGATGATATTAACCAAGATCACCCGATGATAAAATATCACCCCGGCGAAATATCATGAAGGCAGAAAATATGATGACCTCCGCAAGCAGCAGGATGATAACTGGAAATATCATGATGATGACGACCCTTAGGAAAAAACAAGTCAGGTCGACAACTTAGAGAATAACCCCTTCAAGATATCGGGGCAACATCGTCATCATGTTTGAGCAAGGTGATATTCGGAAGATCACCGGATACTTGCAAAATTACCCCCGCAAGCAACTGAGGGCGCACTGTAGCTCACCAGTATCATCAGGATGATATCCAAACATCACCCGTTAGCGAAATATGATGATGACGATGAAAAACCAGTCGACGAAGAACATGCTGATGAAGATCATCATCGAAGACAAGATGATGATGACGACCTCCTCCTCAGAAAAATATGATGCTGCAGCTGAAAAACGCTGAGGAGGTCCAACACTTAGAAAAATTGGGCAAGAAGATGAAGAAACCTCCTGATCATGACAAATCAACCCCAGGTCAAAATAAGTGCTAACAGTGGCTCCGAATGGGGACGTGCAGGTGAAAACCTGCAGCGAGAACCAGATCTCCGGGCAGACCTGACAAAAGGCAAAAAACGCGAGCTGTACAAGGCATTTACACTACATACATATTTTACAAATGTGCACAGCAACCAGATATTCATGCAAAATAGAACTTAAGGAATTGGCCATGCACAGGCAATTCCAGAATTTCACCATCTAGGGCCTGGAGGAAAAAAGAATCCTCCCCATGAGTATTGCAAACCTGATATGGGCCCATCCATAAGGGTTGAAATTTACCATGTTTACCCTTTTCCTGATCTTTAGCATTCCAAATAAGCACCAGATCATTAACTTCAAACTTCCTTTTTGTAGCTCTCCTGTCAAACTGATATTTCATATCCTGTTGTCTTTTGAGATTGATCTGGTGGGCTTTCCTTCTGTCTTCATCCAATGCAACCAGCTGATTCACTCTTTCTGTCATGGGATCTTCAATCTCCTCATCATTTTCCTGAATGAACCTGTAAACTGGCAGGAGATTGTTTATGGGCAGTCTAGCTGATGCACCATATACTAGCTCAAAAGGTGACTTCCCAATAGCCCTTTTCACAGTCACTCTGTCAGCCCATACTGCTAAGTTCAACTTTGAGTCCCAAGCTCTCTTGTTCTTGTCCAGTATCCTCTTGACAATTTTCATGATGCTCTTATTGCTTGATTCTGCTTGACCATTTCCTTGTGGGTGATATGGTGATGTATATGACAGGTTTATCCCATATTTGTTGCAAAAATCAACAAATTCACCTGATCTGAAGCACATAGCATTATCAGTGATTATCTTAAATGGTACTCCAAACCTGATGATGATGTTCTCTAGTATGAAATCTGTCACCACCTTACTTGTAGCTCTTTTAGTTGGAATGGCCTCAATCCATTTGGTAAAGTAGTCAGTTGCCACCAAAATCCAACTGTGTCCCCCACTTGATTTGTCTGCAATTTCCCCTATGAAGTCAATTCCCCACTACTGGAATGGAGCATCCACAGGTACAGTTCTGAGGGGCAAAGCACCATTATATTTCAGCTTTCCTGAGAATCTCTGGCAAGGGTCACACTTCCTTACTAACTTTTGTGCATCTGAAAAGAGAGTGGGCCACCAATATCCTGCCCTGAGAATTTTATGAGCTATTGTTTGGGCAGTATAATGGCCACCACACAATCCTTTATGCATATCAATCAAAACATTATTAGCCATATCCTCATCCACACATCTCAGCAGCACACCATCAGGGTTTTTCCAGTACAGCTCACCTTGAACAATAACATACCTGATTGCATGTAGCTTCAGAGTCCTCTTTTGATTGTCACTGAAATGGGAAGGACAATTCAGATTTTGCAAATAATAGACAATATCCTTGTACCATTCAGATCCTGATACACTTACATTCTCATCTTGGACTGCATTGACTTGGCATGCTTCCAAGTTTGACTGTGCCATCATCTTGGCTAATCCTTGTCCTCTTATCAACTTAGTAACCTATATGTCTATGTTGAACTCCTGCAGTTTGTTTATCCATCTGCACCTTCTCCCAGTCACCTCCTGCTGAGTGAATATGTCTTTGACTGCTGCATGAGGTACATATGCAATGATATATGACCCTACCAGGTATGGTCTGAAACTTTTGATGGCTCTGACCAGTGCATATGCCTGTTTCTCCATAATATCATACTTCAACTCAGAGGCTTGCAGGGACATACTGAAGAAAGCGATGGGCTGTTCAAAACCATCTTCATTTTTCTGTAACAAACATGCAGCTACAGTATGAAAGGAAGCAAATGAGAACACTTGGAATGGCCTAGAAAAATCAGGAGATTTAAGAACAGGGGCCATCTTGATTGCCTCTTTGATATTCTGAAATGATTCTGTTGCTTCCCTTTCCCAGTTGACAGTTGCATCCTTCTTCATCATCTTGGAAATGTTCCTTGTGATTTCTGCAAAGTTGGGAACAAATCTTCTAACAAAGTTTATCTGTCCAAAGAAGGACTGAACTCCTTTCACAGTTTTTGGCATTTGAATCCTGTCAATAGCTGCCACTCTCTCTGGATCTATCCTGACTCCATCCTTGGAAACAACGTGTCCCAGAAGTTTTCCTTCAACTACTCCAAAGGCACACTTCTTTGGGTTTAAAGAAATACCATATTCTAGCGCTCTTATGAAGATCTGCTCCAGATGCATACAATGCTGCTCCTCTTTCTTTGAGTAAGCAGTCAGGTCATCCTGATATACTGCCAGGATTGAATCAATCAGCCCTACAAAAGCAACGTCCATTGCTCTTTGAAATGTAGCACCTGCATTTGTTAGTCCAAATGGCATTCTAACATACACATATGTTCCCCATGGAGTGGTAAAGGCAGTCTTATATTGTTCTGATTCCTTTACCTTTACCTGATTATATCCTGAAAATCCATCCATCATGGATAGGAGTTCACAACCAGTCACTCTCTGCAACATAGCTTCCATATTAGGCAATGGATAGTTATCCTTCAAAGAGGATACATTCAAGTTCCTGAAATCAACACAAAGCCTAATATCACCATTCTTTTTCCTGACTGGGACAAGGTTAGACACCCAAGTTGAATGTCTGATGGGCACAATTATTCCAGCTTCCCTGAGCCTTTTGAGTTCTTCTTGCATCTTAGGGGCTAAGGTAGGATTTATAGGCCTTTGCCTCTGTCTAAATGGCTTAGCTTCAGGCTTCAGTGGGATCTCATGCTGGAACAAGTCTTCCCTATAAGCTTTTAGGTCCTCATATGACCAAGCAAAAACATGTTTATACTTTTTCAGTAATGCAATCAGCATACTTCTTATGTGTGGTTTGAGCTGTTTACCAATATATACTTTCTGAGGGGCCTGAGATGTCCCCAAATTTATTTCTTCTAAATCCTCCTTATTTGTGGGGGATGTCTTTGTGACCATTTTGTCTCTACTATCAAAAACTCTTTCCAAAGCTACCAACCCCCTAGGGATCTTGTTAGTCTTCAATTGAATGATCTCTTTTCCCACAAGAGTCTCTTTTCCATCTACAGTTTCTACAAAAGCTTGGAAATAAATCTGTTGGTTCTCATATTCATCTATGCAGTGCAAAAATTTCAGCAAATCCCTATCATCATTAAAAACTTGCCAACTGCATATATTTTCTGGTATGGCAGGCCTAATTTTAACTTCTACATCTGTGACACCTGACAGAGTGATGTCATCTGGCCTTATTGCAACATTGGCTAAGAAATCAGCCATAACATTTTTTGACCTTTCTACCCAGCCAATTGAAAATGCATCAAAAAGTTCAATAGTATCCCAAACAGCATGCTTGTATTGTTTTAGTCTTTTATTTTTTGCAGCATACTTATTTCTGATTTGGGATACAATCAGCTCAGAGTCCCCAAATACTCTTAACATCTTAATTCCATGTTTGAGAGCAATATTCAGGCCTAAGAGTAAAGCCTCATATTCTGCAATATTGTTTGTGCAATCAAACCTCAGCAAGAAAGAGAATTTGAGGAGCTTACCAGTTGGAGACAGGAAAACAACTCCAGCTCCAGAGCCTTCTTTTGCACAAGCTCCATCAAAAAACATGGTCCATAAGCCTTGCTGATCCAGCTCTTCAATGCAGATATTTTTCTTTTCATCTTCTGTATCATCTGAGACAACCCTGAAGTTATCACAGTCAGTGTCCACAAAGCATACCTGTTCATTTGCTTCTTGGTCTTCCACTCTCTTTGAGGATCTTTGCTCTCTAATTAGCTTGACATCCCTACCATTCATTGGAATCATGGCATATGACAGGTCTAGCTGCATACTTCCACCTATTAGTGCTGCCCATCTTCTTGACAGCAACATACCATATTGTGGCTTGATGTCAACCACTGTTATATTCATTGTGTATCTTTTTTCAGGAAATGCTGCCAGTTTGAAATCTACATCCTTCATGATTCCAATAACTGGTACCTCTCTGGCATCCATAGCATAACACTTCCCACATGCCTTGTCAATTTTTAATCCAGTTTGCTGCATGATAGCCAAAGGCATGACATTTGTGGATGCTCCAGAGTCAAGCATACAATTTCTAATTATTTTACCATTTATAACCAGGGAAACATAAAATGGTTCCACCTGTGAAGGGCACTTTGTCATGGTCATTCCTAAATAGACTTCAGGAGTCTCATCTTCTTCATTGCACATGACCTGTTTCTCACCCTGGGTCTGATCATTTTGCTTAGCTTGAAAAGGTACCCCTGACATTAGGGATATTGTCCTATTCTTGATCTCTTCCACTTTCATGAGTTCCATAAGTGGAACAGAGACCTTTACCTGAGAGAGGATCTGGGCTATATCAAATGGAGCATAGTTTTGTACAACAGTTGTAGCTTGCTCCACAATCTTGCTTTTATCCTGAGCTGATTTAGTTTTCATTTTCATAGTTCCCTGATCATCATTCTTGTCTTGGGAACCTCTACTTTGATCTTCAGTCTGAGGGTTTTTGTTTTCTGGTCCTTGAGATTCAGGACCCGCTCTGTATCTAAAGTTCTGTTTATTATTTACCCACTGCCTCTTTTGTGGTTCAGTTCCTTTATGACCATGCACCAGCTGACCTGCAGAAATATCTTCTAGCTGATGTGGGCTGCCAACCTGATTTTTACCTCTGAGATTGTAGTTGCTTTTGACTTGAGCAACTGCTGCAGCTGTGAAGGCTCTAATTTCCTCATCAGAAGGTCGTTGTAGGTTACTCAGAAAATTGTGTGAGTTCTGAGCATACACATAATTATCTTCATTATCTTCATCATCTGGGGACTGTTGGCAGGCCTGAATTTGATAATCTGTCTTCTCATCAGCATCATAAAGAGTATATCCATTGCCTATGGACATCATGTTAACATCATCATCCTGCACATGATGTGGCTCATTGCATTCATTACAGGATGTAGCATTATCATACAAAGATTGGGCAATCATGCACTGTGACTGTGAATGTGGCATCTGACAAATTATACACCACGGAGCATCATCAGCAATATTTATAGTTTTCTTTAGGGGATCAGGAGTTTCCTTGACATGTTGAGCCCTCTGATTTGTGTTGTTACGTGGAAACACAGGCTTACCATCATGCCAATTGGTGTTATAAGGCATATCATGTAATGATGGCCTCTTTTCCTGCCTTTGATAGACTTGCCTATCAGGACCCATCCCTTTTTCACTTCTAGCTAATCTATAGCTCAGGTCCTTAACAACATTTGCCAGTTTGTCTATCTTATCTTTAGGAGCAGATGTACTACCTTGAGTGTTCTGAGGCTTATTTGGATTCTGCAGAATTTTTACATCATCCCTTCTATTTGTCTTGCCTGATGCTTTCCTATTGTTTTCAATATTTACTGCAATTCTGAAAGCATCCCTGAGAGTGGCAGGACCTTTATCTCTTAGTCCATATGCAGTCTTTGCATCAAAGGCATTGATATACAAAATTATGCACATTGGTTCATTTGGCCTCATATGATGTGGCAATTTGTTCAACACTTTAGTAAATCTTGCATTAAAGTCTGCAACCTGCTCATTTGACCCTTTGGTGATACTGGTGAACTCATTTACAAAGAAGCTAGGGTCAGTTTTATCACCATATTGCTCCTTGAATATCCTTTTAAAATCATCCCATGATGAAATACTCCGGTCAGGCAGATTCCTGTACCATTCTCTTGCCTCATCTATTAAGGATTCCATGAATGACTTCATGAAAACATCCTCATGCTCAACCTCAAAATTATCCATAACATTTTGAAAGGCCTTTAGATGATCTTCTCCTGACACTGTGTTGTTTCCTGAAAATTTAGGCACTTGCAGCCTCAGATGCTTATCAATGGGGTTAGGATACATAGGAATACCATCAAACACCAGCTGCCTGAATCTATCTAGCTGCATGGGCTGTCTGTTTGGCTGATTAATATTAATATTTCTATTTGCATTTTGGTTTCCTGCATTGTTTAGTGGTATCCTAGCATCATTCACATATTGTCTGTCATCATGATGCTGATGTTGCATTTCATATCTTTGCTGACGTCTTTGCATATTTGCATTCTCTAGAATAGGAACTGAATCATTTTGGGTAGTTCTCAAGGCTTGCACTTTCTGCCTTATATCATCTCTGATTTTCATGGCTTGTAGGTATTCTAGTTCTACTCTTAGACTTTTGATTTCTTCAGCCAATTGTTCATCCTTAGGTCTGGAGGTAGATGGTCTCATACCATTTTGGTCATCATCTTCATCATCCCTCAGAGACTCTGCCTCTTCAAACCTTTCACTTGGGTCTAGAAAAGGGCGTTCTTGGAACACCTCTGACCTCATTCTCATACTACTACCCTGTTGCCTCTCATATGCACCTTGAATATCAGCTTCTGCACTTGAAAAATAAGGCGCATGCTATCCTGATGGCCTAGGGTTATCTTGTACATCATCACTTTTTCTGGGGGAGCTCTCATGACTAATTGAGACAGTTCCCTTTCTTCTATACATCATTCTTTTTGTTAATGGTAACTCTTCAAATAGAGGATTTTGTTGGGATCTTCTCCCCTGCATATAAATTTTACTTTGACCGGTTGGGAGATTACTTCGGAGTCGCCACCTATTACTAGGAACTGTTTTCTTCTGAAAACCAGGGTTCTTTCACAAGGTTCCCCAGCGGAGTAGATTACTGTTGCTGACTCAGATGGGTCACATATATATCACTGGAGATGATTAGATAGCACTTTTACTTCTCAGTTCCCAGCGGAGTCGCCAATTTCTGTTGAATTTTTCCCAGACTGGATGCTTATTCCCAGATTTCCCTACAAGGTAGCCATCAGTGATCAACAGGATCTCTGGGCCAGGGGGTCAACAGTGTAGGAGATAGACTCTATATTTTATCTCCTCTTCTTCTTCAAGCTCTACAAGACCTAGGGGGGTATTCCCTACTCAACATCCATGAGGATATGCATGCAAGGCTGGGATGTTGACAGAAAGCAGATGAGTCCTCCTGTAAGTAGACCAAAACTGAAAGATAAGGGCAAAGGGGCTAGCTTTGGGCCTATTTGCAGTTGTAGACAGAGGACTGAGGTTCCTAAAACTAACTCTAATGTCCTAATGTTGGTTTTAGATTTTGCTTTGGAGTTTAAGTGTGGATGCAAAGCTGGATATGGTTATAACACAAGACAAAGCATGATTGGTGCCTATCCAGGGCCTGGAGTCAGTAGACATACACCTGTGAATGATCAGCATGAACAACTAAAACTGGATTTCAAGGGGATATGTGTGATACCTGCCTTACAGGTATCTCCCAATACAAAGTGTTAGGTTATCTCTACTTATGGTATCCCTACTGCAGTATATCCTTCCCAATGTTCAACCTGAAAACAGTTTAATCTACCCCTTGAGCAGAAGTTAAAAGATCAGACATTCAACACAGGAATTCTATGCTCTAGAATCTAAACATTACCAAACATCCAGATTCAGAAGAAGAATACATGCAATACTGGAGACAGAATTAACACAACACATGCCAAACAACATTTCTCATATAATTTTAATCATGAAATCAGTGGGTTCATGCCAAAAACAAACAACAAGAGATACATAAACTCACAGGTAAGCTGTACAGAGCAACCAGATCAGCTTGTTATGCATTACAGAGCCAAAATCATCAACTTTCAACAACCTTTCAAATGAGCAAGACCACCTGCTTATATCAGCCAGATAGGTGCTCAGCAATTAATTACATGGTTGACCAAAATTTTGCCAGATACACAGTATCAGGAAAATGGCGCTCAAACACAACCAGATTGGCGCCCAAACTTGAATGCAGCAGGTAGGGGAGGAGACAGGAAGATTTCTCGAGCCCTGCGCCCCTATCCGCTGATGTACACCCTCAGTCGGGTACAGGATCCATCCACGCCATCGCCCATACCTCTGCAACAATCGCCATTAATGGCGCACCAACCCGCGGCCTTGGGAAGATCATCAAATCTGCAATCGCAACCATTTCCCGCTGAGATTCATCATCATGATATTTTGAATATGCAGGATAACATTATCCCACATGCACCCCGCGATGACCTCAATAACACTTTATATACTAAGTCATGAGCATATATCATGTCGGTGCTTTTGCTCCTGACGACACTAGTATAGACTTCATCATCATCATCCTCCAGCAGCATGATATCCTGTTGTTCGAAATATCACCCTGACGTCATCATGATATTTGAAATATAACCTTCATGATAATCGGCACAACCTGATCCTTCGGAGGAACATCCTCCTGCTGAGCTTATAACAAAAGTCTGGCCGATGAACATCCTGATGACGTCATCATCATATCCTGCTGACGTCATCATCATATCTGCCTACTGCGTACCTCCTCATATCCGGATGACGTCATCATCATGTTTGCAAATATCAGGAGGTCTCTTCAAGATCATCAGTGTTAGAAATATGACCCCCCCGGACCTTGATGACGTCATCATCATATCCACATCATCATGATATTCGGAAGACAACCGGATATTTGGGAATATCCTCCTGATGTTCAAATATCAGGTTGCACTGTAGCTCCACTATAAGATCGGGGCGATAACTGAATATGATGATGATGCTTGAAAAGATCACCCCTAGTAGATAATGCGCGAAGCCGGCAGGCGGATATCTCCTTGATATCAGCATCATCATGATGCTCGAACAAAACATATATCCGGGTGATATGAAAATATCACCCCCTCCTTCGGAAATATCATGATGCAGATAGGCAGAGAAACAAATATCACCCTGATATAAGGATGACGTCAGCATCATCAGGATGACAAAACAACGAACAAGAAGTGATACAGCATCATCAGGATGATATTGACTAAGATCATCCTCACGTTCAAAATATGATGACCCTAGTGAATATCGGGTCGCACTTAGAACTCTTCGACAACATCATCAGGATGATATTAACCAAGATCACCCGATGATAAAATATCACCCCGGCGAAATATCATGAAGGCAGAAAATATGATGACCTCCGCAAGCAGCAGGATGATAACTGGAAATATCATGATGATGACGACCCTTAGGAAAAAACAAGTCAGGTCGACAACTTAGAGAATAACCCCTTCAAGATATCGGGGCAACATCGTCATCATGTTTGAGCAAGGTGATATTCGGAAGATCACCGGATACTTGCAAAATTACCCCCGCAAGCAACTGAGGGCGCACTGTAGCTCACCAGTATCATCAGGATGATATCCAAACATCACCCGTTAGCGAAATATGATGATGACGATGAAAAACCAGTCGACGAAGAACATGCTGATGAAGATCATCATCGAAGACAAGATGATGATGACGACCTCCTCCTCAGAAAAATATGATGCTGCAGCTGAAAAACGCTGAGGAGGTCCAACACTTAGAAAAATTGGGCAAGAAGATGAAGGCTTCAGATGAAGAAACCTCCTGATCATGACAAATCAACCCCAGGTCAAAATAAGTGCTAACACTTCGTTTGAAAATACATACTACATTCTCAGCAAATGCAAAAGTATGCAATCCTATCACCACTATTTCCCTTTTAACCAGTGCTAACTTCACCTAATAAGGAATCATTTAAAACTCATACACCATGGTTTCTTTGAAAACTAAAATATGAAAAGTACCTAGATATGTTGTAGCTACTGTAAATTCTTTTCCCTGACTGAGAATATGCAAATCTAACACTTTTTTGTATCCCTTTTCAAGTTCTTTGTATGCAGAGTCACCACCTCCTTGTAGAGGAATGAGCTTTATGAAGATAAAAACTCTTTTCTTTCATTCTTGGTTCTCCTCAATAGTAGAGTCACACATAAATCCTTCTAAAATTGCTGCAACAAAGCACTTTCAAGTCTGATAACTTCTTAAAATCTGAACCAAATGCTCAAATCCATCAAATTCTAGACTCTTTTCTCATGGATATGTCACTGTTCCCCAATAGAGTCGCCAATTTTGTTAGTTCCCAAATCAGCAGATAGTAAACTCTAAAGGTTTGCCACTTCTTATCATCAGATTTACTATAGGACTTGGCCAACTAAGATAGGAGGTTGTTTGCACTTGCCTCCCCTGCACTTCAGGTTCTGCCGCACCTAGGGGGTGTCCCTATAACAAAAGATTTGTCTTTGACTCACTCAAAACAAAAAGATTTAACTTTTCAATACCAGGCAGAATGCTCTCATGTACGGACCAAGATTTATGAGATAAACCCAAATTGGCAATGTTCTCAGATTATCACATCGATTAGATCAGAGAGCATGCAAGGTCCTACTCTATGTCTACGAGTTAATAGATTTCAATTTTGAAATTATTTTGTTTCTTGAGTTGTGAGACTTTCCTAGACCCTTTGGACAGACATATTCCCAGACCAGCACTTTATCAGGGCAACAGTGTCAAACCTATTAATGTAAATGTTTCCCTATGACAACAAAACTTCATATCTAGAGGACTTATAAAATATTACTGCCTAACAGTAATATGTCCAAGAAAGAGTATTACCTATGACCATACTTCATTAATCCTTTGATATCACCAATTTTCTCCTATATCTGATCTAGAGAAAATTTAATCTACTCCTTGAGTAGATGCAGAAAATTAGATATACAATATAGCAAATCTATATTGAAGAACTCAGAAACCCTTGATAACTTTGTTCAAAAGAAAAATGATAAAACTCAAGGAGACAGTCATAAACAATACACACAGACAATGTTTTTCATTTAACTCAATTTGGACAGAACACAATCATTCATAAATTTATCATTTACAAAACAAGAAATACCTCTGCACCAGACAAAGAGTTGAGTCTACAACAAAAAATGCCTTCCAAAACATGGATATCTTACATCCATACTCAAAAGAACAATCCCCAATCCAACTCCAAAAATCCCTTGTAGAATGGCCCTGACTTCCCTTTTAAAGGAGCAAACAAGCTACCGACCACCTACACTCTTATAAACTTCCTAAATGATACAACCATATCCTTATAGATTTTCAAATAAATAATTGGATCTTCAATAAATTTTGTAGCTAAAGTAGTCAGATTCTTGATGAAAATCCACCGATGAAGCAACCTCGACCTCGATTAGATGGGAAGATTTTATATTTTTATCATAGCTGTACTACAGATTCATTGATTACAGAGTGAGAACAGGCGGGAATGGCGCTAACAGACAACTACTCCAAATTTTAAATTGTACCCATTGATTCGGGCCAATCCTTGTGCTAGATCAACAATCGCTAAGCACCTGTTAAGCCTAAAAATCTACATCAGCACCGTTGAAAAGTCCATCACCAATAAGAATCATGCCAATCGGGCAGTCATTCCTTCACTGACTTTTCCTTCCTTCTGATCTTGACATGTGGCGCCCTATCACAGCATCGCAACCGACAACGGGCCACCACTAAAGCGCCCTGTGCAGGTGCGCAAAGCCCCCACGCATCTTTTCTTCATTTGTTCTACTCATCTTTAATTGAAATCAGGCCATGTGTCGTCCCATCACAGCTGCATGGCAAATATTCTCCTTTAACAGATCCCTCTATGCACATGCACAACTGTTAGATTTGGGTCCTCCTGCAGATCATTTCTTGCTCTGACATTTTGCAGTGCATGATTCATCATTTTGAGATCCTTGATTAAATGGCTGTAAGCTACATTTCTTTGATAGCTGGCACCTTATCACGATCATGCAGTGGGGTGGTGACGTCATCCATAGTGTGCTGTGACGCTGCGATAAGCCGCCACATGGCACTCCCAGACCCCATAGAGACTTAAGACTTAAGACATGATGGTGCAACGAGAAATAGGAGGCAACATTAGGTAAAGGGGCCGGTCACCACACGATTAAAGGCTTTAAGTTACAACTTAAATAACCAGGAACCCACTACAGGAAGTCAATGCAGTTTTTAAAAGATAAAGTGCAAGAGGCCGAGGGCCAATAAAGCTTAGGGATTTTAAGGGGTTAAAGAAAATGGAAATGAAGACTTACAGACCCAACCCTGAATCTCAGTAGGTACCACCAAAATCTTTACAAAATTGATTTTTATGTACACACCTTTGAATTTGAAAAATAAAAATATCACTGGTAATAAAGCACAGGTAATTCATAGGGAATCAGATAATACAAGACTATGATATGTGTGTCCAACCCTTGTTCTCAAAATATTAACATAGATCATTAAATGATCAAACTCCAAAATATTATTCTCCATTATAAAAATTGACTTCTGTATGAGTTCAAAACATAGTAAGATTAGAAACCAAGCTATAAATAAATCCATATAGTTTAAACAATTTTATGATTCATTTAGACTTGAAGGCATCGAGTATTATATATACTTTGCATCCCAAGGTATTACATACCCTATGAGAGTCATAAGGTTTAAAACCCTATTTCAAAATAGTTTAGTCCACTTCATGGATAAAATAATAAACTCTTATTCGTGTTAAATAAGACCTATTTCATGGCCAAAATCCAAAACAAAAATAAAGAAAACTTAGTCAATATTTATGAGCTATCATTTACTCTTGATATCAACTTATAAGAAGTTGAAGAGAAGACACCAAAACCATCTCTAATAAACATGAAGGTTATTAAACATTTTACCTATGTTCAATGTAATTATAGGCCTAAATATGGCTGATTTTGATAAGGGAGAAGACTTCTGCAATATAATACCCAAACTGTTGAGGTCTTTAAACATACAGACTCATTATATATGATTAAGATCATAGCTTCTATGCAAGTTGAAAACTATACATTGCTTCTCTTGTAAACATTCCCAAATGAGATTTCACAGTAAATACATTCAAATATTAAACAAACCTATTTTGGTTGAATTATAATCCAAGATAAATGAGCTTAGACCTATTAAGGTCTCTCATTAATAACAGGGAATCCAAAATATAAGTCGAACATATATGTTCATAATCAAACTAGTTCTTTGAAAACCCAAATAGTATTTAATGCAAAATAGAGAATAATTATTCTCTAAGAATCTCCATATAATTCCTTCAAAAACTTGCAATCATATTCAAAAACATATTCAAAATATTACAGGAGATTTAATATAGAATAAAACACTAAAAATCATTGAAACAATGGATTATTTTTTATTAAAGGGTAAAACAAGTTTTGAATGGGCCACAAAACCCTGTACAAAAAATTGCTAAGAGAGAAACGACAACAAACCAACAGCTAACCAACAGCCTAAAAACAAAACATGCAAGAACAAAGCAAAAAAAGGTACAGTAGCCCAACAACCTACTACTGCAGCTTCTTTAGAGTGTCAGTTCCTTCTAACTCCTACTCATAGAAACTTTCATGCATCTTGGAAAATCCCACAAGTTCCTTCTTCTCTTCCTCAAAGAGCTTTTTCTTACTACCTCTGGTGTGCGTGCAAGGGCCACCTTGTTCATTTTGAATCACTTGTTTACCCTTATCTTTATCCCCCTTATTCTTTTGGACAATCACAGCATCCTTTTAAGCAAGAGTGTCCCTAACCTACTCCTTACGAAGCTCTTTTAGTTTATCAATAAGGAGAAACATACCTTGAAGGTTGTTTTGGATCATGCATTGACTAATTTTAATCACCCACTCAAGGTTCTCATTGATCTGGATCATCTTTTCCTTCAGGCTCTCAATCTTCTTTCCATAGTCCTCCTTAATCTTGATGAGTTCCCTTTCCATATTCACCATCTTTGGGATCATTTCCCACCCCTGAAGAATTTTCCTATCTTACTCAACACTAGTCTTCCCCTAATGGTCTAACTTCTCCTGCAAGATTCTTAGCTTGATGTTAATCCTATTAATCTCTACGAAGAGCCATTTAGTCATTTTATGTTGGCCATTCATAGCATCTCTAACCACACCTAGGGCTTTAGATAAATCTTCATAGTTTTTAGCCCTAGAAATCAAGACCTCAAAATCCTCCAGAATATTAGGAGAAGGATCAGGGATAGAAGGAAAAGGAATACTAGCACTCAGCTCCACAATAGGCATAGTCTTCCCTTTTCCAACATTTGAAACAATGGATTGTTACATACCAATGCTTTAGATAATAATCTTTTCTATTTTGTAGAGCTCAAACTCCTCTTTCTTACCTACTTCTCCCCTCCTCTTTCTCTTCCAATCATTCCTTACTTTACTCATTGAGGGGTCGAAGAGAATCCTTGCGTTTTCTCAACAAAATGTCTAGATACTTCTCTACATTAACTTCTCCACTTTGTCCACAAAAACTAAAGTGATTCCTCATTAAATAAAATTTGATGGAGTTTAACTCCACTCCTCTTCATAATACCCACACAATAATGCATTTAATGCATTTCTATCTCCACAATATGGAGCTGATTTTGAGCTCATGAAATTTGAAATTCAAATCTTTTCAACATACAAATACAAATAATATCATACATATGTAATTTATAACTATATGCATATATACACACACACAAATATAAATACAAATTATACTAATATAATTATTAAATTATACCTCTTTGAATAAACTTTTAAATTACTTGTATTGAGAGTTATGTCAACTACTCAACGTAAACCTCAAGTGATCCAACAAACAAATAAAGGATAAGAAATGCCAAACAATCCTAATCTAACTCATCAAAAAATGAAGGACAAGATCAACCATATTGACAAAGAGTCAATCAAGACAAGGAGTCAACATTGTATTCTTTATGCTAACTCGATAGAGTAAGAACAACCACATTGATAAATCAATAACGATGATAAGATGCCAAATACACCAAAATCACAACACTAGAAAAGTATCCAAACCCATGCAAATCGACATAATACTTGTGTGTGTGAGTTCTCGGAGGTATGGTGTCTCGTTCTATCACACCCCAAATTTTAACTATGATTTACTTTTTACTTGCACATAATTAGTGGTTAGTTATGCATGAATTAATGATTTGACATTATATGAAAATGTCAAGATAAATCAATGATATCATGAGTTTATGTTTATATGATTAGAATTTAGATGTGATTATAAGATGCCATGATTATTATTTACAAGGTTTATGAATTGACTAATGATGCATTAATCCAAATTTGGTGATTGCAAGTTGTAACCATGAAACAAGTTTTTCCACCCTCTAAGAAAGAAAGGGAGAGCATCATCAGAGAGAAGAGAATAGACGTATGGATAGAACAGATTTTTTTGCCATCTAAGTCTTGTGTTTTCATAGTTTAGTGAACCTTCATCGAGTATGGTAAGTTATGTTTGACCAATTAGTTTATGTTTGGTTCTGACTTGACAAATCGTCGATTATCAACTAGTTTCATTAAGTTGAGGTTATTGTCTAAAACTAAGTCAGGTTAGAATATGACCGTCGACAAGGAAATGGTCGATATTCATTAGTTCTTTGTGTGATATGAATATAGGTTATATTCAAGAGAAAATATTTACTAGTAGTTAAGCTACTTTTTTATCAGAAATTCTCGATTGGAATTCTATTATGTTAATTATCTATTTTTTACGTTAAACAATTTTGAGTGGGGGAGAATACCTTGACCCCATTCCCTTATCATATCTTGTGTTAAGACAATGTAAGTATATATTGTATACAATGATATTATGTTGTAAAATATCTATTTGTTTTGAACTTTTAGCTAAACCTATTGTTTTGTAGTCATTGAGGTTTTTTAATGGGGAATGTGGTATAGTTGCAAATTTAATGCAAACCACTATATGTTAGTTATGGGCATTCGACTCCTTCCTCCATGTCGATTATGGAGGTAAGGAGGAGTTTTTTGAACTATTGAAGAGTGGTCTTTAATGACCAGTAACTTCTTTATTATCAGATTATGGAGGATTGTAATGGAGAGTTATACTTTGGAATCGTGGAGATAATTAGAATAAATTTTGGATGGAACTCCTCTATTGGAATATATGTGCCCTCCTAGCACATCCATCTATGCAACAGTCAAGGACAGAGGGTGAGAAATTATAGTTTTATGTCTGCACATGCTTTCACCTAAAAGCTTCTTTATTCATTTCCAAAGAATGCATATTGTGGAGGCTACATTCCTCTAGAAGAGAAGTGGTGGGTGTGAAGTTCAAGTAGATTGTAGTAGAGTTTATAGGTACGTATATCTTGGTCGCTTGTTCATACCATATTATTTCTTTTAGATTATGTCTTATTAGAAAAAGTATACAAGTAGGCCGTATCTGCAATTACATGTAGCAATTTGGAAATGGACTAGTGTTTAAATATATCCTCTTCGTTGATCAAATCTATTTCATATGTTATGATTTTTCTCCATCTTCATATAAGATTCTTCTTTTCTTTTCCTACAAATCAATGCTATGTTAGAGACAGTTTAATATCTTTGCATAGCAGTTTGAACCACAGTAGATAAACAATAGAATGTTTAGTTTTCAATATGGATACTATGGTAGTAGCAAGATACTAGCGTAGGGCAAGGTGGTGGTTGTTACTATGGATGCAGTGTTAATGTCGACAACTAGTACTAATACTAGCACTAGTATCATGTATTTACCTCGGACTGTATATCTAATGACTGTTATAATGATCTCTCTGAAGCTTGCAAGTCATCTAGACAAGCTAAGAATGACCATCAGTCTTACTGCAAACTCTTAGTAGTATTTTGCACTTAATGGAAAGAGAAGTTGAGTGAGCTATGAATGGTAGAAATCCATTAGATCGCATGTAGTTCTATTGGTATTAGTGCCAATGGTGATTTAGCTTGAGGCATGCAAAACATTGCTTATAAGCAAGGCCTCACTTTTCCTATCAAAGAGTTATCCTTAAAATGAAAATATTAGAAAGAATAAGCTTCACCACTTCATTAATATCATCGAACACATAGAGAATATATATGGTAAAGCTTGTTGCTTTGATAAACTTAAGATTATGAAATAGTGCTATAACTAGATAAGGTATATATATAAGTACAAAGACCATACCTTTTTTTGAGAACTATGATATAACTTAGGAGTCGAGAGGAGTAAGATTGTAGAAAGTTTAGACAGAGATAGATATACATTTCACAATGATTTATATGTATAATTTGTATTGTTTACAATCAAAGGTTTTGTGATAGATATTCACTTATTTTAGAATATATATAAATGATATTGCTATCATTAAGAACACATAAGTTTAGTGATATAATATCACATATGCATTCGACAACAATGATAAGCATTTTCATGATATTCAAAGGATGTTATTTATGAGTTCATAACCAATCTTATATCGAAATTAAGTGGACTTAAGAAGACCAAGAGGTTGAAAATATCATATTATTATTGTAGACTCAAACCTATATAGGTTGAAAGATTAAACTTAGTAAAAAAATTAGTTAAGATAATGATAGTATTCATTAAGATCCTATATGAGTGAGGATATACCTCGTGTACTATGTTAATACATGTTTTGAGAAATGTGAATTCAAACAATGCCCAGGTGGTCAAGTGAAGACTAGAGGTTATTGTTTCCATGCTATATTATTATAAATTCTTACCTTTGGAAAAAAAAGAGTATTTGGCATTCCAATGTGTTGGGATAGAGAAGTTAAATCCATGGAATTAACCTAGAAGGGTTAAGAAAACTTGAAAAATCTTAAATCAATTATAATATTGAATTAGTCTATTGTTTATTATGGTCAACAGTGAATAGTTGAGAAACCATAGATCAAGACAAGTATAATTTAGGAAGAGTCTATGAAGAACTTATGATAAATAATGATTTCATGATAGAGTCAGAAACTTGATATATTACACAAGAGTGCTAAATTTTTGGGTCATTGAGTAGAATGATAGGAAGTCATAGACACTAGTATTTGTAAGTATACAAAGAGGGACTCTCTGAAAGGTTAAATTCACCTAAACCCATATATTGTGTTTATCCTAGATTAAGGATTAATTCTAAGTCAGATTGACTAGGATTTGAGTTTAGAAAAGACAAATCATGTCTAGAGATAATAGTCAAACAAGTCAAACTATAGGATGTGGTAGTTTCCAAGTCGAGTTAGAGGTGTGTCAACACATTACTATATTTATTGCAAACATCTATTTATAGAGAAACTTTGGCCAAAGTGATGCATTTTCTCTGCATGCATTAGTCGGTTCACAAAGTCTAGATTGCGTAACCGATCAGAATGATCATACTTAGCTAGAAGATTGTCTAGAGTTGTATGGTCGATTGAGTTATGTAGGACACAACACTAGAACTCAGATTGAAACTAGTTGGTTCCTTATGTCTATACTCTTCATGAAGGGTAAGGCCACATCTAGATGGAAGATGAGTGGGGAACCACCAGTCTGTAGTTGAACGAAAAGCACTTGGATGATGATCTCCCTCTGTAATAGAAGACTCACTGAGACTTGTGAGATAGATATCAGATTCTAGATGTAGTATACTTCATGATATGACTTATGATTTGCAAACTTATGTAAACTTATTCATATTTCCAAGTGTAGGTTATTTGTAAATGTAAATTGAAATGATTTCACTATGATTTTATCTTTGAATATATTGTAATTTCAAGATTGAAAAATATTCAAAAAAGATATATACATTTATTTCTATGTGATTATGCAAATGTTTAAAAAAATTCACTCATGGTTAATATGTTCATTTACTTTCTTTGTAAATTTTGTGAGTAATTCCAAGTTGTATTAGTTGGTATGTTACATATGGTATCAAAGCTATCGAGTTCAACACATGGACCTAGGAGCTCACTATGCGAAAACTTGTCAATATTTAGCAGATTGGCTAATGTTTGAAATTGGTTTTATGCCAGAATGGCATGGAGAAGAACCAAGATAACTGCCAGGAAGTCTATTCCCTAGAATTTACCCAAGATAATGGTTAAGAAAGAACTAAATGAGGAGATAAAACTCTAAGAACATATTGACTATGTTGAGGGTGCATGGCTGGAAGACTATGAAACATTAGCTAATGCTCTTAAGTGTATTCAACTAGAAAAGAAACAACACATCAAAGTTCTGGCTTGAAACCCATTGTTTCTACTCATGTAGTTAAATTGAGTAAACCATCTGCTAGCTGTGACATGTCGTTTGGGTGTGGTCGTGATGCCCCTGCTTTAGGAAAAGAGGTGTTGGAGGAGTACTTGCATGTACATCCACCCTCTAAGTTTGTTTTACTGGATTCTGATGGAGAAGAGGAACCTGAGGAATGTCCTTTAGCTGATAGTGACATGTGGTCTTGTTGAGTTATCTATCTAAATAAGGATGTATTTATACCCAGAATAAACTATAATAAAGATGAGATTATTTTCCATAAATTTGAGTATTATGAATAGATTTAATGATAAATTTTGAATTAATGAGATGCATTATTTCTAAATTCTAACCTATAATTTAATATGAATATTATGTGTGATATAGAGTATTATCATGGTTTGAACTTGAAAAATCTTGGAGATAGTTAAGGAGAGTTCAATCCTTCTGAAAACCCAATGACTAAGTTGGATCATATATTGACCATGCTAAATGAAACCAAAGAATGGATTGGAAACCTGGAACAAGAAGTTAGGGGTCAAGGTAGACCTAAAGGAGAAAAAGAGGACTCACATGTAGGGGATGATGATTATAAATCCATGAACCCAGTTCTGATAGTGAACGAAGGGAGGAAATTGATAAGATTAAGTCTCAAGAAGAAAGGAGAAATAGACTTGCCTTAGAGCTGTCAAGAGATATGAGGAAAGTGATGCCACCCAAGTTCAATGGAATAGTAAGTGGTGATGCTACAAAAGCTTGGTTGACAGAGATGGAAAAGCATTTTGAGATCAGAAACTACTCTTAGATAGCCAAGGTAGTATGGGGTGTCTATTAGTTAGCAGGTGAAACGTCCACACGGTGGATGAACAAGAAAATAGAACTAGGGCTAATTTCTATGGCCTTAACCTAGGATCAATTTGTGGTCATATTTTGATAGAGGTGGTTATCACAGCTTTTCTTCGACCAAAAGCTCACAAATTTTTAGAATCTACAACAAGGAGAAATGTCAGTGGTTGAATATTGGGAAAAGTTCACCCATCTCCTAAAGTATGTGCCACAATATTAGAGGGATGAAAGGTTCTGAATCAAAAATTTATCATGGGTTTGAATGCCCAGATAGGTGGAGAAGTGGATGTGCATGGTCCTACCACTATGGACCAAGTTTTTGAGAAGGTAATAAAAAAAGAGCAAAAATTGAAGACAATTTATGCATATTGCAAGAAGAATCCCAAGAGGTTTAATAAGTCACCAGCTTCTCAACTTTTCAAGAAAATAAATGGCAAACAAGATTTGAACAAGAGAAGTGACAAGGGCTTTAGAAATAAGAAGAATGGATCCAGAAATGAGAAGAAAAATAATAGTAATTTTTGGACAAATGATACAAGCAAACTTGCTGAAAAGTGAGGACCTCTTGGAGGATGTTTCTCTTGTGGTGGAGATCATTATGCAAATCAATGTCCAACCAAGAACCAAGTTAGATACCCAGCAAGCATCTTTTCAATAGAGGATCCATGTAGCATTGGAAAATCGCCGGGTGGAGGATCCTATTTTAATTGATTCTGGAGCAACTAAAAGTTTTATTTCTCCAAGAGTATTGAATAAATTTCCTAGAAGAGCTAGATATATGGCTAAACCCTGGTTAGTTGAATATGCTAACCAGACTAAAGCTTAGGTAGAGAAATGTTTGTTTGAAGCCAAGATTGTTCTTCCTAGTTTTTCAACTGAGGTGAATTTGTTTGTAGCCCCCCTAGGTTCCTATGATGTTATCTTAGGAACTTAAATTGGCTATGGAGACATAGGGGCAATGTTGACTATTTTGCAAAAATAGTTTAGTATCTAAGACAATGTAGGAAACAAAGTCTATTTGCATGGTACGCAAAAGAAGTCAAGATCAGACCAATCTCTACTATGTAATTGAAGAGGGCTAGTTGAAAAAGATGTCATCCTTTTGCAGTCAAAATGGAACAAGTAGAAGAGGATCCTAGTAAACAAAATGTAACCTTAGAGAACTATCCTTTCCTTCGAGATATTTAAGATGTATTTCCAGATGAACTTCTGGGGTTACCTCCAAAGAGAGCTTTTGATTTCTCTATTGATATAATACCTGGATCTGAACTGATATCAAAGACACCATACTATTTGACTACTATGGAGTTGATGGAATTGAAAGCCCAGTTTCAGGAGCTGTTGGCTAAAGGGTTGATTAGACCCAGTGTTTCACCTTGGGGAGCACCTATGATCTTTGTCAAAAAGAAGGATGGAACCTTGTGTTTGTGTATAGACTATCGTATTCTCAACAAAGCAACGATCAAGATTAATATCCTCTACCACATATTGATGATATTTTTGGTTAGATGTGGGGTGCAATAGTGTTCTTAAAGATCGATCTATGATCTGGTTATCATTAGCTGAGAATAAAAGATGAAGACATTCATAAAACAACTTTTAGAACAAGATATGGACATTATGAGTTCACAGTTTTACCTTTTCGACTTATGAATGCCCTTGCAACACTCATGAATTTGATGAACAATGTTATTCGAGATTGCTTGGATAAATTTGTTCTAGTGTTTCTAGATGACATTCTTATTTATTCTAAGAATGAGGAAGAGCATTTGCAGCATCTACAATTAGTTTTGCAATGGTTGAGGGAACATAAGTTGTATGGGAAGCTTTCTAAGTGTACTTTATTTTAGAAAGAGATACAATATCTGGGACATATAATATCAGCTGAAGGAATTTTAGTAGATCTTGTGAAGATCAAAGCTATACTTGAGTGGCCTGTGCCAAATAATGTGCATGAAGTGTGCAGTTTTATGGGGTTAGCTGGATATTATAGGAAGTTCATATTGAACTTTTCTAAGATTGCAATCCCAATCACTTTGCTTCAAAGAAAAGGAAATCATTTTGACTGGTCAAAAAAATGTCAGGAGGCATTTAACCAGTTAAAAGAAAGGTTGATGACTGCACCATTATTAAAAGTTCTTGATCCAGAAAGTCAATTTGATGTAATCGCCAATGCCTTAGGGGAAGGTTTAGGTGGAGTGCTTATACAGAATGGGTGAGTGGTAGCCTATGAATCTAGAAAGCTAAGAGCAAATGAGTAGAATTATGCTCCTCATGACTTAGAGTTAGCAATAGTTGTGCATGCTTTGCAAGTGTGGCAACATTATTTGCTAGGAAATCCTTTTGAACTGAAGTCGAACCATCAAGGTCTTAAGTATATATTTTCCCAACCTCATCTGAATGATGGACAAAGAAGATGGTTAGAATTGATATCAAACTATGAATTTGAGATAAGATATATCAAAGGTAAAGAGAATCAAGTAGCAGATGCTCTAAGTCGATAGAGGCATATCTCATCATTTGTCTCTATCCACTCGAATTTCAAGGATTTAGTGCTACAAAATTTTGTAGGTGATGAGTACTATGAGCAAGTTAAGCAGGCTCTCATAGTAAATCCTCAAGGCTCAAGGTATGATGGGTTCTATTTTGAACCAGATGGGCTTTTAAGGTACAAAGGAAGAATTTATGTTCCAAACTCTACAAAATTAAGAAACCTTGTGTGGAAGGAAGTTCATTCTGCACCATATTCAGGTCACCCTGGAGTAACCAAACTCCTAGCCAATGTGAAGCCTCTTTATTTCTGGAAAGGAATGAAGAATGACACTACAATATTTGTAGAAAGTTTCCTAGAGTGCCAGAGAGTCAAGGCTAAGAATTAACATCCAGCAAGACTTCTGTATCCACATGATATTTTAGAGTGGAAATGGCAGGTCATTAGTATGGACTTTGTGCAAGGTCTCCCAATGTCTTGAAATAGACATGATGTTATTTTAGTGGTGGTGGACAAACTCACCAAGGTAGCTCATTTTATACCTGGGAATCTAATGGATGGAGCACCAATTTTAGCTCACAAGTTTGTACAAGAAGTGTTTAGATTGCATGGAGTTCTTGAGAAAGTTATCTCAAACAGAGATGCACGCATGACATCAAGATTTTGGCAAACTTTGTTCTCAGCATTAGGAACTCAACTCAATATCAGCTCAACTTATCACCCTGAGATAGATGGTCAGATTGAGAGGTTAAATCAAGTTCTAGAAGATTTGTTGCAAATGTATTGCATGGATCAACAATACAAGTGAGAAGAATATCTACCACTTGTGGAGTTTACATATAGCAACACCTACAATTCTGCTATCAAGATGGCTCCATTTGAAGCATTGTATGGAAGAAGATGCCAAACTCCTATAAGCTGGGATAAGCTAGAATATAGGATTAACATTGGTCTAGAAATGTTATCAGAAATGGAAGAACAGATCAAGTTGATTAGAAATAGATTGGCGGAAGCAAATGATAGAAAAGTTACACTGATGCCAAGCGTACACCAAGGCAATTCTTAGTTGAATAAAAAGTTCTTTTGAGGGTCAAACCTCAGAAAAGTTCCATAAAGTTTGGAAAGTCTTCCAAACTAGCTCCTCGATATGTAGGACCGTTCGAAGTCCTTGAAATGATCAATTTGGTTGCCTATACAATCGCTCTACCACCAACTCTTGCTAGGATGCACAAGGTTTTTCATGTTTCATATTTGAAAAAGTATATAATATGTGATAATCATATTCTTGATTGGAATGCTTTATAGGTACAAGATCTAGGAGTGATCATGATAGAGCCTCTCAAGGTGCTTGAAGTTCCCAAGCTCCGCTTGCATAATAGAGAGGTTACATAGTGCAAGGTCTAGTCGGACCAGTATGCAAAGAATAGTGCCACATGGGAAGATTACCATGATTTTTATCAAACATTTCCTCATTTGTTTTAAGCTTTTTAAAGTTGAAAAAAACTTTATAATATTATTTTGGATACATTGGATCATTGAGGATGATAAATCTTATGGGGTGGGATATGTCGCACCCAAAATTTTGACTATGATTTACTTTTTACTTGCACATAATTAGTGGTTAGTTATGCATGAATTAATGATTTGATGTTATGTGAAAATGTCAGGATAAATCAATGATATCATGAATTTATGTTTATATGATTAGAATTTAGGCATGTGATTATAAGATGCCATGATTATTTATTCATAAGGTTTATGAATTGACTAATGATGCACTGATCTCAGTTTGGTGATTGCAAGTTGTAACCAGGAAATAGGTTTTTCCACCCTCTAAGAAAGAGAGGGAGAGCATCATCAGAGAGAACATAATAGATGTATGGATAGAATGATATTTTGCCATCTAAGTCTCATGTTTTCACAGTTTAGTGAACCTTCATCGAGTATGGTAAGTTATGTTTGACCAATTGGTCTAAGTTTGATTCTGACTTGACAAATCGTCGATTATCAACTAGTTTCATTAAGTTGAGGTTATTGTCGAGAACTAAGTTAGACTAGAATATGACCATCCACAAGGAAATGGTCAATAATCATTAATTATTTGTGTGATATGAATATAGATATATTCAAGAGAAAATATTTACTAGTAGTTAAACTACTTTATTATCAAAAATTCCTGATTGGAATTCTATTTCGTTAATTATCTATTTTTGACATTAAACAATTTCGAAAGAGGGAGAATACCTCAACCCTGTTGCAAGTATGTGCCTAATTGGTGTTGTAATTGATGTCAAAATATCTGTGTTGTCATTGGTGTCAACTGTGCTCTTACTTTGTTGAGGATATTGAGAAAATTAGCCCATCTGGTGATAATAATGTGTTACAATAGAAATAGTGCATTACATGCAGAAGAATAGTCCAGAAGAATGCTCTACATTTCCTGTAGAATAAATATCTTTGCCTGCAGATTGGAAGTTATTTAGAAGCCTGTTTGAAGATGTTAAATTCTGAGTTTGAGCCTCCAATATGAAGAATCGAGTGAGTTATGTTCACCAGAGTGAAAACAGCTTTTTCAGTATGTTTGGTGGTGACAGGGAGAAAGTGTTTTGCACCGCATTCCTCCGCATTGAAGTATTTTGGTATGTAGTTCTAGAATTAAGTCAGTGATGATGTTAAGTGCCTTCAAATGCAATGGTTCATGATTTGGTGGTTAGCAAGCTATCTTTTACTCATGACAGTGGCTAACAGTGTTGTTCCTGTACTCCAGTTTGAAGAATCTTATTGTTAGAGTGATTAGAGATCGTGCGGTTGTTCCTGGTGATTACAATGTGCTTGTGGATGTCTCTTGATCATGCTCCTACATTTAGATTAGTCTGTGAGGTGTAATTTAGATCGTGCATGAAGCATGCTCTTGAGAATACTTGTGTTAACATTAGTCTTGGCCGACTTGGTTGAATTCATCATCTGCGGAGATGCATCGAAGATTGTGATAGCGTGTTGTAGCATGGAAGATTGTGTTTGAGTCCCTACTAAGGCGCAGTGTGATCCACATTCATTTATTTTATTTGTAAATTTGTTTAGGTCTAGACCTATTATGATGTAACGTATGTTTGCCGACCGAGGAGATCATTCCAACGGTTGATGATTGTAATGCCGACCTTGATGATCATTCCAAGGTTGATGAAGTGTATAAATACTTGTAATTGAGTCATGAAAATGTATCCAAGTGTGAAGATGCAAAGATAAAAGTGAAGTAAGGTAGCAGAGCAGACCAGTGGTATTTGTGCTTTAATGGAATTGAATCTTGGCATGGAGTAGATGTTGTTATCTTAGTTCAACCTTTTGGCAGTGAGCCTTTATTTTTTGGTATTGATATAACATATATATTTCTATGGGCTAACACCCATCGTGGTTTTCCCTTTTAGGGTTTTCCACATAAAAATCTGGTGTCTTCTGTGTTGATTATGTTATTGTGTTGAACTTCTCATTTCATGCTCTCATGGTTATATTTGAATATAAGTAATTGATAATTTGATGTTCATAACTGGTTCAAAGTTTTAGGACAACTGATTCACCCCCCCTCTCAGTTGTCTGGTGCAGTTCAACAGACCCCATTCCCTTATCATTTCATGTGTTAAGAAAACGTAAGTATACATTGTATATAATGATATTATGTTGTTAAATATCTATTTGTTTTGAAATTTTAGCTAAACCTATTGTTTTGTAGTCGTTGAGTTTTTTTGTTTTATGGGGAATGTGGTATAGTTGCAAATTTAATGCAAAGCACTATATGTTAGTTATGGGCACTCGACTCATTCTTCCACATTTGTTATGGAGGTAAGGAGGAGTTTTTTGAACTATTGAAGAGTGGTCTCTAATGACTAGTAACTTCTGTATTATCTGCATGCCACCGTAGAGAGTGGGAATAGGCAGAGATGCAGAAGAAATAACCACAGTTGTGGAGGATTATAATGGAGAGTTATACTTTGGAATAGTGGAGATAATTAGAATAAATTTCGGATGGAACTCCTTTATCAAAATATATGTGCCCTGCTAGCGTGCCCATCTATGCAACAGTCAAGGAAAGAGGGTGAGAAATTCTAGTTTTATGCATGTGCATGCTTTCACCTAAAAACTTCTTTATTCATTTCCAAAGAACACATATTGTGGAGGCTACATTGCTTTGGAAGAGAAGTGGTGGGCGTGAAGTTCAAGTAGATTGTAGTAGAGTTTACAGTACGTATACTTTGTCGCTTGTTCATACCATATTATTTCTTTTAGATTATGTCTTAAATTAGACTAAGTATAGGAGCAGGCTGTATCTGTAATTACATGTAGCAATTTGGAAATGGACTAGTATTTTTGTACCCTCTTCATTGATCAAATATGTTTCATATGTCATGATTTTTCTCCATCTTCATATAAGATTCTTCTTTTCTTTTCCTACAAATCAATGCTATGTTAGAGATAGTTTAATATCTTTGCATAGCAGTTTGAACCATAGTAGATAAATAATAGAATGTTTAGTTTTCAATATGGATACTATGGTAGTAGCAAGAGACTAGCGTAGGGCAAGGTGGTGGTTGTTACTGTGGATACAGTGTTAATGTCGACAACTAGTACTAATACTAGCACTAGTATCATGTATTTACCTCAGACTGTGTATCTAATGACTATTATAATGATGTCTCTGAAGCTTGTAAGTCATCTAGACAAGCTAAGAATGACCATTAGTCTTACTGCAAACTCTTAGTAGTATTTTGCACCTAATGGAAAGAGAAGTTGAGCGAGCTATGAATGGTAGAAATCCATTAGATCACATGTAGTTCTATTGGTATTAGTGCCAATGGTGATTTAGCTTGAGGCATGCAAAACATTGCTTATAAGCAAGGCCTCAATTTTCCTATCAAGGAGTCATCCTAAAAACAAAAATATTAGAAAGAATAAGCTTCACCACTTCATTAATATCATCTAACACATAGAGAATATATATGGTAAACCTTGTTACTTTGATAAACTTAAGATTATGGAACAATTCTATAACTAGATAAGCTATATATATAAGTGCAGAGACCGGACCTTTTTTTGAGAACTCTGATATAACTTAGGAGTCAAGAGGAGTAAGATTGTAGAAAGTTTAGATAGAGATAGGTATACATTTCACAATGATTTATATGTATAAGTTTTATTGTTTACAATCAAAGATTTTGTGATAGATAGTCACTTCTTTTAGAATATATATAAATGATATTGCTATCATTAAGAACACCTAAGTTTAGTGATATAATATCACATATGCATTCTACAACAATGATAAGCATTATCATGATATTCAAAGGATGTTATTTATGATTTCATAACCAATTTTATATATCAAAATTCGATGGACTTAAGAAGACCAATAGGTTGAAAATATCATATTATTATTGTAGACTCAAACCTATTTAGGTTGAAAGATTGAACTTAGTCAAAAGATTAGTTAAGATAATGATAGCATTCATTAAGATCTGGTGCAGTCATGATTGGAGGGTCCACAGAGTGAACTATCTAAGCCGTGCAACAACAGTAAGCACAATGGAAGCAACTCTAAATAAGAATGTAAAGAATGATCCAAATGCTCAATATATCATATATGCAGAATGATTATATGCCAGCAACATGCGGGCTACAAAACAAGGGCTCACAGGCCTGAATTCTAGTACAATAGATATGCAAGATATTACAATGAAATGCCTTTTTGGATTAAAATCTCCAATCTAAACTGTATCAAAACCTAACTATCTAACTAGCTGAATAACTACTTTCCTATGCATCTATTACATGATTATATATTATCTCCAGAGAAAAAGAATCCTTTGCGTCGACTAAGAAAGAAGTTACAAGCTCCAATGAAGGTGTAACATGCAGGAATGAATAGGTCAGCCTTAAGCAGCTAGTACTCCTCCACAAATGATGAAAAATAGATGTGGATCTCAAGGAAGGTTGCTTATTTCCCAAAGTACCTTGAATGATGCTTCATTTAGCTTCACAAGTCATGGAAGTGCTCCGCAAACTTTCTCCTTTAGCTAACTATCTGAATGCTCTGTCCTGAAAAAATAGTTGATCTTCTGATAGTAATATCTTTTTGGAAACTGATCCAAATGAGCTAAATTTTGGATATGTTGTGCATGATGATGTCTAGATGCTAAATTCTACTCCACAAGAATTGATATGACAATGTGGTGAAATGTAGACCAAACTACTGAAACTGATTCTGACTGTCTGAACTAAAATGAACTGGAAAATGAACTAGAAAATGAAAGAAACAAAGAAAGAATGCAAATATTTTTGGTTGATGCAAGATTGATCTGCAACCAGGGATGTTCCTGCATCAAGGTCCTATATGAATGAGGATATACCTCATGTACTATTTTAATACATGTTTTGATAAATGTCAATTCAAACAATGCCCAGGTGGTCAAGTGAAGACTAGAGGTTGTTGTTTCAATGCTATATTATTATAAATTCTTACCTTTGGAAAACAAGAGTATTTGGTATTCCAATGTCTTGGGATAGAGAAGTTAAATCCTTGGAATTAACATAGAAGGGTTAAGAAAACTTGAAAACTTTTAAATCAATTATAGTATTGAATTAGTCTATTGTTTATTATGGTCGACAGTGAATAGTTGAGAAACCATAGATCAAGACAAGTATAATTTAGGAAGAGTCTATGAATAAATTATGATGAATAATGATTTCATGATAGAGTTAGAAACTTGATATATTACACAAGAGTGCTCAATTTTTGGGTCATTGAGTAGAATGATAGGAAGTCATAAACCCTAGTATTTGCAAATATACAAAGAGGGACTCTCTGAAAGGTTAAAGTCACCTAAACCCATATATTGTGTTTATCCTAGATTAAGGATTAATTCTAAGTCAGATTGACTAGGATTTGAGTTTAGATAAGATAAATCATGTCTAGAGATACTAGTCAAGCAAGTCAAATTGTAGGATGTGGTAGTTTCCAAGTCGAGTTAGAGGTGTGTGAACAGATGACTACATTTATTGTAAACATTTATTTATAGAGAAACTTTGGCCAAAGTGATGCATTTGTCTCTGCATGCATTAGTCAGTTCACCATTTCTAGATTGCATAACTGATCAGAATGATCATACTTAGCTAGAAGATTGTCTAAAGTTGTATGGTCGATTGAGTTATGTAGGACACATCACTAGAACTCATATGGCAACCATTTGGTTCCTTATGTCTATACTCTTCGCGAAGGGTAGGGCCACTCCCATATGAAAGATGAGTGGGGGACCACTAGTCTGTGGTTGGAGGAAAAGTACTTGAATGATGCTCTCCTTCTGTAGCAAAAGACTCACTGAGACTTGTGAGACAAAAATTAGATACCAGATACAGTATACTTCATGATATGACTTATGATTTGCAAACTTATGTAAACTTATTCGTATTGTGAAGTCCAAATTATTTGTAAATGTAAAGTGAAATTATTTCACTATGATTTTATCTTTGAATATATTATAATTTCAAGGATGAAAAATATTTAGAAAATACTTCTATTTCTCTGTGATTATGCAAATGTTAAAAAAATTTAGTCATGGTTAAGCATGTTCATTTACTTTCTCAGTAAATTTTGTGAGTAATTCCAAGTTGTATGAGTTGGTATGTTACACATTCATTCACCCTGATCCACTTCCCTCTCTCCAGTGATACTCTCCCTCCTCGTCTAGGAGGGGAAAACTATTTTCCTTCATCCACCTCATTTTACAATCACAGTAGTTAGTCCATTAACCACAACATTTATAATATGAAATAATTATTTTAACATCAATAATCATGAAGATAATCCATTATCTGCATTAGATATCATATCCATTTTTGCATATCATGAACAAAGACAAATTTATCTCATCATATTTATCTTCTAATCACAACTTGATCAACATAATTCAAAATGCATAAAAAAGTATCTAACTTAAAATTAGTTAAACATAACATAATAAAAATTGTCCAAAAATGGAGTGTGACATAGGCCTCACTCATTTTTGTGAGTTCCCTCAAGAGTAAGCTCAAACATGATGTGTAAGGTGGTAAGCCATGTGTTTACACTTGGGATATGTTGTACTTCAAAGTAATAACTTGTTTATTTACTTGGAGCTTAAATGTTGAATTAAACCCAAAATTAGAACATTGATTATCTAGATTGAAAATGATTTCACATCCAAAATCATTTTAGAACATGTATCTCTAGGGAATTACTCTAAGTCACTCTAAAGAGTTAATGGATTGAGAATTAGGTTAAACCTAATTAATAGTCACTTCAGTTCAAAGTTAGCTCAAAGCCTCTAAGTGATCCAATTGGAAATCACAACCAAAATCTAGGTATTCCTTAGTTTAATCATTTTTTCCATGGGTCCTACCATTAATCAATTTAATCTAGTTCACAAGTGTTAATCCTAAAATGGTAGTCTGTGAAAGTGGGTCTTATGAGTTTCCACCAAAGTGCTAGTAGGCATAACTGCATCATGTGGACTATAGAAAGGTGTGAGATGGCAACATACATCTTCCTCACATTTTGTGCATATTTGGTTGGCATGATGAGTCATGTTTAAGTAATCATGTGCGTCATGTGTTTTGCTTATGTTGTTAATATTTAGTAATGCACACAAGTGAGGAAGAGTCTTAATGAATGAATTGTCACCACATATCCTTCAAATTACTATAGAATCATGTAAATTTACCATTGTGTGACGTACCTGAGTCCAACTAGAGAAAATGTGAGGAAGATAGGTGTAAGCTCCAAAGTTGTATATAGTGACTAAATCCTTAGATGTGGAATCAAGATAAAGTAGTTCAAGAAAGACTTAATATTTAAAATTCATCTATAGAAACTTTCACCTTGGAGATTTCCAAAGTTAACCATAAATCCAAATGGGTTTGAAATGGAACTAAACTTAGATAATGATCCTTTTTATCTAGATATCAAGGCATAAATCCTTAGATACTTTTGGTTGTGTATGAAATCCTCAACCACCAATGACACACTCCTACTCACATGGAAACACATGCTATAGAGAAAGTAAATAGGCTAGGGGTATAGCCACCCTAGGGATATTGTTTTCGATTAAACCAAGAAATAGTTCAATTACACTAAATAAACAAAGAATCTAATCCATCTACTCTAGTTTGCATATCTATTTTACCAAAATATGAAAATAGGTGTGTTAAAGGAAAATTGGATCTCAATGAATAATCAATATAACAATAATCAATGATAACAAAAACTCAATGAAATAATGAACAAAAGAGATCAATCAAACAATGAACAATACAAAGAAAACCTCCTTTAATTCTCAACTTCCATTGATCGCCTATCACAAATGATCTTGTCTATGAATATGGCCCTCAGAAGGTGCACTTCCTTGCTATGATTCCAAGATGTTCAAATGGGAATGACTATGATAGTTCTGCCATGAAGATGAGCTTCACAACAATGATAGTAGTGTGGTAACAAGTTTGATCGTAAGCAATGAAGGAATTGGTGCCAAAGGTGCGTTGTAATTCCGATAGAGTAAGTTTACTTAAAGCTTGGATGATTGAAATGGAAGAAGAGGGTTGTATTTATAGACTTAGAAGAGAAGAGATCAATGGTTGAGAAGAAATGAGAAGATCAATGGTATAAAAACCTTGAGAGGATGTGCGCGAATAAGAAGAAGACAAGTGTCACACAAAAGTTGTTTTATTTGAGTTAACTACTTTCTTTTCTAAAGATAAGATATGACTTCATAAATTAGAAAGTTTTTTTTTTAATTTTATGAGATATTGATAAAAACAAGGTTGATTGAATTAGTTAACTCAACTTGAGATTTTCTTTTGCATGATTTGAGAGAAATTAAATAATAAATTATTTAATTTTGTGTGTATGAAGACGAAGACTTATTTTTAGAAGATTTGGAAGATATTTGAAAGAATTTGAAGATAAGAAAGTAAATTAAATAAATAAATTTATTTAATTGTTGTGCATGATTTGGAAGAATAAATAAAATATTTGATTGTATTTTATTTTTGGAGATTAAGAGGATTTAAATAAATTTGATTTGATTTATTCAAATTTGGAAGAATGATTTTGACTTAATTAAATAATTGAGAATTATTTAATTTTTTTAAGAATTTAATTAAATAAAGGATTTTATTTAATTTTGACTTTAGAAGAGGTAATTAAATATTTTGATATTTAATTAATTTAGAAGAATATGAATCAAATAAATAAATTTGTTTATTTATTTATTGATAGAAGAATTAGAATGAAATAAATATTAAGAATATTTATTTAGACCGAGTCGTGTCATTTTTAGGCGTATACATTTTGCCCCTTTGATACAATGCAATTTACGGCGTTGCTTCAAAGAATAAATAGTCTGATAATGATACATGCCCCAATTTACCCCTAGTACAGGTTTACCAATGATAGGATGCCCCCTCAGGAGATTAGACGGGAAGAAGGTAGAAGGACATGAGACAGACAATCTCACAAAGAAGAAGGTGAAAAATAGGTTAAGTTGAAGAAATTGGTTGAAGAAAGAGCTGAATGATACGTGATGCAAGATAAAATGATAACACACACAAGCAAGCAAGCAAGTATGCACAAATGATACAAGAACAAACAAGGTATTGCCCTTGTCCAACTATAAACCAATGATATACTGATAACGATATATGACAGTGTTGTCATGGCGGGGAATGATATATCCCTAGACCAACATGGCAGGCATGTTGTCATGGCGAGGAACAATAGATCCCTAGAGCAACACAAAGGATAGTGTCTAGTTTTAGGAAATGAAACATGTCATGTAAGACGCGTGTATTGGTCTAATTTCGACAAAGTGACATCCTGTATAAGACAAATTGATTGATTATAATTGATTGAGTTGGCTTACAACCAGACAAGGATCAAGACCACTAATTGTGATTGGATCATTTGACAAGTTTGACTTGACTTGATTGGTATGGATTAAGGATGGACTTGCATTTGGATCATTGCTCAGACTGACTGGATTGAGATGAGAGATGCAAGGATAGATAGAAAGTTGACTGATAGAAGAATGACTCGACAGAAGGAATCACAAGCTTTTGCTCTGCATAGAATCTTGATTGCATGGGATATGGATGCTTTGTGGATATGCTATGGATATGAAATGCAATTGGATATGGTATGGATATGGATATAGATATTTGTCATCTTGATATTGCAAGTATTTTGAAGTGCTTATTTCATCATTAGGCAATTTTTTTGGGTACTTTTTCTAAATGTTGTAAGTTAATACAAGCGTCTAGGTATAATTGAACTGAGATAACCTGAGTATTGCTTACATGGATTTTGATTTAGCAAGTTAATACAAGCATCGAGGTATAATTGAACTGAGATGACTTGAGTATTTCTTGCATATCAACAGACAAGGATTGCCCCCTTTCGTGTTAGACCTTTGATGTCCTTGATGATCTTTTGCCGATCATGTATTTAGACAAGGCATCACATTATTAAAGTTTAATCCACAAACAACAAACAAAGAAAATAATCATGCCCCCATCATAGCATCACTAGCTTTTGTCATCCTTGAGTAGCATAGAAAGACATGATAACAAAAATCAAGACGTTGTAACCTAACTTGATCACAACCACAAAATATTTTTGCATTTAGATGTATTTGTTTCTTTCCATAATTTAGGTAAAATCATTTAGAGTGCTTTAGGTTACTTGCTTGCTTTGCTTTGGATAGGTTGGGGTGTTGCGTAAAAATTTCTGCTTCAAAAGTAGGTTTTGCTTGCACTTGCTTGCCTTGCGAAAGGTTCCACAATCCTTATTGGTGAGACGGACTCTAAGGGACTAACCTAGTGCCTCGGTGGCTCATTGCTAAATGGCCTTGCCTACGTGACGACACAGAGGCAACATAGTTTGGGGTGAACCCTAATGGACCTAAGACCTAGGTGATAGAAAGTGGTGTGGACTCAGATAGATAGAAGGGCTAGACATGCGACAGATGGGATAGCGGAGCCTTGGGGGTGCATTTGAGAAATGGCCTTGCCTACGTGACAATGCAGAGGCAACGTAGTTCATGGACTTGGACCATGGATACTAATGAGAGACACTATGCTAGGCTGACACTATGGATAGGATATGGGATAAATGTTAGGAATTAAGGTGTCTCAACCTTTGCAAGTTTCTGGCATTTATTATTTAATTGTATTTATTATTTTGCCTATTATTGTAATTTGGATGCAAATCCTATTTCGTCACTTTGTGGGAGTTGGCACGGTGATGTGTCATCCTACATGGAAGGTGACCACATGTATTTTTGTCCTCATATGTGGAGATAGGCATTCCACCTTGTGGTAGAAGAGTTTTGCCATGTGTCGGCATCTTTTGGGTGTTGTAAGAGGTTTATGACGCGTAAGAGTTATGACAGATTCCTATGATAGAATCTATGACATGTAAGGGCCAGAAATGGAAGATTATATGACAGGTGAAGACAAGTGTTTGAAAGCATCTTGCATGGGGAAGTAGGCACTCAAGTTTGACTATGACAAGGTTGTAAGAGAATTTGCTATTAATAGACAGTTATGATAGATTCTCTTACAACTGTAAGAGTTGTCATATATGACAGATTTTATGACATTGTAAGAGCATCTGTCATACCTTAATTGGGTAAATTTGGGGTGCCCAAGTTGGGGGGTTGTAAGGGATGAAAGAGAATCACTTACATGTATCATACGCATGTTTTATGGCCTTGGAAATTGGGCCACATGGATTTGGACGAGTTCCTTGTGTGACTTTCTCTAGAAGCTACCTCCATTTGTACTACTTCTCTTTATATACAGGTGCTTGGAGATGGAGTTTGTATCACAAGTTTACAGGTACTGTTATGCTACCAAATTGACTCCAGACATGAGTGTTGAAGACCATTGAAGCTTGCATTGCAAGTGTATTGTAAACATTCTTTCAGATTTGTTAATACATTGTGCAGGTTTCTGAGTGTGGAGTTTTTCACTCGATAAGGGTTTTCCCCACCGTAAATCTTTGTCTCTTCCTTTGTCTACATTCTGGTTCTTGTGTTTTGCTGCAATATCTCATGTTAATGGTTTAACATTGCTGTAATAGTTAGGATAAATTTAAATTTGCATAGCCCTCTCCTCAATAGATTAGTGTAGGAAGTATTTTCTACACACCTAGCTTCCTTTCAATAAAACCTTGGTTGACAAGGCGACAAAGAGATAGAGTATCAAGTCATGATAGGTTATCGTTAGGTTTTTTTATTATGGAATAAATATGGATTGAATGGGACACAAGTGAAGGAAGAATGGACACAAGGTGATTGGTTTCCCAAAGATGGAGGAAGCGGTTTATCACAAGTAACACCTGTTTACCAGGTTTTCACCACTTGCTTTTATTTGCACAAAAGCTAGAGAGTATGCATGACTCCTGTTTGCCAGGTTTTCATCATGGTACCTATCCAAGGTGCCTATTTGCCAGGTTTTCGCCAAAGAACAATTTTTTTGTACTTTTCTGATTTTTTTATTTTTTTGTATTTTTACGCCCCCCTTACATTGGGATTCTCCTAGATATAGAACCAGCGAAGATGCATGCTGTTGATTGGGTCATCGAACAGCTCACCCTCTAATGTTGCTAACTGATATGCCCCCGATCCATAAGCAGCTACGATCACATAAGGCCCAAGCCAATTGGGTTCAAACTTGCCTTTATTTTCCCAATCTTGTTGATTGTGGGGGTTCTCTTTAAGTACTAGATCTCCAACCTTAAAGACTCTTGGGAGAACTCTGGGGTTATAGCTTCATGACATCATTTGTTGATATGCTTTGAGATGGTCAAAGGCTTTCTATCTCCTTTCTTCTAGCAACTCTATTTCTTGCAATCTAGAAACTATGTACTCTTCATTTGTTATGAGACCTTTCAATGACACCCTGAGAGATGGTAATTCAACTTCTATGGGGAGGATAGCTTCTAAGCCATAGACAAGGGCATAAGGAGTAGTACCTGTGGGAGTCCATATACTGGTTCTATAGGCCCACAAAGAGGGATTGAGTTGGATGTGCCAATCACGGCCAGCATCGTTGATTGTCCTCTTGCAGAGTTTCAAGATGGTCTCGTTGGATGCTTCAGCTTGACCATTGCCTTCAGGGTAATAGGGTGTGGAGAAACAGTGTTTGATTTTGAATCAGTCACAAAGTTCTTGGACATCCTAGTTTTTAAAGGGTCTTTCGTTATCCGTGATAATGGATGAGGGAATTCTATTTCTGTAGATGAGGTAATTAAGGATGAATGAGGAGATTTGTTTACCTGTGATGATGGTGAGGGGAACGGCTTCAATGCACTTGGTAAAGTATTCAGTGGCGGTTATTATGAATTTATGGCCATTGGATGAGGGTGGATGGATTTTACCCACAAGGTCAAGTCTCCATTGGCAAAAGGGCCAAGGTGTCGTTAAAGGTCTCAACTCTTGAGCTCGTGCATGTATCAAGTTCCCATGTATTTGGCACTACTTGCACTTCTTCATAATTTGATATGAATCTATTTCCATGTGCGGCCAGTAATAACCCAAATGCATGAGTTTCTTAGCTAAGGAAGGACCGCTAGAGTGTGTTCCACAGATCCCTTCATGTATGTCTTGTAAGGCGGTTTAGGCTTCTTCTCATTCTAAACAACAAAGTAAAGTACCATCTAGACCATGTCGATATAGGGTGTCATGTTGATGATGATTATTAGTGATAACAACATGCATAAAAATTTGCACAACAAACATTTATTATCTTGTAAAGTACAATCAACTTAAGATAAGCTGATGACTCCAAGTCTCTGTTGATCAGGTCATGATCGTCTGACATTACTCAGAGGTTGATGTGACATGTTGTTTTCCATTTCAAGGGGCCTTACGTTTGTTTTGAACGATCAGTATGATTTTATTTCCTGTAAATTTGCTGCACAAAGAGGTTATTCCTACTCTATTTCAAAGATAGCTGATATATTAGCAAGTTTGATCAAATCTTCTGATTATTGATCATCATGAACCTGTTCTTTCTTCACACAGTATATTTACTTAAATGATGTATCTGTAAGTAGATATATGCCTGAATTTCATGGATTTATGTGTGGATTTGCATGATATTTGTCAATTTAACATGCTTTAATTCTAAATATGCTATGTATTTCCAATTATCTACGAGATGTTGGCATATTTCATTTATTTTCTTTTGATCTTCTATTATTTGCAATTATGATGATGAATTGTTATGAAATTGAAAGAAATTTAAAAGAATGCTTCTAATTTTGGTGAATCTTTAGCCATTGAACCACATACATACAAGATACAATCATGAGGAGAAGAAATCAAACCATATTTTCACTAGGATGTTCCATAGCTAGATACGGATGATGCTAACTTCAAAGGATAAGGAACGAAAACAACACATGTAGACTAATAAACACTCCAAGGGACGCAGCTGATCAAAGCATGTATCAAGATTTCAAACACAGATTACTCAAGATTTATGATGATTTGTAATCAAACTGTCTTCTCTTTCATTAAGTATGCATAACATGTAAGTTTACAATAGCTTTGAAATAATTCCTGATATTTCAGCAATCAAATTTCAATTAAGCTTCTAAATATTCAAAATATGGCACCCCTGCACCTTTTATAGACTAAGGTGAGGGAGCGGTTACAAATGACCTACGGTCAGGATTTGTCCATTAAGAACAACGATAGATAATCATTATTTGACTTAGTCAACACCTTTCTCGTGGCACAGATTGCCAGTTGGCAACCATCTGGATGACTCATTATCCTATGAGTACATGATGCATATATCTTCTTTGTGTTGCATCTTCTTTCATTCCTCAAGTTCCTCTTCTTTATCTTCTTCATCTTCATCATGATCATGCTCCTCGTCACTTTCTGTATCACTATCACCCTGATGAACATCATCTTGTATATGAACCTTCATTGCCATCCTGATATTTTCCTAGGCTTGTACAATTTTATCTACCTCCCCACCATCTTGGGTTTTGGCTTTAGTGAGAGCATGCTTGTGAGCCTGAAATTTATCTTTGAGTGCCTCCAACTTGCCTTTTCTGTTATTTAAAGTTTCATATAATTTTCTACCCTGACCTTGATCCTCATGATCTTATTCATCACCTCTTCTATCAGGTGGGTGAGAGGATCATCAGCTACTGGCTGGAAATTATCATGCAGAGCCTTGATAGCAAAGTCTGTGTCTTGGTTTTCAATCTTCACCTCCACTTTTCCTTCTAGAGCTTCAAGGATTTCTGCCTCATAGGCCATCATACTGTGTAGCTTTATACTAATATTCCTTAGCTTGCCACTACATTTCTTCAGGATATCACATTTGAACCTGATGTCTTCATACCATACATCTACTAGCAAGGTTGTGTTATTATTTAATACCTAACTATTTATTAGGACCTGAGGATCAATCCTCTTTATTTCACTTAGAGCATTTAAGGCTTTTTCCAACTGGAATGACCTCCTTCCCATTTCATTCTGCATTTTATCCACTTTCCTATTCAAAGAGCTCAAAGAATTCCACCTCTGTAAAGAGGCTCTCAATACTTCTTCAGCTCCTGTGAGCACTGATAGCATCCACTTATCCATGATCATGGCTTGATGCTTCATGAGGTCCATCTTGTTAATCTCCTCCTGAGAGATGACAGTCAATGGGACTGCATGATCAATTGGTGTATTATTAGGGTTAATCAACCCCTTTATATATGCATGTAGCTGAGTAATGTGCTCTTTGTGCTGTTTATTTTTCTCCTTCTCTTTCTTTACCCTTTGGGTTAAAGAATCAATGATATCCTTCCCTTCTTGAACCTCTTGGTCTTCATTCGTAAAACCGAAATCAACTATGGTGATCTAGAATTCCTCCAAGGTGATCTTACCCTTTTCCTTTTCTACAGTGGGAAGTGCTACTTGGGCAGTACTTCTGCCTGTAACAGGATCTCTTCTAATAGCCGAGGTCAACCTGTCTTTCCTCTTTGGTTTCATGATTGTCTCTGGAACGTCAAATTCTTAAATTTCAAAGCCTTGTTCCGTACTTTTTCCTTCTCCACCCACAGAGCCACTTCATCTCTAGATCTTTGTTGTCTTTTATCATCCTCATGTTCACCTTGATCTCTAATATTTGTCTCTACTCTGGGTGGAGAGGGTGACTTCCTGATTTCTTCCTCATGATACTCTTCATGAGGGTGATCTTGTTGCATCTCTTCTTCTTGAGGAGTATCTTTTTGTGGGGGAGGATCTTGTGGAGTATCCACATGATGGTCCTATGCTTGATCTTGCACTACCTCTTTCTGAGTTTCATCGACCTTATTATGTTCCTCACCTTGAGGCATATTGGTATCTGTGGTTGTTTGTGTGTTTAGTCCTGGTGCATCACCATGATCTTGGGTCACCTTTTATTCTGCACCTGATGTACTGACCTCTGATGTCTTAAGGTCTTCATGACCTATTGTATCTTTTTCTCTTGTGGTCTCTTGAGTCTGGGTGGCATCATCACCTAATGTGTCCTTATCACCCTTGCCTTTTTGTTGGACTTCAACTATTTTCGGCTCAGCTAGTATATCTTGTTGTTGGTGGTCCATATCCAAAGCATTGCTCTCTCTCTCTACCTGCTTGGCTTCTTCAACTTTCTCTGTTATATCAGGTGCACCTGCCTTTTCTTCGGGGGTCATATCCTCCCTGTATGTTAAATCTATTATTGTAGGGCTAGTTACCTGATCTACCAACTTGTCAAGCCTAATTTGTTGGGCTGCCCTTTCTGGGCTACTTTCTTTCTCTTATTTAGCTGTTTGCTTCAACCCTTCTAATACCGCCATCTGTGCTGATGGGGTCCTATGTGGAGTCATATGGGTACTAGAAGCAAGGGTCTCCATCCTTTGAGAAGCTACATTCTGCACCACCTCATCATCTGGTAGGTCTACGGTGTCTTCCAAGGAAAAGGACCACCCTGACCTGCTTTGGAGGTCTCTTTTACTTGTTCCTCTGCTTTCTCGGTCTTGAACTTAATAATGGTGGGAAGTGGCACGTCATGCTGCATTTCTTTTCTAAACACTTCACCACCCGCTCCTCTTAATACTATGGGATCAGCCCTGATATCACCCATCATAGATGTTCTTTATTTCTTAGGTGGTGATGTCAACTGCGGCACCCTCCTCTTCCTGCTGACCATCATCGGGTCATCATCTGCAAGCTCTTTACTTACTGGCTCTTCCTCAAGAGGAATATCTTCTTCCCTATTCTTTTGTTGTGAGGTTTGGCCCTCATCCTGTACTTTTGTAGTGTCTATAGCTGGCCTTAGGATTCTCTTGGTCTTTGGTTTATCCATCATAGGCAGTGCAGATGAGGCGAATGCCTGTCCTAATGTTGATGCACCTATAGCTGGTATGGTAATTTTCTCGATTATCACCCCCTTAGGTTCATCATCAGTTTTCTTTCCTCTGGGGGTTATCGTCCTCTATTTCTGGGTTGGTTAGCTTTCTCCATTAGATTTTCTTTTCTCACTGAGAAAGTCATCATATTCTTCATCAGGGATCTCCTGCCTTTTCTTCTTGGCATCTACTGTAATGGCTACACCCCTTTTCTTCAACCTATTTATTTGTTCATCTACCCATGCTTGGGTTAACTGTAGCACCCCACTTGTAAACTCATCCAAGGAAATGTCTTCAGGCTGTGTTAGGTCAGGGGCTGAGATGGTGTCATTATACACCTTATCTTCATATTCATTTGACATGGTCCTACCATCATCCTTCTTCAATTGCGCTGGCATTGGGATGCAGTCAAATGTCCTTATCTAAGTTAAGGTGAGCCTTTGATGTTTTCTTCTTCTTACCTCTGCTTCATCCTCACAATCAATCCAGAAATCTTCTAGGTGCCTCCGATGTATAGGCTTCCCCATTTTTTTCTACATTCTACCATAGGGGTCATATGATCTAGCCAATGGAAATGGCTGCAGACACATTAGTTTCAGACCACCTATGGCATCCTTTATGCTCTGTGAATCAGGGCATATGTACCAACCCATGGATACCAGAAATAGTACTGGGGGTATCTTCTTCTATGCTTTGTATGCCTTCAGTATGGTAGATATTTGTCTCAAAAACTCCATCAGGACTACCCCATCAGTAGGGTACCTGGGTAGTATCAGGGGTGGTTCTTCAAAACCCTCTATTTTGATATATGAAAAAGTGGCATACTAGATGAACCAGATGCCATGTCTATATACAACTTCTTGACCTTCCATGCTCAATCTCTTGGTTTTCTCCTCTTCCATAGTTCTAACCAGATGCATAGAGAATGCATCATTCACCAATTTGTAATCAAAGAGGTAGTTCCTTCTCTATAATTGAGGATAATGATCCCATATGTGGGCATCATCTACACCACCACCAATCTTACCTACTATTGTCAGTGCATCAAATGTTCCCTTGTAGGCACATGAACAGACAACATATGAGGTCATATGGAATGAGCATTCTTGACCTCCCAGGGTCCTCATCTGTTCATCCAATGCATCATTGATGACCCTGGCCCATAATGGCTTATTATCTGTGTAAAGGATCATCTGGATGATTCCAAACATCCAATTCTTCAAGTTTCCATCATGAGGCTGGCCTGTCATCCTGCTGAGCAGGGCAATCATGTATTGATATTCATCATCAAAATCAAATTTGTATAGGTGTACTGGCAACTTGGCAGAGGCAGTGTAGGTGCTGCTCTTAGACCTCTACTGGTACATCCTCCTCCTTGCATTCTTTTTATTGTTTTCATATTATGTCTCCAATTTCTATAGATCCACACTGACTACCTTCTTTCCAACTGGCAAATTGAAAGTAGATGTGATGCCCTTAACTGAAAACTCAGCGTAAATTCTTCCATGCTTCTCCACTTGTCTTGTTTGAGGATTATAGTTTATGGCACATTCTACCACCAATTTTGGGGTCTCCATGGCATATGGAAATCCAGTGGCATGCTACATTCCTAATGCATATACTGCATACAGGAGGGTACTATCTTTGTCATGATCTATTTTGGTGGACCAGGCTACCAAATCTATGTCTCCTTGGTGAGTGTCTCCAATGATGCCATACTTGAATTGCACCCCTTTGGGTTGAACATACATAGGCTTAGAAAACTCTGTATCAGACCTATTCCGCCTGAGGTCTGCCATGGACTCCTACAACAAACATGCCTGGTCTTACCATTCAATACCCATATGCATTCATATAACACTATACATCCACGTCATCATGCATACTATATTTATTACTCTTTACTTCACCATGATATGCATTATTACAGATCCAAACCACAAAAGGAACATACTACCTGGATATGCAGAAAATGACAACATGAGTATTTTTAATTACTTACCTGATAATGCTTTTCTCCTAGATTAGATGGATAATTATGGAAAAGGGCCGCAAATGATGATAATCACCTGATCTGTTGCACTGGAAGATCTCGTCCGTTCACAGGTAGCTCGTATGAGGGTTTGACTTCTGTGCTCTGTAAATTTTTATTTTTTCACAAGGTAAATGAAAATAACCTTGGAAATTTACCTTTAAATGCATCCTTAGGGTAGGATTAGGGTAAAACTGGGTTAAATTGATCCAATCCGTTGGTTCTTTGCAGAGAATCCATGGATGATGCCAAGTGTCTGATTCGTATTTGCAGTCGGCGGGAATCCACCTACCGCATTTAAGCTCATTTAATATTAGGAAACAGAGAGGGGGGTGATCTTCAAAAGATTAGGTGATATTGAAAATATGACCCCCTCTAGGTAAAATGACCTTCTGCCTTCGAGCGGCAAAACTAATGCAAGAGAATCAGGTGATGTGGTCAAAGGTTGATAATGTGTATATTGGGTCATGATTTTAAGATTAGGGAATGTTTAAAATGTGACCCCACAACTAAAATGACCCCCTTAGGAAAGATCTGGATGACATCAGTATGTCTACAACCATATTTAAGCATTGTGTTGTAATGACGTCACTGTCATATTATTGAACATGGTGGGCATTGGATACATCCCTCCGTGAGGTAAAAAGAATGATGATGTCACCATCAGGATGATTTCCTTTGTTCATCAGGTTTAGATGACATCATTGTCATATTGGCATTGGGTGATGTTTAGCAACAGGGTGATATTTGTAAGATCGGGTGATATTGAAAATATGACCCCCGCAGAACATATGAAGTCGTTTGACGGGCCAATAATAGCTTATCACGTAAAATTGACATCCAGAGTTTGCAGACCAAGTGATTATTGGGTGATAAACTCATATCGGGGTGATCTTACATAATGTGACTGATGTTTGAAATATGACCCCCCTCTAGAATATCAAGTTTGACTAAAACTTTGACTTGTCATAACTTTCTACCCTTAAAGAATTTTGGGGTGATCCAAAAGGCAAACCTGCATGGAATTTTGTACACTTTCCAACTATGAGGTTAATGATATGAAATAATAACTTTGACAAATGACCTCATCATGATGACCTATCCACCCTCTTGTAGATACATCCTATATGACTTAATTTTACCAGACCGCCAAAAGCAAAGAGAACAACAAGACAAAGCAGCAAAAAAGTTGGGTCCCTATTTTGTCAAGTCAAAATGGGGCGTGTTGTATAACCACACAACAACTTGCCACCAAAGAAAACAACTAAATTCCAATGATTCAAGTGATATGATCAGATTCTAACATAGTATTTTAACTTTTTCTAAGCATAGGTATTATAATCTTTCTGAATGATAAGGTTTCATCATGGCAACAATGCTAACAAAGGATCAGGTGTGTGCAAATGATTAATTATCTTTGTCTTGAAAGTAAGTTGAAAGCATGAGTAATTGATGTTAAGCTACATAGTTTGAGAGCATCCCTCATAGCCAACCTAGATAGAGCCTTGCTGCCAGCGAGCGTCCATAGACCCGACAAGGTTATCTATACAATATCCCTAAGTAGAGCCCCACCGCCAGCAGGCGTCTATAGCCTGGTAGAGTTACTTAGATGGCCTAATTTTTTTTTTTTTTTGGATTTTCAATATTTATCCCTATATTCATATGATGTAAGCTTAATGTGCAAGGCATGGTCACTTGCCAATTTAGGTTGGAGATTGCATTGGTAGCAAGGGAGTCCCTTTAGATTTTTCACTTAACACCTATACTTCTGTGTTCCACAAACCCAAGGCTATTATGTGAGTCATTGTGAAAGAATGACTTTGGTCAAGAAAAGGCACCCTGATGAAGAGGTATCACAGACCTGATCACCAACACTTCTCAAAATGAGCCATAACCTATATATGAATTTATTCTCATCACTTGAATCTTAACAATTTGGTTATTTTCTAGGGTGATGAGCTGCATCATCTTGACTAACCAAAATAGAACTCAACAAGCAAACAAATAAAACAAAACCAAAACTGTACAAACAACTATACAAATATGCACACTATGATACACATGACTTGCATGGCATTGCTTCAGGCTTGAAAATAGTGTTTGAGAAACTATTTATTAACTGGTAATGGACATCTTCATTGGTTAAGGTCTTATGCCTGTAGGTAGTGTCTCCTAAAATCTTTGAAACTTGAAAGGGACCTATCCAAAGTTTATCAAATTTACCATGATCTCCTTTCCTTTCATGTGCTTTGTGCCACATCAGGACTAAATCTGAGATTCTAAAAGCCTTAATTCTAGCTCTTTTATCAAACCAGTGCTTGACAACAGCCTGATGTTTAGCAAACTGATCAATTGCTTTACTTCTTTTTTCTTCGAGGTGCATCAACTGAAGCAACCTGACTTCTTGTTTATTATCTATGCCTAGGTATTCTTGTGCAAACTGCAAGGTGGGGATCTTTAGGTTAACAGGGAGGATGGGATCCACCCCATATACTAGGTGAAAAGGAGAATTTCCTAATGCAGCCTTCATCCTAGTTCTATCTACCCACAAGGCATACTTCAATAGGGTGTTCCACTCCCTTGGGTTCTTTTCTATTGGTTTCTTTATGATGTTCAATAAATTCTTGTTTGTCAAATTTTGCTAATCCATTCCCTTGGGGATAGTAATTTGATGAAAATTTCAAGACGATTCCATGGTCAAAAGCCCAACCTGATAATCTAATTGAAGCAAAGGTAGACCCATTATCACATACTAAAGCATATGGAACTCCATACCTGGTTACTATATTGCTTTCCAAAAACTTGATGACATCCTCAGCATTACATGTCTTACTATTGACAGCTTCCATCCACCTGGTACAATAATCAGTGATAGTTAAAACATACCTGTGGCCTAAAGATGATGGAGGACTAATAGGTCCTATGAAGTCCATTCCCCATTGAGGAAATGGGTGCATCTCCATTACTGGCTGTAAAAGTTGAGCGGCATATTTTTCTCTATTTGCAGCAACCTGACACATATGACACCATTTGATGTGTTCAACAGTATCTTTAAAAATAGTGGGCTAATAATACCCTGCCCTAAGGATAGCATGAGTGGTAGCTAAGGAGGATCCATGTGCAGTTCCAAACTTGTCATGTAACTCTACTAGCACTTTATCTGCTTCTTGCTTTTCCAGGCATCTAAGGTATATCCCATAATAATTCTTCTTGAAAAGGACTCCTTCTATCATGTATTTCTGTGACCTTATTTTTAAGGCTTTCCTTTGTGAGGCCTGCAATCTTGAAGGACATCTTCCAGTAATCAAAATGTGCTTGATGTCTAAATACCATTCTCCATCTTCTTTTGTATTTATGACATATTGTTGGCTCATGATATTAGGATCAATTTATGTTATCATCTGGCTCAATTCTTGTCCTCTCACTAATTTCATGGGTGTTATGTCCATATCATACTCTTGGAGGACAGTAATCCATTTGGCTCTCTTCTCACCTGGTTCACTTTGCATTAAGAGCATCTTTACTGCTGCATCAGGTACTACAGAAATCACTTTACTTCTTAGGATGTAATGCCTGGACTTCTTAACTACTCAAACCAGAGCAAGTGCCTGTCTTTCAACATCCATGTATCTAAGTTCTGCATCTCTGAAAGGAGAACTCATGAAGGCTATAGGCTTTTCTTCTTTAGCTTCATTTCTCTGTGTTAATACTGTTGTAGATGTATGCTCTAAAGAAAATTAGTATATATAAAAGTCCTTGGTATAATCTGGACTGATCAGAACTGGAGCATTAGATATGGCTATCTTGATATCTTCAAAAGCTGCTCTAGCTTTAGGTGTCCACTCAATTTTGGCATCCTTTTTTAGCATGGCATTCAAGGGTCTGACGATCTCTGCAAAGCCAGTAATAAACTTTCTAACAAAATTAAACTTACCAAAGTAAGATTTGAGCTATTTCTTACTTCTAGGAAGTTGTATCTTCATGATTGATTCTACCCTGTCAGGGTCAATGATGATCCCATTTTCTATTATCAGGTGGCCTAATAACTTCCATGTGGTTACCCCAAATATGCACTTCTTAGGGTTTAGGGATATCCCGTATTGTTCACATTTCTTTAGCACCTTCCTGAGTTCTTCTATGTGATTTCCTCTCTCTTTAGAGAAAAATGTCAAGTCATCCATGTATATGACTATGCATTTACCAATCAAGCCTCTAAAGGCTATGTCCATCACTGAAATGTGGCTCCAACATTTATCAATCCAAAAGGCATGCACCTGTAGGCGAATATTCCCCACTTTATGGTGAATGCAGTCTTTAATCTATCTATTTTGTCCACCATCACCTAGTTGTAACCTGAGAAACCATCAAGAAATGACATCATCTTGGCACCATTCACAATCTGTAAAACCTCATCCAGAGAAGGTAAAGGATAGTTATCCTTCTCAGAAGCTCTGTTTAAGTTTCTGAAGTCTACACACAATCTGATGTTGCCATTCTTTTTCCTTAGTGGTACCAGGTTTGCCACCCATGTGGAATGTCTCACAGGAAATATGATCCTGTCGTTGAGCAATTTCTTAACTTCTTCAAAAATGATAGGCTCTAGAAAAGCATTGACAGGTCTCTGTTTCTATCTAAAAGTCTTGACATCTGGCTTCAAAGGTATAGTATGAGTGATGATTGATGTATCATAAGTTTTCAACTCATCATATGTCCAGGCAATGACATGGATATAATCCTTAAGCGCTTGAGTTATCCCTTCCAACTCTTCTTCCAATCAGGACATTTCTCTTTTCATCATCATGTCCAATGTTGACCTGTGAATATTCTCCTCCATCTTCTTTGGAGAGATCCTTTTGTTTTAGCATGTTGTCTAGATCAAATGCTCTTTCCAGCTCTATCATTCCCTTAGGAATCTTGTTACTAGGTAACTCTAGGATTTCTTCTTCTTCCCAGATATGATCTTCCATGTTCCTTTCATCTATGATCTGTGCATCAAAGACATCCCTGTTGGAAATGAAGTCTAGAATATGCTGATCATCATCAAATACTTGGAGGTTAGTTACATTATCTGGTACAGAAGGTACTGATACTAATTCAACTGAGAATCTTTTCAAACCAGATATGGACAGTGCTTCCAAAGTACTAGTAGCTTGGGCTAAGGCATCTGCCCTGTGATTCTGTTCTCTAGGTACATGGGTGATGTTGAATGCATCAAAATCTTCTATCAAGTCCCATACTCTATGTCCATAATTAGACAGTTTCTTGTAATTGCAAGAGTATATACCTCTTACCTGTCTCACAACCAATTCTGAGTCTTCATAGACATGCAGAATCTTTACTTTCTTTCTAAGTGCAAACAATATCCCATGAATAAGAGCTTCATACTCTGTCACATTGTTTGTGCATGGGAATTGCAATTTGTATGCCGCTAGATAGGATTTTCTAGATGGATCAATGAGATCTATTCCTACTCCAGCCCCTTGTTTTGATTTGGATCTATCAAACCAGAGAGTCCATGGCTTATCTTTAGTCAAAGGCTTATCTAGGCCTTCTCTTTTCTTTTTAGCTCTGGCAGCTGTACCATTTGATATCCATTTCAATTTTGGTATCTCAACTTTCTCAGACTTCACCCTGTCTAGCCGACGTGAAGCAGACATTTCTTCTTTCTCTTTACCATCAGGAGGTAAATCTTCTAGACTAGGCAACATTTGCCTCTTCAAAATATGCAGACACAATGAACAAGTAGTTTCTGAATGTGGTGCTTCATGTAGCCTATACCATCCCTTAATCAAGGTATCTTGTGGATATTTTTGCTGCTGTATCATCTCTTGAATTTGTTTTGACAAAAAATCTTTGAACTTGGACAAACTACTACCCCTATCTTCATCAAATAACTCATAATCTGATTCTACTAAACAATCACTTCCTAGGGTGATTTTCTTGTTTCTTTTAACATTACTCTTGTTACATATCAGAATCTCTTCTGTCATCTGAATATGACCTTCATCGTGCTGTGTGCATTCTCCTGTTCCTGCAAATGATAAACAAAAATCAGTGTCGCTATCACTATCTACAGAACTTACCATGGATGATGATGATGATGCCTCACTGCATGCTTGTTCCAACTCCATCATGTCTAAGCAAGCATCACAAGTCTTTTCATAATGTGCATCATCATGTAACCTGCACCATCCCTGAATTAGAACATCATGAACAAGCACCTTTAATAATTGACATCGTTGCACCTCTTTGGACAAGTGCATCTCAAAATTCTTGAAATGATCTACCTCTATTTCATTTTTAGGGTTACAATCAAACTCTGAAACTATTTTATCATCCTGGGGGTTATCATCATGATGATGAACATCATACATCAAGATCTCTTATATCCTAACAGTCTGGGGTTTGATGGAGTAAACTGGGTTCCACATCCACATACATGATTTCATTGGTTTTGTTATATTCAGTGATCAGGTGCTTCATGCGAGGTTCGACATCTATTCTTATTTGATTTGGTATTCCTTTCCAGGGAAAGCACAAGTGGCTGAAATCAGTGGCCATTTATCCATTGAGGGTTTTCGACCAATCTCTGCTGAGTAACATCCCATAGGTATCAGGTATATCAACTACTTGAATATCAATGTAGTACTGGATTCTGGGATCTGATGCCAACTGCATATGAATGTGAGTTAGTTCTCCTACCACACTCACTTTTGTTTTGTCCAATTGGGTTACTTTCTTTAATGACTTAGCAGGATGCAACCCTAAAGCATTGCATATGGACAGGGGCATTACATTGGTAGATGCTCCTGAATCTACTAAGCAGTTATGCAAATTTTTACTGAACATCCTTATAGTAAGGAGGAAAGGAGGTGACTCACTCTTGTCTCTATACAGGGTCATGTAGGAAGTCTCGGCAGCTTGAATAGTAGCTAGAGCTTTTTGTTTAACATTAGCATCTATAGTAGCATGATCTTTACTTCTAGACTGACCTAAGGTATGACTATCCTCTCTTGGAGCAGGATCATCTAATGATTTCATGAAAGCTTTCTTGATAGCAGGGGTTTTAAGCAACTCTAATAATGATAGGCTAATTTTGATCTTTTTCATTTCATCAGCCAAATAAGTGACCAATTTATCAGATTTAGGAGGCAAATTACCAGCTTTTGGTGTTGTATTTGGTGATGCTAAGTACTGAGCATTAACCTTGGGAAATCCAAGGTTATTACTTGCCTTGGGATCAGGAGGAGTGTTGAAATTGTTTGGAGGCAAGGATGTGGTCAATGGACTAGCAGGTCTATTTGAGCTATTCCTCAGGTTGTAATTATGGCTACCCTGATATTGTTGTTGATAAGCATGTACTTCTTCATGTTCAATTGATGGCTCATTTTCATCCTCAAATGGAAAAGCATAGTTAGACTCAAAAGCCATGGATGACTCCTCACATGCTAAGGTGTAATCCTAATGAGATGAAATTGTCTGCTGATGAGGATGATGGATGAAACTTTCTAGCACTAAGGTAGAATCATATCCATAGGGGACAATTTCATTTCCTTCTACATGAGGTGGATTACCTGAAGTATTGGACACTTCAGTTTGGAAAATGTTGGCAGCTATTCTGAATTGTGGACAATCTAGCTCTGCATGAGCATTGGTGTTATGTATCCTGCACCAATTTGTAAGGGTTGCCTCTGCAAGGTTCACTCTAGTAGCTTGCTTAGGTTCACCAGGAGGCTGATTATCTAGGGGTGATGGAAAGGAACCATTGTTTGGTCTAGTGTTCCACACTCTAGGCTGTCTAGGGGGATTATTATTGCCATTGTTATTGGAGTTATTGTATCCCCTATCAGGATAACTAGGTCTGTCATTAGCATATCCTCTATTTTGATTAGGTTGACAATAGAAGTTCCGACTCCTCAAATGAGTGATCTCAGTGGTGAGTTTCCTTAACTGTGTTGATATCTCTTTAATTTCTTCCTTCTCTTCCTGAACCTTGGCCACTACATTTTCTGTTTGAGGTTTGAAGAAGGAAGATCCATTGTTATTGTTACTGGACTGTTCTACACCCTGAGGTACCTGTGTTTGTCTTGGATATTGTAACATTTGGCCATTTCCATTTGGAGGTGGCATGATACTGAGTGGAGGTATCTATAAAGGACTTGGCATTACAGCTGGAGGTATCATGGCTCCATTGGTCTGTTGTTGGGTAGGATATGTAGGATAACCAGGAAGGGTTGGAAATGCAATATTTGGTGTTGGAGCAGGGACCAATTGCTAACTGACTTTGACAGCTTCTTCAAAAGCGCTTGTCAAGGTTGTGACACCTGGATGTGCTCTCCTAATAAACATAGAAGTTAAAGGATCTAAAACTAAGTAATATATGCTCCTAGTGGCTTCATCTGCTACAACATAAGGTGCAACTAACTTAGATAGCATCTTCTAGAATCTTGCGTTGAAATTAGCAATAGGTTCTTCAAATCTCTTGATTGTGGAAAACAAATGATAATTCATTGAAGGATCTATAGGTATTTTGAACCTATCCTTAAAGGCTTTTTCCAAGGCAGCCCATGAACTGACTGAACCCTGACCAAGACTAATATACCAATTATAGGCCTCTTCCCCTAAGGAAAATGGAAACAACCTGCATACTACATCCTGATGCTCAATTCTAGCCCTACAACAAGCTTCCTTGAATGTTTTGATGTGATCATCAGCATCCTGATATGGATGATATTTAGGACAAATTTTATCAGGATTTTTAGGCAAAGCATGATACACATTGAAGTTCAGAGGTGACTCTGCTATAAAGAACGACATAGCAACTGGTGGAGGTTGGACCTGAGGTGTAACAAGTGGAGGTTGGACCTGAGGTGTGACAGGTGGTCCTGTAGGTGTTTGTAACCTGATAGGAGTTACAGGAGCATGCTCTGGTAAGCTCCTGACGCACTAGAACTAGGAGAGTGATGAATATCTATAGTTCTAGGTCTAAATCCCCTGATAGGTAATTCTTCAAAGAGTCTGCTAGATCTGGACCTGGTATTTGGCCTGAGAGCCAGGATTTCTTAAATTTAAGGAAAATTTGGCTTGATTACTGTAAAGATCAGTTGAAACTCCCTAGAAAAGGTTGTATTTATGGTCAGAAGTTGATACTGACTGGATATTTATGGAATATTTGCATAAATGATTCAAATACGAGGTGATATTGAACTTGGTGACATACGCAACTAGATATCAGGTTTCTTAAGCAGATTACCTCAAAGCTTTAGCAAATTTACCTGAAATAAGGCTTATCTTTGAAAATTCATGGTGATTAACCACAAATCTTGCAATATTTATGCTCAATTTTAAAATCTTCACAAAGGATTAGCGTGCACAGACTTAAAACAACAAATCTTTGCATATGACTTTAAATACAGAGGTGTTTGAGTGTTACCTTTCTGTATGCATCATTAAATCAGACAAACCTACTGATGATGAAGGAGGCCCTCCTTCTAGCAGCAATTTATGTTGATGATGATTATTAGTGATAACAACATGCATAAAAATTTGCACAACAAACCTTTATTATCTTGTAAAGTATGATCAACTTAAGATAAGCTGATGACTCCAAGTCTCCGTTGATCAGGTCATGATCATATGACATTACTCAGAGGTTGATGTGACATGTTGTTTTCCATTTCAAGGGGCCTTATGTTTGTTTTGAATGATTAGTATGATTTTGTTTCCTGTAAATTTACTATATAGAGAGGTTATTCCTACTCTATTTCAAAGATAGCTGATGTATTTGTAAATTTGATCAAATCTTCTGATTATTGATCATCATGAACCTGTTCTTTCTTCTACACAGTATATTTACTTAAATGATGTGTCGGTAAGTAGATATATGCATGAATTTCATGGATTTATGTGTGGATTTGCATGATATTTGTCAATATAACATGATTTAATTCCAAATATGCTATGTATTTCCAATTATCTATGAGATGTCAGCATATTTCATGTTATTTGCTTTTGATCTTCTGTTATTTGCAATTGTGATGATGAATTGTTATGAAATTGAAAGAAATTTAAAAGAATGCTTCTAATTTTGGTGAATCTTTAGCCATTGAACCACATACATACAAGATACAGTCATGAGGAGAAGAAATCAAACCATATTTTCACCAGGATGTTCCACAGCTAGATACGGATGATGCTAACTTCAAAGGATAAGGAATGAAAACAACACATGCAAACTGATAAACACTCCAAGGGACACAGCTAATCAAAGCATGTATCAAGATTTCAAACATAGATTACTCAAGATTTATGATGATTTGTAATCAAATTGTCTTCTCTTTCATTAAGTATGCATAACATGTAAGTTTACAATAGCTTTGAAATAAGTCCTGATATTTCAGCAATCAAATTTCAATTAATCTTCTGAATATTCAAAATATGGCACCCCTGTACCTTTTATAGACTAAGGTGAGGGAGCGGTTACAAATGACCTATGGTTAGGATTTGTCCATTAAGATCAATGATAGATAATCATTATTTGACTTAGTCAACACCTTTCTCGTGGCACAGGTTGCCAGTTGGAAACCATCTGGATGACTCATTATCCTATGAGTACATGATGCGTATATCCTCTTTGCGCTGCATCTTCTTTCATTCCTCGAGTTCCTCTTATTTATCTTCTTCATCTTCATCATGATCATGTTACTCATCACTTTCTATATCACTATCACCCTGATGAACATCATCTTGTATATGGACCTTCATTGCCATCCTAATATTTTCATAGGCTTGTACAATTTTATCTACCTCCCCACCATCTTGGGTTTTGGCTTTAGTGATAGCATGCTTGTGAGTTTGAAATTTATCTTTGAGTGCCTCTAGCTAGCCTTTTCTATTATTTAAATTTTCATTATAATTTTCTACCCTGACCTTGATCCTCATGATCTTATTCATCACCTCTTCTGTCAGGTGGGTGAGAGGATCACCAGCTACTAGCTAGAAATTATCATGCAGAGCCTTGATAGCAAAGTCTACGTCTTGGTTTTCAATCTCCCCCTCCACTTTTCCTTCTAGAGCTTCAAGGATTTCTGCCTCATAGGCCATCATATTGTGCAGCTTTATACTAATATTCCTTAGCTCGCCACTACATTTCTTCAGGATATCGCATTCAAACCTGATGTCTTCATACCATAAATCTACTAGCAGGGCTGTGTTATTATTTAATACCTAAATATTTATTAGGACCGGAGGATCAATCCTCTTTATTTCACTTAAAGTATTTAAGGCTTTTTCCAGCTGGAATGACCTCCTTCCCTTTTCATTTTGCATTTTATCCACTTTCCTCTTCAAAGTGCTCAAAGAATTCCACCTCTGTAAAGAGGTTCTCAATACTTCTTTAGCTCCTGTGAGTGCTGATAGCATCCACTTATCCATGATCATGGCTTTATGCTTCATGAGGTCCAGCTTGTTAATCTCCTCCTGAGAGATGACAGTCAATGGGACTGCATGATCAATTGGTGTATTATCAGGATTAATCAACCCCTTTATATATGCATGCAGCTGAGCAATTTGCTCTTTGTGCTGTTTATTTTTCTCCTTCTCTTTCTTTACCCTTTGGGTTAAAGAATCAATGATATCCTTCCCTTCTTGACCCTCTTGGTCTTCATTGGCAAAGCCCAAATCAACTGTGGTGATCTAGAATTCCTCCAGGGTGATCTTACCCTTTTCCTTTTCTGCAGTAGGAAGTGCTACTTGGGTAGTCCTTCTACCTGTAGCAGGAACTCTTCTAATAGTTGAGGTCAACCTGGCTTTCCTCTTTGGTTTCATGATTGTCTCTGCAAACAAGGTAGAAAAGTCAAATTCTTGAATTTCAAAGGCTTGTTCTGTACCTATTTCCTTCTCCATCCACTGAGGAACTTCATCTCTAGATCTTTGTTGTCTTTTATCGTCCTCATGTTCACCTTCATCTCCAATATTTGTCTCTACTCTGGGTGGAGAAGGTGACTTCTTGATTTCTTCCTCATGATGCTCTTCATGAGGGTGATCTTGTTGCATCTCTTCTTCTTGAGGGGTATCTTTTTGTGGGGGAGGATCTTGTGGAGTATCCACATGATGATCCTGCACTTGATCCTACACTACCTCTTTCTAAGTTTCATCCACCTTATTATGTTCCTCACCTTGAGGCATATTGGTATCCATGGCTGTTTGTGTGTTTGGTCCTGGTGCATCACCATGATCTTGGGTCACCTTTTGTTCTGCACCTGATGTACTGACCTCTGATGTCTTAAGGTCTTCATGACCTGATGTATCTTTTTCTCTTGTGGTCTCTTGAGTTTGGGCGACATCATCCCTTGATGTGTCCGTATCACCCTCACCCTTTTGTTGGACTTCAACTATTTTCAACTTAGCTGGTATATCCTGTTGTTGCTGGCCCATATCCAGAGCATTGCTCTCTCTCTGCCTGCTTGGCTTCTTCAACTTTCTCTATTATATCAGGTGCACCTGCCTTGTCTTTGGGGGTCACATCCTCCCTGTATGTTAAATCTATTACTGCAGGGCTGGTTACCTGATCTACCAACTTGTCAAGCCCGATTTGTTGGGCTGCCCTTTCTAGGCTACTTTCTTTCTATTCTTCAGTTGTTTGCTTCAACCCTTCTAATACTGCCATCTGTGCTGATGGGGTCCCATGTGGAGTCATACGGGTACTAGAAGCAAGGGTCTCCATCCTCTGAGAAGCTACATTTTGTACCACCTCATCATCTGATAGGTCTACGGTGTCTTCTAAGGAGAAAGGACCACCCTAACCTGCTTTGGAGGTCTCTTTTACTTGTTCCTCTATTTTCTCAGTCTTGAATTTAATAATGGTGGGAAGTGGCACATCGTGCTGCATTTATTTTCTAAACACTTCACCACCCACTCCTCTTAATACTATGGGATCAGCCCTGGTATCACCCCTCATAGATGTTCTTTGTTTCTTAGGTGGTGATGTCTATAGCGGCGCCCTCCTCTTCCTACTGACCATCATCGGGTCATCATCTGCAAGCTCTTTACTTACTAGCTCTTCCTCAAGAGGAATATCTTCTTCCCTACTCTATTGTTGTGAGGTTTGGCCCTCATCCTGTACTTCTGCAGTCTCTACAGCTGGCCTCAGGATTCTCTTGGTCTTTGGTTTATCCATCATAGGTAATGTAGATGAGGTGGATGCCTATCCTGATGCTGATGCACCTGCAGCTGGTATGGCAATTTTCTCGATTATCACCCCCTTAGGTTCATCACTAGTTTTCTTTCCTCTAGGGGTTATCTTCCTCTGTTTCTGGGTTGGTAACCTTTCTCCATTAGATTTTCTTTTCTCACCGAGAAAGTCATCACACTCTTCATAAGGGATCTCCTGCCTTTTCTTCTTGGCATCTACTATAATGGCTACAACCCTCTTCTTCAGCCTGTTTATTTGTTCATCTACCCATGCTTGGGTTAACTGTAGTACCCCACCTAAAAATTGATCCAAGGAAATGTCTTTAGGCTGTGTTAGGTTAGGGGTTGAGATGGTGTCATTATACACCTTCTTATCTTCATATTCATTTGACATGGTCCTACCATCATCCTTCTTCAGCTACGCTGGCACTGGGATGCAGTCAAATTTCATTATCTAATTTAAGGTGAGCCTTTGAATTTTCTTCTTCTTACCTCTGCTTCATCCTCACAATCAATCCAGAAATCTTCCAGGTGCCTCTGATGTATAGGCTTCCCCATTATTTTCTACATTCTACCATAGGGGTCATATGATCTAGCCAATGGAAATGGCTGCAGACACATCAGTTTTAGACCACCTATGACATCCTTTATGCTCTGTGAATCAGGGCATATGTACCAACCCATGGATACCAGAAATAGTACTGGGGGTATCTTCTTCTGTGCTTTGTATGCCTCCAGTATGGTAGATATTTGTCTCAAAAACTCCATCAGGACTACCCCATCAGCAGGGTACCTGGGTAACATCAGGGGTGGTTCTTCAAAACCCTCTATTCTAATATATGAAAAAGTGGCATACTAGATGAACCAGGCACCATGTCTGTATACAACTTCTTGAGCTTCCATGCTCAATCTCTTTGTTCTGTCCTCTTCCATAGTTCTAACCAGATGCATAGAGAATGCATCATTCACCAATTTGTAATCAAAGAGGTAGTTCCTTCTATGTAATTGAGGATAATGATCCCATATGTGGGCATCATCTACACCACCACCAATCTTACCTACTGTAGTCAATGCATCAAATGTTCCCTTGTAGGCACATGAATAGACAACATATGAGGTCATATGGAATGAGCATTCTTGACCTCCCAGGGTCCTCATTTGTTCATCCAATGCATCACTGATGACCCTAGTCCAAAATTGCTTATTATTTGTGTAAAGGATCATCTGGATGATTCCAAACATCCAATTTTTTAACTTTCTAGAATGAGGCTGGCCTATCATCCTATTGAGCAGGGCAATCATGTATTGATATTCATCATTAAAATCAAATTTGTATAGTGTACTAGCAACTTGGCATAGGCAGTGTAGGTGCTGCTCTTAGACCTCCACTGGTACATCCTCTTCCTTGCATTATTTTTATTGTTTTCATATTATGTCTCCAGTTTCTGTAGATCCACACTGACTACCTTCTTTCCAATAGGCAAATTGAAAGTAGATGTGACGCCCTTATCTGAAAATTTAGTGTAAACTCTTCCATGCTTCTCCACTCATCTTGTCTGAGGATTATAGTTTCTGGCACATTCTACCACCAATTCTGGGGTCTCCATGCGTATGGGAATCCGGCGGCATGCCACATTCCTAATGCATATACTGCATCCAGGAGGGTACTATCTTTGTCATGATCTATTCTGGTGGACCAACCTACCAAATCTGTATCTCCTTGGTGAGTGTCTCCAATGATGCCATACTTGAATTGTACCCATTTGGGTTGAACATACATAGGCTTAGAAAACTCTGCATCAGACCTATTCCGCCTGAGGTCCGCCATGGACTCCTGCAACAAACATGCCTGGTCTTACCATTCGATATCCATATGCATTCATATAACACTATACATCCACGACATCATGCATACTATATTTATTAATCTTTACTTCACCATGATATGCATTATTACAGATCCAAACCACAAAAGGAACATACTACCTGGATATGCAGAAAATGACAACATGAGGGTTTTTAATTACTTACCTAATAACGCTTTTCTCCTGGATTAGGTGGATAATTATGGAAAAGGGCAAATGATGATAATCACCTGATCTGTTGCGCCAGAAGATCTTGTCCGTTCACAGGTAGCTCGTATGAGGGTTTGACTTCTGCGCTTTGTAAATTCTTATTTTTTTGCAAGGTAAATGAAAATAACCTTGGAAACTTACCTTTAAATGCATACTTAGGGCAGGATTAGGGTAAAACTGGGTTAAATTGATCCAATCTGTTGGTTCTTTGTAGAGAATCCATGGATGATGCCAAAGTGTCTGATTCGTATTTGTAGTCGGCAGGAAGCCACCTACCGCATTTAAGCTCATTTAATATTAGGAAACAGGGAGGGGGTGATCTTCAAAAGATCAGGTGATATTGAAAATATGACCCCCTCTAGGTAAAATGACCTTCCACCTTCGAGCGGTAAAACTAATGCAAGAGAATCAGGTAATGTGGTCAAAGGTTGACCATGTGTATATCGGGTCATGATTTTAAGATCAAGGGATGTTTAAAATGTGACCCCGCAACTAAAATGACCCCCTTAGGAAATATTTGGATGACGTCAGCATGTCTATGACCATATTTAAGTGTTGTGTTGTAATGACGTCACCGTCATATTATTGAACATGGTGGGCATTGGATACATCCCTCCGTGAGGGAAAAAGAATGATGATGTCACCATCAGGGTGATTTCCTTTGTTCATCAAGTTTAGATGATGTCATTGTCATATTGGCATTGGGTGATATTTGTAAGATTAGGTGATATTGAAAATATGACCCTCGCAGAACATATGAAGTCGTTTGACGGGCCAATAATAGCTTATCACGTAAAATTGATGTCTAGAGTTTGCGGACCAAGTGATTATCGAGTGATAAACTCATATCAGGGTGATCTTACATAATGTGACTGATGTTTAAAATATGACCCCCCTCCAGAATATCAGGTTTGACTAAAACTTTGACTTGTCATAACTTTCTCCCCTTAAAGAATTTCAGGGTGATCCAAAAGATAAACCTGCATGGAATTTCATACACTTTCCAACAATGAGGTTAATGATATGAAATACTAACTTTGACGAATGACCTCATCATGATGACCTATCCACCCTCTTGTAGATACATCCTGCATGACTTAATTTTACCAGACCACCAAAAGCAAAGAGAACAACAAGCCAAAGCAGCAAAAAAGTTGGGTTCCTATTTTGTCAAGTCAAAATGGGGCATGTTGTGTAACCACACATGTCGGCAATAATGGTATAACAAGAGGTTTGGTGTATAATGGTTTGTCATTGGTTTGAAGATAAGTCAGGTGGGAGGGTGTTGTCCTTGAGGTAAATGTAAATCTTACCATACCAAGGTGAATCAAATCCAACTAATAGGCATATGGAATGGGTTTCAGGGAGATCATAAGCTGGTTGCTGAATTGATTCCACTAAGAACTCGTATCGTGACTCTTTCTCTAGAATTTCGAGAAGAGAGGCAATTGTTGTAATGGCATCTGCTGCTTTGTTCTCAATACAAGGTATCTGCTCAAAAGAGATGATCACAAAGTATTCCTTAAAGTCCTCAACCATCCGCTTGTATGTGACAAGCTTCTCATCTTTGGTTTGGTAATTGTCATTGACCTAATTGATCACTAGTTGAGAATCACTGTAGACATGTAGCTCTTTGATTTTCCACTCTGTCACCATTTTGAGACCAATGACCAAGGCTTCATATTCTGCTATGTTGTTCGTGCATGGAAATAATAGATGGTAAGACTTTGGTATGGTGTAACCATGAGGACTTACAAACAAGATTCTTGCCCTCGATCCATGGTTTGTGTAGGACCCATCAAAGTAGAGTTTTCAGGAATGTGTTGATATATTGAATAAGGATTCATCTGGAAACTCAAATTGCATTGGTGTGGTGTCCTGTAGTGGTGCATCCACTAACTGATCAGCAATGACTTGCCCTTTGATAGCCTTTTTGTCTACATACTCAATGTCGTATTCACTTAGGAGCATTACCCATTTGGCTAGGTGACCTGTTAGAGCTGATTTGCTTAGTAGGTACTTCAATGGTTCTATTTTTGCAATAAGTTTGACTGGATGTGCAAGCATATAATGTCAATTTTTTTGGGAAGCAAAAACTATAGCAAGACATGATCTTTCTATCTGAGAGTATTGCAACTCATAGCCCACCAATGTGCGACTGATGTAGTAGATGGCTCTTTCTTTATTTTCATGATCTTGTTGTGCCAGAAGAGCCCCAAGAGTTGTTGGTGTAGCAGATATGTACAGTAAAAATGGTTTCCCTTAGATAGGAGGCATCTGAATGGGTAGATTCATAAGATATCCTTTCAATTTGTCGAATGCCTCTTCACATTTCTCATCCCACCTAAATGGAATGTTCTTGTGCAGGAGATGATTGAATGGTTGACACTTGTCTACCAGTTGTGAAATGAACCTACAGATTGCTTGTAGCTTGCCCTATAGAGATCTTAGTTGGGTAAGATTCTTGGGTGGTGGCATGTCCATAATAGCCTTGACTTTGGCGGGGTCCACCTCTATTCCATTTGCCGATACAATAAAACCTAAGAGCTTGCCTGAAGTGACTCCAAACACACATTTCTTTAGGTTCAACCTGACTTTGAATTGTTCTAATCTCTGAAAGACTTTCTCTAACACATCCAGGTGTGATTCTCTTGTGAGTGACTTTGTGAGGATATCATCTACATAATCTTCCATGGTGACGTGCATCATATCATGGAATATAGTGGTCATAGCACGTTGATATGTGGCTCTTGCGTTCTTTAGCCCAAATGGCATGACATTCTAGCAAAAAGTGCCCCATGGACAAGTAAAAGTTGTCTTATGCTGGTCCTCTGGTGCTATCCTGATCTAATTATATCCTGAGAAGCTATCCATGAGAGATAACATGGTATGCCCTGTTCTTAAGTTGACTATGATATCTATATTTGGCAATGGAAAATCATCCTTGCAGCAAGCTTTGTTTAGATCTCTAAAGTCATTGCATAGTCTGACTCGTCCATCAGGTTTGGACACTTGTACTATGTTGGAGACCCATTTCGGATAGTCTATAGCTTTAATGAACCCTACATCTAGTAGTTTCTTGAGTTCTTCTTTTACAAGCAGTGCTATGTGTGGATGCATCTTTCTAAGCTTATGTTTCACTAGTTTCACTCCTGGATCTAATGGAAGATGATGTAGAATCAAATCTAGATCTAACCCCAGCATATCTGCGTATGACTAAGCAAAATTGACTTGCTTTCTCTTGAAGAATGGTACAAACTTAGTCTTCTCTGGTGGGGTTAGAGACTTATCAAAGTGAATGATCTTAGGTTGTTCCTCTGTTCCAATGTTAATAGGCTCTATGGGTTCTACAACAATCTGAGACTTCTCCTGGTGCATGTCGTCGGGGAGAGTGTCAAGCCTTCCATCGTCAGGTGCCACAGTTGGGTTTTCACCTTCGGCAAATAAATACAGAAACAAAGAGATCAATCAATGAAAAGAACTTTAAAAACCTTTGCAAACCTCAAAGCTTCATAGCTTCCGTTGGTTGCCTATCTCAATCGATCTTGCATATATGAATAAGGCCCTCAGAGAGTGCACTTCGTTGCTATGATTCTAAGATTGTCAATGGAGAACGGCTATGATAATTTTGCCATGAAGAGAAGCTTCACAACAATGATAGTGGTATGGTAACGAGTGTGATCACAAGCAATGAAGGAATTGGTGCCAAAGGCGTGCTGTAATTCCTGCAGAGTAACAATATTTAAAGCTTGCATGATTGAAATGGAAGAAGAGGGTTGTATTTATAGACTTAGAAGAGAAGAGATCAACGGTTGAGAAGAAATGAGAAGATCAATGGTATAAAAACCTTAAGAGAATGTGCGCAAATAAGAAGAAGACAAGTATCACACAAAAGCTATTTTATTTGAGTTAACTACTTTCTTTTCTAAAGATAAGACGTGACTTCATAAATTAGAAAGCTTTTTTCTAATTTTAAGAGATATTGATAAAAACAAGGTTGATTGAAATAGTTAACTCAACTTGAGATTTGCTTTTGCATGATTTGAGAGAAATTAAATAATAAATTATTTAATTTTGTGTGCATGAAGAGGAAGACTTATTTTTAGAAGATTTGGAAGATATTTGAAAGAATTTGAAGATAAGAAATTAAATTAAATAAATAAATTTATTTAATTGTTGTGCATGATTTGGAAGAATAAATAAAATATTTTATTGTATTTTATTTTTGGAGATTGAGAGGATTTAAATAAATTTGATTTGATTTATTCAAATTTGGAAGAATGATTTTGACTTAATTAAATAATTGAGAATTATTTAATTGTTTGGAAGAATTTAATTAAATAAAGGATTTTATTTAATTTTGACTTTAGAAGAGGTAATTAAATATTTTGATATTTAATTAATTTAGAAGAATATGAATCAAATAAATAAATTTGTTTATTTATTTATTGATAGAAGAATTAGAATGAAATAAATATTAAGAATATTATTTAGACCGAGTCGTGTCATTTTTAGGCGTATACAAGGTGCTTTACCATTTTTACCTCCATAAAGCAAAATATGATAAAAGTGATACAAGATGATGCACTATTGGCACCAATATTAACACATGCCAAAATCAAAGGTAGACACCTCACCACTTATGTGCATGAGTCATAAATATTTAACAAATCATCCATGAACATAATTACAACATTTCATAAATTGAAGCAAACATGCTAATATAACATGATTTTGGCATAACAAATCATGCTTAAAGCCTCACAAGATGAGGTGTGAAAACATCCAAAACAATATCCAATAATGATTAAAGTTGAAGGGTCTCATCCCAAACATGGATGGATCATAACCAACATAAGAGGATATAATAATTTACAACTATTCTCTTATTTAATGGTCTCTAGGACTTGGTTTTCAATGTTTACAAAGTTATAACAAAGAAGAGATACAAGAAGCATAATAACATGTGAGTCCAACATGCTCTCCAATGAGAATACTCCAAGTCTATCTGACCCCAACAATGGTTTAACACCACTCGATCATGTGGAACCCTCAATCCCACCTCATTGTCTTAAAAGATAGTGGAATTGAGTATTAATCACACACACAAATAAGGAGTACATGGAAGCACTCATGTCAATCAATACATACAACAACACATGTAGCAACCCATGCTAATGAATACATACAATAGCATAAGTAGCAAAAATCATGCCAACAAGAGTATAAAGAGGATACCAAACTACATTCATGTATAAGGGTTCCTCACACCTTCAATGCACATAATTCAAAATACAAAAAGAATCCAACATGCATTCACAAAGGTTTCCACACCATAAATGCATGTAATTAAACACATGAATAAATACAAACAACATACATGTAGGAGGGTACAACAAGCCACCAACATACATGTATGGGTCTCAACACATTTTAGATACCAAATTCGCTAATAAGATAGGATGAGGATCCTAGAAGTAAGCCCAGGACTCTCAATACACTTACACAACTATGTAGAATGTTGAGTAGGAAATCATACCTCGCATGAGGTTACTCAATGACATTCATTAACTTCCAAGAGTTGTAGCATGTCCTATACATCCAATTCCAAAATCCTTATGAAGTATTTGATGCATGGTGTGATTATCATATTTAATCACATGTTTTATTTAACCCCAATGTGTTTATGTTATTAATTGGTTAAACTCTCAACTAGCTCTATCCATGAATAACTTTAAAATTCTAGAAAGTGGTGAGAGGCCATTCCTTTCCTACTCTATACCTCAATCCTAAGTGCCCAATGGCCCAAATTACAATTTTGTCTTGGCATGAAAATCAATGCAAAAAGTCATGGTGTTGGTAGCCAAATTTTTCAACTCCCAAACCTGCATTATTTTGCCTAGTATCCATCGAGTGGTCCCCTGTGTTGTCCCCCTATGCTTTGCCCTACTGCATGCCTTTAAAAATCTAGAAAAAACTTCAAAAAATGGTCAAGTGAAAATCAAAGTGTTCTTGGTTGGTGGGAAATTCCCAATGAGGTGGAACAAAGTGAACAAGAAAGAGAAAGAAGCAAGGAGAATATTTCGATGAATTCCCAGTGGATGCGAAATCACTGATAGATAGGAACAATGTAGAAAGGAGAAAGCAAGCAGTGGTTAGAGAGTTCCTGGTGACCAGGAAATCTTTGAAAAAGTTCTTGTCAGGAGTGTAAGTGTCGAAAACACAAAAATTAAAATTTTAAAGTATTGTAAAAGTTGCAAAACTTGTTTTCTATAGGTTTGTCTATTTTAAACACCCGCATACCTCCCGATGGTGCCATTAAAGCTTAGTTCAACAAGATTCATGGTAGGTATAATTAAATGTTATGAGTGGATGATTTTATTGTGGTTGGTGGGTGGTAGGTGGAGATTAATTGCTACAAGTGGTTGCCCTAATTGTTTTCCCACCCATACCAGCAAGGTAAAAATATAGTGCTATATACAATAAATAAAGATATTTCACACATTGGTCATTGAGCCATCTTCCTAGATGCCTACAAGTACCAAGGATTTTTGCAGGTTTCAAATCATGCCAGTTCTTTCCAATGGGAGCAACATGTTTTTAGATCATAGGGAGATTTGTAATGTAATGGTATTTTATAACAGAATGTTTCCATGCCCATTTGTGATTTTTTAGGGATGCCCTAGTCACAACTATGTTTTTCCCTTTGCCACATTTGGTGGCATGATTGTAATGCAGATTTGAAGAATGTTGCAACATCTTAATTCATTGCAATCTTTGTGATGGTCATTTCTACATTTAAAACAAATTCTTGCTATATAAGAATGGATTAATAAGTATGCTATGTTATTTCATGTTATATCTATGGTGTATGTTTCGTGCATAACTCATATTCATTTGATTTCAATTTGTCGTTTCCTGCTGGTCACTTGGACTTTGTTACCGAATAGATTGGCACCGGTCTTGGAAGCTCATGGTCAATTACAAGCCTTAAAACCAAAATATCATACATGTATCTTAGGAGTAGATTGTTAGATTAGTTTAGGTTCTACCTGCATTCACAAACCAACATAATTACATTTGTTATATTTAAAAGAGTGCTGGTGTCAAATAAATATTTAGAAGTTTGTGTATGTAGGATTTTCACCCATTATTGCAATCCATTGTTGCAAATGAATATATCAAGTGAGCTAGTGTTAGATAAATATGCAGAGGGTGTAATGATATGGATTGAAGATATAAGTGTGTATGTAATGTTAAGGGGATTCATCTTTAGTGATTGAAACTAATTTTACTCTTTTGGTGCACTTATATCCTTGCTTTTAATATGATGTTAGTGAGGTCAAGTGAGCTTGTCCCTAATTGCCATTTGAACATGGTAGTCAAAGCTCTATTCCAATTGTTATCATGTATTTCAAACCTCAAGGGAATATCCCCTAGGTTTTACAGAGCCTGAAGCAGAAGACGAACTACCCTGTCCTATGTGTTGGACCAAAAACACCCTCTCTTTGTTGATATATAGCTCTCCATGCTGGTGATATTTGTTTCCCCTTTGTGTCATTCTTGGTGGTGATGTTAGAAGAGAAGGCCTCCATTTTTGAGACCCAATATTTGACACCATTACTATGGATCTAGTTAATTTTGGTTGAGATTATTGCAGCACTGTAATACATTGAAAAATTATTTTTTTTCTTCCCATATGGGAAGTGGTGACTCTATTTAAGGCGACCTAGAAATCAATTCATATCCAAGTCAAGAATTTATTACGGATCGAAGAAGATCCCAAGGTTAGTTAAGATGTGATGAATCCTTAGGAAGCATGAGGAATCAAAGAAATAGATGGAGACAAAGAGCTCCTGGTTTGTTACCACCACTAAATGTTCCAGATCTAGTGGGGACATTAGGAAGAAATGACATATTTGATGATTTCAGATATCAATATTAGTATACATATGAGGATTCTACTAATAATATGCTAAGAATGAATAGAAGAGTAGATAGAGATGAATATGAGGTTTAGAGAAATGAGAACATTATTTGTAGGGGAAGTATAGATAGATCACGTGATACAAACATGAGAACATTTGGAATGCCCAATGAAAATGAAGAGACATTTTGGGTTGCCTAGCATCCTACTTCACCTACTAGGTCATTTAGAAATTAGCACATGACAACATCCCTGATGATGAAAATCAACACAAATAGCCTGATGCCAATGAAAGGGAAATGACTCTTGATGATGAGTCAGACTTACTTAACCATAATAGACAAAGGTAGAGAAAGGTGCATACCTTAATTGATTTGCAGCATGCTCAATTTTCTCAGAATGCATAAAATCAACCTCAACATCAAAATGTTCAAAATCCCTAAGTTGTAATGAATTAACAATAACATCAACAATATCAACAAATGGGGCAATAGGGTAGGAACCTTGCTCATGTATCTCAAGCTCCAAATCATTTATCCTATAAAGTGGCACAAAATTAAAAGGGATTGCCATCATAAGGTGTAGCAACACACTTCAATGAAAGTCAAAGGTTGTACAATAGACCCTATAATACTGATTGGTCCAAGAGACCACAACAAAATGATAGACAAGAATCCACTAAACATGTTAGTTTCAAGTAGACTAAGAGGGATACACCTGATCCATTGAGAAAGGATAAAATCAGCTACCAAGAGGTTTCACTCTGGTGCAAGGCATGTTATCTCCTACACGACTCAACAAATTGTTCAGATAATGCTTACTCAATGAGTAGAGAAGAACAATTTCTAACTGAAGAAGGTGTTGTTGATTACTATGAGGATGAAAAAAAGTAGTTTGATACTAAATGTTATGAGCAACTGGATGAGGATATTGGTTTTGATAGTTATAATGAAGAAGATCATGTTTACCAACATGATTATAGTGTTGGTTATAAAAATATAAACAACATGCTCATGATTTTGAGCATTTGAGGGACCTCATGCACCAAAAATATCAACAGTCTAAGCCATCCAAGGAAGACATGAAGGTGTTGATTGATGCAGTTGTAGTGCAGGTCCAAAGTGGGTATCAATTGAGAAATAGACATGTGCCTACACGCAAGGTGATGATGCTACAAATTTAGCTAGGTATAAAGTTGGGACTGAAAAGGAAAAGCATAAAGTGGCTCCTAATAAGGGAAGTAATGCTCCAAAGAGGAATCCAGAAAAGAAGAAGACTCAATCACAACCGTCAAAAATTTAAAAAAAAAATATGTGCAAAAAGCTCCAATATGAGTGGTGCAACTAGTTGTTGCGTCCATCCCAAAAGTGCACAATTTAAAGAATGATGACAAAGAAAGCCAACCCCAAGTGCCAAATGAGTCCAAAAATAGTAATGATAAAAAGAAAGAATGGAAAGGTATGGATATCTCTTCTAGTCAGTTGATATCTTTCATCCTCAATGCAAGTGATGTTACCATTTCTTGTGATATTCCTCTACCTAGTTATCATCCTATAGACATGGCTTAGGTCATCAGCCAAGTTAGAATTTCATTGCATCTAGGGAGGCCCTTAGGATTCCTGAGAATAGGTATAGGGTCCTATAGACACCTGAAAATATCTTGGACCCACAAGCCACTTTCTCGCATCAACCACCCTACTAATTCCCCCTTTCACCAATTAATTAAATAAAAATCAAATTATTTAATTAATTAACCCTAACCATTCACCCTTAGCCATTTACCCCAAATTCATCCTTGGTAATGAATTAATTCAATTAATTCATCACTACACCTTACAACTTCATTCCTCATTAATTAAATAAATATTCTAAATATTTATTTGGTTAATTTCTCCATCTTCTAATCATGACTAATTAAATAAAACATGTGCTTATTTAATTAATCTACCTAACCATATAACCTAAACCTAGCCTAACTGAATAAATATCAAGTATTTAATTAGCTACCCTAGCCTACATAACACCTAGACCTAAATTAAGTAAATAAATCATTATTTAATTAATTTTAACCCCTGATTAACCCACTCACTAATTTTCTACAGCCACATTAATTAAGCTAAATCACTTAATTAAGTGGGTCAAACCTTGCTTAACACCTTCTCCCACACCCCTTTAATAAAAAATTATCTTTTATTCAAAAGAGTCATATAACCCTTACACCTCATCTTTCCTTTTGCGTGTAAGAGTTTTTTTTCATGCAAAGAGCTCACACATGTCTTTGCCAAAACAAAATACGTGTCACATGCATTCACACTCACCTATAAATCTTAATTTTTTATTCCAACACCTCCCAAGGAATTGTTTTTTTATTTTCTCATGTGTCTTAGTCCTCATTAATGCTAACCCTTCCCAATGTGAATTTAAAATTCACAAATAATCTCAACCCTCCAATCTTGTTGATAAAATCTAAGCCCTCCATCTCATACTCTCATTTCCACCATTGGATTTGAGCTTTCAATCCTAGCCATTGATCCCATTTCCCCTCTAATTTGCCTATAGATACAAGCCTCCACGAGCCATTTTCACATCTCATCTCATTGCAAGTTTATTATGCCAAAATCCCTCATTGCATCTCCTCATAGCCTTATTTTTCCAAAATTGTGTTTAATTTGAGAGCAATCCACATCCATTATTCACATTTGGGTAAAGCTAGGAAGACTCTGGGTGTATTCTCCTCAACCTTATCAAGGAGTGAGGGAGATTCAAGGGCTTGGAAGGTATAATGTTGTGTGTTTAGCTTTCCTTTCATGTTATTTAAGTCTTTGAATTCTTTTTCATCTTCATTTGGCATGCCCGGTGGGACCCCTGTCCCTGAATCTAACCTTTTTGTGAGTGTTTTTGGAAATTTTGACATTGTAGGTCAGATTAGCGCATTATGTTCTCGCAGTCACGCCTTCTGTTCATGGTTTAGCACCTTCAAAGATTGTTTCAGTACCATCAACAACTCTATTAGCACCTTATGTTGCTCTGTTAGTGCCATCTGCATCTGTTTTAGCACCATATGTGTCTAGTTCAGTGCCTTTTCATGCAACAGTATCAAAAAAAATTCTTAAAAGCATTTTTATCTCTAATTTTTGGCATTGACCACTGTGTGTAGGTTCTAGTTTTTTGTTTTAACAAAGTTTCTAGGCCTTAGGGTGCTATGCTATCACTTTGTTTAACCTATTTTGGAAGAAATACCTAGGCTTAGTTTTATCTTGCATATCTCACACTACTAACTCTATTTTTGAGTGACAAACTATTGTGTCCCTCTTGGAACTAACTTTTGCAAGCCATCTAACCTATTATTTGATCATTTGGTGCAAAGAATCTCTATTTTTGTGTAGGTCCTTCACATTCTGCCATTTTAGTGCCTTCAGCACTAATAATCGCGCCCTCAGTTCTGTGACAGATGATAGGCAAGTATAGATTCTCTTTTTCACTGTTTTAGCACAATTTGAGTCTGTTTTAGCACATCTAGAGTTTGTTTTAGTGCAGTTAGTGTTTGTCTTAGCACTTGTAGTTCTTTGTTCAACACTTTTTTTCTTTGTTTTAGCATAGATAGTGTTTGTTTTAGTGCCATTTGCTCTCTATTTAGTGCAATCTATCTATCTGTCAGCGCATATCTTCTCTATTTTAGCACTTTTTCTGATAGAGTTTGTAGGTCTATGCAAGGGTATAACTTATTTGTGTAGGTATGCAAAATGTTTGTCCAAGATCTATTTATCAAACTACTAACTTCTTTGGTGCAGATTTGCTGGTCAAAGTTTGTTTATATCACTAGATCTTAGTTGCACTAAAGTTAGAGTAGAAGGAAATTAATCTTGTTTGTAGTGGCTTGTTTGTTTGTAGACGTATGCTCTCCCCTCACACATTAGGATGATCTTAGGGATCAAAAGTCTACTTGTAGACTTTCTTTGCTTTTAAGTGTATCCCGAAGGGGTTACCTTTTTTGTGTATGCTCTCCCCTCGTGCCTCGTGTGATCTTAGGTGATCAAAGGCAAGGGGTAATTTCTTCTTAGGAGGCCTGCTTGGGGATTTCATCACCCCAAGGGATGACCTCAACCATGTGTACTGGTGAGGTATATCAAAGGGGGAGAGGAAACTTGTACCCCAATCTAGTTGCATTGTCATTGGGACAACCTTGGGGCCCCAGGTGATTCTAGACACAAGGTGACATGGTGCTTGCTTGACTGCTTGTGCCACATCCCTTCAATGGACTAGTGTTCATGGTTTGGGCCTCACGTACTTGGCGTATATCGAGGACTCCCTAGAAGCTTGTACAATCCTAGCATAAGACCTTTCAATTGTCACATCCATAGTGCATCGCTGCAGTAGGAGGGGAAGAGCCCATGTTATTACCTCCATTGTGATGAGTTGTGATAAACCTTAGGAAAGACATTTCATCTCGAAGGTGAGAGGTGTAATGTGGTCCATGACCTTGCATTCTCTAGCCAACCAAGCAACAGTAGATGGTATCAAGGGGGTGGAAGTCACCATTTTCTAAAAGTGGAGATTGAAACCACACCTAAGTGGGTCCATTAGATGTGACACTCCACATGAATAATTTCTAGGATGTTCATGTGAATGGTGTGTATTCTCTGTTGAAACCCATACAAGCCAACAATCGAATTCCACCCTTTGAAGTCAAGCCATTGTGTTTTCTTGCTTGATTAAATGCTTGCCAAGAACCTTTGAATCCAAAAGATCCAAAATTTGTCACCAATTCAATCAATTTCAACCTTTGAATAGACAAACAGCGCCTTCAGTCCTCTGTTTGGCACCTTTGGAATCCCTATCAGTGCCTTCCACTTGACTATTATCACCAAAATACCCTCTGTTAGCACCTTTAGTCCATCCTTCAACGCTTTCAGTTCCTCTGTTAGTGCCTTTGGGTCATATTGTAGCGCCTTTTGTCTCCATGACCAAACATCATTAATTTGTTTATAGTTTATCTTCCTTGTGACGTTGCAATCTTTGACACCCATCCCAAAAATCATCCATTAATCTAAGTCCATCCTTTGTCAAATTTCCATCATCCCATATCATACCATTGGACCTTAGGAAATATCTTGATTTTCACTTTGGACCTTTGACCTCATCCATCCATTCAAATTCTAATCAGTATCCCCAAACTTTCATCTCAATTCCATCCAAATCCACGGAGGTTTCATCATATGATTGCGGCATCACGGTAAATAGAGACAAGTGGTAAGGATTAATACCATGGTCCTGCGGTGGCTTGGAAGGATATCGACGGTGTTGCAGTAATAAGGAATGAAGATAGCGTCAATCACCGCAATCCCACAATAGTTCCAAGGGGTATCTGCGGTAACGTGGTAAATTGTGAGAGTGACAGCATATTGCTACTGCAATCATGTGATAGCCAGATTGAATACTGGCAAGGTAGTGGTAAAAGGAAGTGGACAAACTAGATGTTTCCCGTGATCCCGCAACAGTTAGCTCATGCACCTGCGGGCCGACAGTAAATGATAAAATATAATGCAAGGGGTTGTAAGCCCTGCAATCCCACGACGGTCAAGTCATGTGACGTTAGGGTGGCGGTAAATTGAAAATTTGAGTCTAAAGGTGCCAACAATTCTTGCAGTCCTGCAACTGGTATGGGCAGGTCCTGCGACAATGCGGTAAAAGAATAAACAGGCGAATCAACTCATTGTGGGGCTGCGGTTATCAAGGAATACAATTAATCTTTGTCATCTCATCTGGCCGTTGGATCCAGTTCAATCAAGGGCCTGTATTTGAAATGAATTGAATGCTGAGATTTTACAATCTCATGGCACGAACCAGAGTAATGGTGATATGATGAATTTCTTGGCACAATAAAATTCAAGGATTTCTCGACATTTGCTCATTCCAGTGATTACAGACTCAATTTGGAGAAGGCACTATCCAGCTTAATGTGCTCTTTGTAAGCTTTAAATTGACCGGGTAAGTTCATCTTTGCACTCCTTGCAAGAAGTTGGTGAAGATTTTGTGCTCTATTTTTTAGTTGTTGGTGCTGTAATTTGGATTTCAAGGCCCTAGTTTGTATACGTAGCTAAAATGGCACCCAAGAAGTCTGAGTCTACCAACAAGAGTAATGAACCTCCGGCCCCCCAAAAGAGACCTCTTCAATAGTCCCTATTATAATTATTGCCCAATTCCATAGACAAAGGTCAGAAGAAAATATTTAGGGATGTGGAAGAAAGGTGTCAGGATGCTGCAATCCCTATCCCTGGGTGGACCTTGTTCTAGTATTCCTGTGATAAGAAAGATGGTTTAGGACCAATAGGGAACCCATGGAAACTAGACTTGGCAAAATTGGTGGTCCCGAATGTATTTGTAGATGTAGAACTTATTAGGGCCCTGGCATAGCATTACCATTCTACCACAAAAATAGCCAAGTTGCTAGATGGACAACCATTGGTAGTAGTTGACAGAAATGCCATTGTGGACTGTTTTATGCTAAACAAACAAGATCTCACTCAAGTGGACCTGCAAAAGAGTGAGCAAGAATATACAAGCTTGAGGAGAACACTGAGGAGAGATGAATTGCCAATGTACATGAGAAGGGGGGCAAACAATAGAAAGATTGACATCCCATCCAATGCTATTGAGCCTTTCCCTGTGGAGGAGTTTGATGTGTATTTCAAGATAACCTACTTTGTATTATGCTAAGTTTTGGGAATTGATGCTCATGGAAGAATACCAATTGGCCTGATGATGATGGCCATGAAAATACAGAACCCAGAAGCAAATACTGAGTATGATTTTGCATCATACATTGAGAAGAAACTACATGAAGGGTTCTTGCATGTAAGGGAGGGTAAGAAACCCTTGGAATTCAGGTTCTATTCTTTGTTGTGCAACCTAATTTTGTATCAGAATAGAAGGAAATGGTCAAGCATAATGGACATAAGCATGGTTGATAAAGCAGGACAGAGGAAGCCTACTCAGTGTTGGTGTTATAAGTGGGACTCATGTTGTCAGACTGGTGACTACATTGTATTTCATGATGAATTTATTGTTAAGATAATGAGCTCTCTTGGAAATTGGTCTCTTAGGTTGACCAAGGAGGTCATGGTGATGCTGAGCCCACTTGCACATAAACCAGAACAAGGTCATAAGCATAATTATGGTGATTGGTTTTTTTGCCTGATCACACTATCCTCAGAGTGTATGGCTATCCCCAACCACCCCATAAATTGCCAAAGTTTGTGTCAAATAGAATATTGTTCCTGGAATTCATGTGGCAAATGATGTGGATGGAAAAAGAGGTGATGAAAAAGCAGAAAAAGGGCACATTTTTGCCTGATGCCACAATATTTGGTGATTGGTCAATTGGCTCAGACACTCTTGAGGACTTGCAGGCCTATTTCAAGGCAAAATATTCTTTAAAATCTAGAATTGACAGAGTTTGTGACCCTGAGGGTCACATGAATTTTGTAAGGAAAATAATTTTGACAAAGATGTGGATATCCCATCAAATTCTTTTTGATGAGGATGTGATAAGAAATTTGGTAACTTTTGAAGAAGTTTATACAAGGAAAAGGAAATAGGAAATCTTGAAGAACATTAAAGATGAGAAGAAGTAGAATCCCCATTTTTCTAGATTTTTTTCTTAAGAAAAGGATCCTCTAAAGAGGATTGATATGATAATTGATAATTTTTAGAGTATCTATGGCAAGTCTGAGAAGTAGCCTCATAAGGCTACAAAGCTTCCAGTGAAGAGTTCTGCAGAAATTGAAATTCATGAACCTGCCCCTAATGCTGTGTCAGTACAAGATCCACAAGTTCTTGGATCCCCTTCATTGAAAAGGTACGGAACTGAAGATGAGCCTCCACTTGTTCCTTATGAGATAACTAAACAGGTTGGGGACACTGAAGATGTGGCCAATATTCTCAAGCACTTGGGTGATGAAGAGGAAGTTGATCAACCATTGGTTGGCCAAGAGACAAATGCACACAAGCCTAAGGCTAGGATGGATAAATAGACCCAAGGTGAACTAGAATTAGAGGAAGATGAAAGAATTGTGGCATCAATGAGATTTATTGAAGATGATGACTTTATCAAGACTCCATAGTTTAAGGACTTCTGGTTGAAAATGAAAATGAAAGAATTTGATGAAGAGGTGGCAATAAAAAAACGTGTTGATGAATCGTAGCATAATCAGATTGTCACACAAACTTTTAAAGATTTGAAGATAGATGAAATAAATGTGAGTCCAAAAGAAGCAAGGCAAATGGTCTTGAATAGCAATGTGCTAATCATTCTTGGCCTTGAGTTGAAAAAGGTATTTTTGCTCGACCAAGTAAGAAGCCAAGAGGATCCAAAACTTGTTTCTGAATTTGATCATGAGGATGGCATTAGTGGGTGTGTTTTTAACCCAAAAATAAAGACTCTTGTAATTTGGACCACACAAAAGAACACAAGCAAACCAAGTTTTCTTGATGTTGTGCAAGAGATGAGGGGCTCAATTGTGGTGAAGACTTTCCAAGATACATCAGCAACAGAAGCATCTTCCCTCATTGTCTATACTGACGTGTTCACTCATGCTATTGTGAAAAGATTAGAACAAAGAGTACATGATTATGAGAAAACTCAAAAGGAAATGAACGATGAAGTAAATAGATTGTTCCTTGAGAATGTAAATTTGAGAAAGCAATTGTAATGTATGAGTTCTTCTCAGAGTTAGGCTATTGTACCATATCAACCCCCTATGCCAAAAGCAACAAGTGATGCCACAATGACAATTGAACAAATAAATGCATTGAAGTTGAAGCTTGAAAAGGAAATTAAGGATTTGAGAAAACAAAATGAAATGATAAAAGATGAGGCAAAGTTGAAAGTTCTTGAAGTTTTTGAAAAGATATTGGAATACAGAGTGAACTTGGATGTTGATAAGCTGGGAAATGTGCATGAGTGCTATTCTTCCTTATCTTGGGCCATGGAGCAACTTAAAGTGAATTTTTCTATTTTGGACCCACTGTATCAAAGATGGCAACCTTCACACCACACTTTAACCATTCTTTGTAAAGTCGTGCAAAGAAATCCTGATGCCCCTATAGCTTTGAAGCCTACAGAAAGGATGATTGGATTGATCTTGGAGGAGCACCAATATGGCAATGGTGAAGGCCAAAAGATGCAGGTCAAAATTGATTATTTTGCCACATTGAAACATCAATTTATCCCCTCGATTCTGTCAAAAGACAAGCAAATCAAGAGCCTTGATGCATGGAGAGTGGAGTTTGGCCAAACAGTATGTCAAATCATGGACTTTTTGAAAAAGGATGGAGATGTCAACATCATTAGCTTCAACATGATCTTGGACAAAGTGATTGCCTTGGATGTTGGGTATGGGAAATTTGTGATGGATGTCAAAGCTCTGCTAGATAAAAGATGGAAGGATCACCAGGCTAACTTACTCAAGATTCAAAACTACAAATGGCCTAGTGAGTTTGCAATTTTTCAATGGAAGAGCATGTATCTTCCAGATTGATAATCAGCACAAGTTTTGGTGCAGAGGAGCAACAAGCTATATGCTAGCGTCAAATAGCACCACCACATCTTGGATGCTCTCCTCTTTGTCTCTTTATGTTTTTCATGTTTCTATAATGTATTCAAAAATGTGCTTGAAAGTCTAATTTAGACTTATCAAAGTGATAATATTGTAATAAATGTCAAGGGTTGGGAATACAAGGAGCCATTTTGAATGTGAAAGGTCTAAAGCTTGTTGCTTCCCTTGAATCTATAAACGGGAATCCAAGACCTCATGGGTTTTCGCTAGGAATTTTGATTTTTGAAAGAGACATTGCACAACTTGTTCTTTAAAGCTAATCAATACAAAAGCTACTTTTCTTTGGTGCTAAACTTTTAGTTCTCATTTGTTTGTTGATTCCAATTGTTAACAATTTATCTGGTTGTCTCCAATTTAGTTTTCCTTTGTTATTCAAATCAATAAATCAAGTATATCTTTGATTTGTCAGAACACATTTGTTGCTTTTGTGTGATTTATTTATTGGGCTCCTTCAAGAAAGGATTAAAATCCTATAGGTGAATCACAGTAACTTGGGAAGGTTAATTGGATCATTAAAGAAGAACCAAATAATATACATATTTGCATGTCTATGCAAGTCATAGACTTAGAATTGCCAAGCAAATCGAGTTGTGGCTAAAAGGGAAGCACAAATTTTTTTTGAATAAAGACTCCGTAACCCAAGAGCAAGCACTAGTCGATCTCTTCTGAAAATCATTTCCTTGTATATATTTTCAAAAATTCTAATTTTAATTTTCTATTTTAGGAGCAGGGTTTAAACATTTAAAAAAAAAGAAATTATTCAAATCATATGCCAGACTAGATTAAGTGAAGTGGATGATTTAATTGACAAAATTATACAAATTCCTTAATCTGTTTTGAAGTCACCAACATATTTGAAGCCCAATAGTTATCTGGTGAACATACGGTACACCCACCTAGGCCAAACAGAGCCTAAAGTGCAAAGAATTTTAATCAATTTGATTAATTCTGTTAGTTGGCCAAATTCGCATATAAAACCTTATCATAAGACTTGGCATATCTTTAGGGTTTTATAATTTGTTGATTTGAGTACCAACATGCACACACACACACACCACATAATGTTAATGCCTAATTAACTTTCAAAAATTTCTTTCAAACACATCACATAATGTTAATGCCTAATTAACTTTCGAATGCACACACACACAATTCACACAAACAAAAGTGAATGACAAAGTTATCTTTCAAACACACATGCACACACTTCACACAAAGTGAATGCCAAAGTTCATTCACATGCAAACATGCACACAATGAATTCCAAAGTTTATTTGCATAGTGAATTCCACGGTTATTTCACACACACACACACACACACACACACACACACAATGAAAATCAAAGTTCATTGAAACATGCAATGAACATCAAAGTTCATTTGTACACTCCACATAGAATGATACACACAAAAAAAGAAGAATGTCAAAGATTGTTCATACACTCCACACAAAGTGATAGTTGAAGTTCATTCATACATAGAAAAACTAAATGTCAAAGATCTTTCAATTGTGTGCACACACACGCAATGAATGCCAAAGTTAGTTCAAACACACTTCATTCACACAATTAGTACAAACATGCATGAAGTAAACATTTAAGTTCAAACATGCCAAACTAACACACACATAAAGTGAATGACAATTAAAAACATGCTAAAGTGCAAGCACACTTCACATGGATTTTTTTCAAACACACAAAAAGTGAATTCCACAAAGTTCAAACATACTTCAATCACATATAGTACAAAAAGAAGAATGTCAAAGATTGTTCATACACTCCACACAAAGTGATAGTTGAAGTTCATACACCAAAAAACTAAATGTCAAAGATCTTTCAATTGTGTGGACACACGCAATGAATGTCAAAGTTAGTTCAAACACACTTCATTCACACAGTTAGTACAAACATGCATGAAGTAAACATTTAATTTCAAACATGCCAAACTAACACACACATAAAGTGAATGACAAAGTTAAAACATGCTAAAGTGCAAGCACACTTCACATGGATTTTTTTCAAACACACACAAAAAGTGAATTCCAAAAAAGTTCAAACATACTTTAATCACATAAAGTTAGTACAAACATGACACACATGCATGAAGTAAACACTTAAGTTCAAACATGCCAAAGTCCAAACACACACACACAAAGTAAATGCCAAAGCTAGTGCAAACACACTTCATTCTAACAGTTAGTACAAACATGCATGAGGTAAACATTTAAGTTCAAACATGCCAAACTAACACACATAAACTGAATGACAAAGTTAAAACATGCTAAAGTGCAAGCACACTTTAGATGGAATTTTTTCAAACACACACAAATAGTGAATTCCACAAAGTTCAAACATACTTCAATCACATAAAGTTAGTACAAACATGACAAACATGCATGAAGTAAACACTTAAGTTCAAACATGCCAAAGTCCAAACACACACACAAAGTAAATGCCAAAGTTAAAACATGATAAAGAGCAAAGAAAATCAATGTCAAAATTAAATTTCAAACACAATTCACACAAAATGAATGTCAAAGTTAAAACACACAAAATGAGAACACATGCCAAAGTTCAAACATGCTTCACACAAAATTAGTTCAACCACACATGAAGTAAACACTCAAGTTCAAACATGCCAAAGTTCAACACACTCTTCACACAAAGTTAGTACAATTGCTTTACCCATAGTTTGTTCAAGCACACACTTCATACATATAAAAAGTAAAGGATAATGTTTAAAAGTTCAAACACACACATAAAGTAAATGTCAAAGTTAGTACACTCCTCAAAGTTAGCACACTTCACACAAAGTAAGTTCAATCATTTCACACATAGTTTGTTCAAACACACACATCATACAAAGTAATCACCAAAGTTCAACAATGACAAAGTTCAAACACACACAAAAAGTGAATGCCAAAGCAAAAAGTGAATGTCAAAGTTAATACATTGCTCACATAAAGTGAATAACAAAGTTAGTACATTGCTCACACAAAGTGAATGCTAAAGTTAAAAACACTCTTCAAACAAACTGAATGCCAAAGTTAAAAACACCCTTCACACATAGATTGTTCAAACACACATTTCATACATACCAAAGTTCAAATATGTAATGAATACCAAAGTTTGTACTCTTTACACAATGAATGTGAAAGTTCACACACACACACACACACACACACACACACACACAATAAGAGTATCAAATCTAGGTGAAAGATTAAATTCAAACATCCTTCATACAAAGTGAATGTCAAAGTTCAAAAACACACTTCACACACACAAAAGTAAATATTAAAATTCAAACATATCATTTTTTAATTCACAATAAGTGAACATGAAAGTTCAAACTTACATAAACACACAAATGGTAAATAGATCAAATAATGAATGCCAAAGGTAGTTCACTCATTTCATATACAAAATATCAATATCAAAATTCTCTCAAAAAATTAAGTGGATGCCAAAGTTGAAACATATGCTTCACATAGGCAAAGTAGATGTCAATCCACACAAAAAAAATGAATCCACAAGCTACTCAAACAAATTAAGGGGATGCCAAAGTTTAAACATATGATTCACATAAGCAAAGTGGATCAAATCTAAGTGAATGCCACAATGAATACCAAAGTTCAACCACACACCTCACACAAATAATAAGTGGACGCCAATACACACAAACAATAAGTGACTCAAAGTTAGTTCAATTCACTCACACAAAGTGAATGCCAAAGTTAGTTCATACACATTTCACACACACAAAATGAATAGAAAAAACTCACTCAAACAAAGGGTTGCCAAAATTCAAACACACACTTTACACAAACAATAAGTTGATGTCAAAATGAAACACACTAAACAAAGTGAACTACAAAGTTCAAACAAATAAGTGGATGCCAAAGTTCAAACAAATAAGTGCACACAAAGTAAATGCCTTAAGTTCAAACACACTTCAAGCAAACAACTAGTAGATGCCAAAGTGAAACACTTTTTAAACAAACAATTAATGGGTGCCAAAATTCAAACACACACACAAAGTAAGTGCCAAAACTCAAACACACACTTCATAAATATGTGAATTCAATTTTAAACATACAATGTGAAACATTTTTCAATGCAAAAGTTCACTTCACACAAACAATAAGCATATCAAATTAAAGTGACAAATGAATCAATAAGTATATCAAATTAGAGTGACAAAGTGATTTCAATTTTAAAACATACTAAGTGAAACAAATATAAGTCAATGCCAAAGTTCAAACCCATGCTTCACAAACAATAAGTACATTAAATTAAAATGGATAAAGTTCAAACCCTCATTCCACACAAATAATAAGAATATCAAATTAAAATGAATGTCAAAGTGAAAAAAGCTAAATAAACATGTTTAAATTACAACACTAATTATTACAACTTGCTAATTGCAACTAAATTGCATTATGGTTAAAGAATATTTTGATACTTAATAATTAAGTGCACCATTTAAAATTCAAGTCATTAAATATGATAGAATTTTAAAATATAAAACAATAAAAAAAAGATGTTAAATTTTATGCAATAAAAAATAATATGAAAACTTAAAAAGAACCTACACAAGGCCCTAGGTCTAAAAGAATGGTCATGGTCAATGGCCATTCCTTACAACCTTAAATTAAAATGGATAAAGTTCAAACCCCCTCACTCCACACAAATAGTAAGTATATCAAATTAAAATGAATGTAAAGTGAAAAATGCTCAATAAACATGTTTAAATTACAACACTAATTATTACAACCTCCTAATTGCATTATGGTTAAAGAATATTTTGATACTTAATAATTAAGCGCACCATTTAAAATTCAAGTCATTAAACATGATGGAATTTTAAAATATAAAACAATAAAAAAAAGATGTTAAATTTATGCAATAAAAAATAATATGAAAACTTAAAAAGAACCAACACAAGACACGAGGCTTAAAGGAATGGTCATGGTCAATGGCTATGGCCATTCCTGACCATGACCATTCCTTATAGACTTAGGAAGGGGGCCAATTCAACCCCTTCCAAATCAAAATCTTTTGTATTAAATAACAAATCAGTTTATATATTACATTTATTGAAATCAAGTGGTAAAAAACCCACATGACATAATTCCCATTCATCATAACATAAAAAGAAACCAGAAAACCTGGCATGTTTCTCCATTTGCAGATCGTGTAGAATGTCTGGCTACATCACAAAAAAAAACAAAATATTTAATAAACCTCTGAAAATAGAATGTCCTGCTACATCATAGAAAATCATGGTCAAAACCTCTGAAATCTTAACAAACCCTTGACGGAAACTTTTAAAATCAGAAAAAGAACGCTTACACTGGATCCAGGAACATAACAAATTACACGATCACAAACTGTTTAAAATCAGAAATCACATTCCCTGCGGCCAGAAAAATTACACGATCAAAATTGAAGATGAGATAAAACATGCAATTACTTTTCAATGTTTTACTGTTTTACTTCTATATACAATTTCAATATTTCTAACTTCAACAGGCCTTGTTTATGTATTAAAATCTAAAATCTCTATATTTCTCCTCTTAAATTGCTATTTTGAATGGCCAAGTTCTTGCTGCTAAGCTTTACTGGCGTTGGTGTACCAATCAGCATCAGTTATGGGCCCGTATTCTCACCCATAAGTATCTTAAGGGTGTTGCTTCTTGTGATGTCCCACGCTATCCTCTGGCAGGGAGTGGTTCTATGATTTGGCATACTTTAAAAGCTGGGGCTCAGTTGATTAAGCAGGCGCTTTTTTGGATTTGCCATTCGGGATCACAGGCCCTTTTTTGGTTAGACTCTTGGGATGGCCACCCTCCTATTCTCTCTTCTCTTCCTCATCTCCAGTCTCTTTCTGAGGTTTTCATTGCAGCTGGATGGGATACCGTTGAGCATTATAAGTCTGCACAACATTGTGGTTCGGCTGTTAGCTTTCGTTGGAAGCTTCCCTCTGAGTGGCCTCCTGGGGGGGCTGAAGGGGATAGGTGTGAGCTTGCTCAGCTTTTGGCTTCTCGTGCCTGTAATTCTCTGAAGGGACCCGATGTCTTGGCTTGGGATGGTCCTGATTTATCCGGGAAGTACTCTGTGTCTGCGGGTTATAAGCAGCTTGGTAGGCAGTTGTTTGGGACTATTGAGGTCCCTTGGTGGAAGCATGTCTGGCACAAGTTATCGTGGCCCAAGTGCAATTTTTTCTTATGGCTTGTCGCTCAAAACCGCTGCCTTACTTGGGACAATTTGTGTAAGCGTGGGTTCCAAGGCCCCTCTATGTGTGTTTTGTGTCATAACTATGAGGAGAGTGTCTCTCATCTCTTCTTCCAATGTTCCTATGCTAGGGAGATATGGCATTTTTGGTGGAGGGTGTGGAATATGCCCTGTTGGCATGTTTCCTCCTTGGCTGAGTTTGTGGATCAGTGGGGCAAGGCCCTGGTTTCTACTTCCTTTCTTCAGGCTGCTTGGGCTATTGGCCCTTCCTTTATTATGTGGAACCTTTGGTTGGAGCGGAATCGTCGGATTTTTCAAGAGGTGATGTTGGTGGCCCCTTGCTTGTGGTGGAAAATACTGCATTCTTTGGGGAAACTGTTGCGGCTAAGTGTGATCTTATGGCATCAGTGGACCCTTGTGATGTTGGTTGTTGTCACCGTCTTCATCTTCCGCCTCCGCAACGTTAGCTCATGCGCTACAGATGTAGACATCCTACCCTGAAGGTGAATAGGGAGGGAAGATGGTCCCCTCCGCCTCAGGGTACTCTAAAAATCAACACAGATGGCTCTTCTCGCGGCAACCCTAGTCATGCTGGCATCGGTGGTGTTGGTCGGGATAGCTCTGGAGATGTTCAGTTTATCTTTTCTGTTTATAAGGGTCTTCATACTAATAATCTTATGGAGGCTCAGGCTATTTTAACGGCTGTGGAGCGTGGAAGTCAATTGGGGTGGCAAAGGATCATTTGTGAGTTTGATTCCCAGGTAGTGGTGAACTTGTTGAATAGGAGGCATTCAGATAATGTCAGTTGGCATTTGGCTTTGATTGTGGCTCAGATTCTTAACCTCTGTGAGTCGTTGGAGTATTTTACTTTTACTCATATTCCTAGAGAATGGAATAGTGTTGCTGATTGTTTGGCTAAATGGGCCTCTGAACATATTCATGATTGGAATTTAATGGACCAAGGTCGTTTACCCCCGGATCTATCTCAACATCTGGCTCACTTAGTGGAGCTAGATAGGGCTTTGTAATTTGCTTACTTTGTATTTCTTCTTGTTCTAATAAATTTTTACCCCTCTTTGGTTAAAACATTAAACAGTTACCGGAATGACTTATTACTGAGTTGAAAAAAATAAATTGCTTCAGTAAAAAACAAAGAATGGTTTTCTCAAAAATGAAAATAAAGTGACGATGCGAGCAGAATATTTTTTTTCTAAGAAAGCAAGCTGTATTAATATCTCATAATATTTAATCTCAGGTTTTAGTTTCAGCCTCTGTTGTGGGGACATTGATCTTTAAAAGCCTCTCGATCATAAGCATCCTCGGCAGTGTTGTAAGTGCCCAGCCAAACCCTCATTGCCTTATGCCTCTCTACTACATTTCCTCTTCTTATTTACTTTCCAATTCATCGCAAACACTTCCTTTGGGATATGAAATTATTGCTCCTTAGTATTCGCTCTTCTCCCAGAAGTAGAGGCCGGTATAAACTTAGAGATAATAGCTCCTCCACACATTTTATTTAGCACACCAGCTGAAAATGCTTTGAAATCCTAATATCAGGGGAGGCATGGATTCTATGATGTTATGTGAAAAAAAACTAATGAAGTGGAAGCAACTGGCATGTTCAAAGGACTCCTGATTGTCATTATACTGGGACAGAACAATAGCATGGAAGTTCAAGACCATCACAATGAGGTTAGGTGGCTGGCATTCCAATTTAAGTTGATTTCCTTACACCATGTCAAGTGAAACGGTTACAAGTTGACAGACACAGCTGTTGACAAAGGCGTAGTGCAAAAGGCTAGTGAAGCAGTTCTGGATACATTTTGGTTGATCAGTTATCATACTGTCACTCATGGTATGCTGGCCAAGGATACAAATCTCCTCAAACTGTACCCCATCCACACTCGCATAATTTGTTTTATTTTTTTAAATCCCATTATGATTTGGGCATCTCTTTATATATATATATATATATATATATATATATATAAATAAAAGGAATAAATCCCCTGATCTGAAAATAATAATCATAGATTTGTGGGGTCACCCAATTCAGATTCCGTATAAAATCTCTACCTAATGATATTGAGAGGATAATGACAAGTTTTCTGAAATGGTTAAATTATTTACCCTCTTCTTCATTTATTGTTATTGCTCCCTCATTACATATTTGAACAGAAAATAAAAAAAATAAAGACTAAGGCTTGCAGGCTTACCTGTTATACTGATAACTGTACGGATTGTATCTTCGGCTGCTACGTTTCCCAGAGAGCAAAAGCCAATAAACCCAAAAAAAAACAGAGTAAAAGAAAAAAGAAAGTCAGAGGGAAAAAAAACTAATTACCATACAACCTTTAATCAAAAGTATTATATTATTTACATTCATAACAGGGATGATCTAATCTACATTGAATTGAGCTTCATTTCAATGCAAGAAACGTGTTTTTAAACTGCAAACAAGATAACCTTAAATCAAAATCAAAAGTATTAAGTTATTTGCCTTCACAACAGAAAAAATTTGATCATCACTCAGAAAAAATAAATACAAAATGCAGAGAAAACTTAAAGAACAAAAAGAAAAGAAAAAAAACATGAAGCGACGAGCAAAGAAAACAAAAATATAGAATGACAAACAAATAGAAAATTCCAAACATTTATTGAAATCATTGAAGTGAATCTGACTTCAGCTACTCATTGAAGCTTTCACTACCAAAGCATCAGCATCAACCATGGTCCGAATTTATATCCATTTCCCTACAGATAAGTTTAAGAATAATATTATTGAAATGAATTTAATGAAAATATACCATACTCAGTATTTTTTTAAAAACAAAAACCTTTAAAACACAAGGAAGAAACAGGGGTGGGACTATTTCATCATCCCATCTCTAAAATTGTTGTGTATAAATTTGATGTAAATGGAAATCAAGCTGTTAACAATCATGAAAATGCAGCAGGAAATCATGAGTACATTCTGTTGTAACTTACTCCATCTCATAGAATTTTTTCAAGGACTTACTGACTTTGACAAGTGTCATTTTTGCTACAGATAACTCTTGATTATTTTTCTAGATGGCATACAGCCTATTCTCTCTGCTTAGATGTCCCTCACATTTTTACCGTATGAAATTTTAATCTCAACAAGAAGAAATAGAAGGCAAGACACATACAATAGCCCTTTTCTAGATGGATATAAGGCTAGCCATAGGTATATCATTTTCTATTCTCAAAATACCTGAACAAAAATTAAGATAAAAATATCATAACAATTACAGAACTAATGGTATGTGGATGTATGATGTTGGGTCTTGTTATTTCACACTAAACAGAAGGTCAGTTGGTTGCTTGTGGGTTGATCCAAATTTTGTTATTGATGTGGTCAGTAATTATTGTAAGTTGTTTAATTCAGGTCCAATCCTTGCAATTAGTAATAAAATTTATTGATATATTAAATTCTATTTGCCTTGTAGGCATGGATTCTTTTATAAAATTTATAGATTCCTTAAATTATATTAAATGTTTTACAGGTGCTGGTAGACATGGTGGCTAATGCAACACTAGAAGCAATTGCAAAGCATGTTAGGAAGGCCTGGCATTCAAGTCTATCATGTGTCTTCCTTTGTTTTGAATCCAAAAAGGTTCCAACAAGTCGTATAGGCAATTTTTGACCATTTTTTAAAGTAATCTCTATATTAAGGAAAACCGGTGGAATTAAAAAAGAAATTACTCTTCTTCGCTGCAATGGAAGATTTTTGAATCATGCTTAGAATAGTACTTCTAATGTTCCCTAAGTGTAAGTCACAACTATCCTTTAAACTCCGGATAAAGCTTGAAAATTAATCCTACAATATTTTTCCCATTCAGGATGCATGCATTATCTTGAATTCGCTTCCCTTTCCTACAATGGGGGAAATTTTTAGAATCATGCTTGGAATAGTTCCCTCACATTTTGAGAATATGCAATAGTTAAAAGGATTATATATATATATATTTTGCTGATTCATGACCACCATGCAGATCAGATAGATGAGCCACATACAATTTATAAAGGAAGGTAAAATGTCCTGGATATTCTTAGATACCTGTTGGGTGCATAAACTCCACCATCTTTAATTCCTTTCTCTTCCTAAATTACAGTGTCTCAAATAAATGAAAAGTTCCTAGTTACTCTACGAACTCCAAATAATCTTACTCATATACTAGGGGCACTGAATGTGACTCAACCTGCAATTTGCAGCATTTGAGTGATTAACATGAGCATTAGTTCATGCTAAAAATGAGGCTTTCCAAGTCCATGACGAGGAGTTAAAAAGTTTGTGTTAAAAACTGTGCAAAAATAAATACTAAGTTTTTACCAGAAGCTTTTATGCTCATTAATTCAACCTATTTAGATTTACACACTAAATCAACCTGAAATTAAGTCATATTTTACACAACAGCTTGCAAATTGTCAAAAACCTAAGATTAACAACAACAATTTCAACTACAAACAATAAAAAAAAATTAGGTCAATTTCAACCACAGACAATATACAAAAGTAGAGCAAGAAGAATGTATGTAACAGAATCTAAGGCATACACATACAAATACAAAACATTAGGTCAATTTCAACCACAAACAATATACAAAAGTAGAGCAAGAAGAATGTATGTAACAAAATCTAAGGCATACACATACAAATACAAAACATTAGGTCAATTTCAACCACAAACAATATACAAACGTAGAGCAAGAAGAATGTATATAACAAAATCTAAAGCATACACATACAAATACAAAACATTAGGTCAATTTCAACCACAAACACTATACAAAAGTAGAGCAAGAAGAATGTATGTAACAAAATCTAAGGCATACACTGCAATAAATAACATTCTTTTACATAAGTCATTTGGTACTTGCAAAAATGCATCAAACAGTAATTCACATAAAAACCATTTGTAACTGAACCATCTCAGCACATTTTTACATAATTTCACGAGCATTGTCTTTGAATCTTTTCAAGGATACTTACAGCAGATCATTACCAATGTACAGAGTATTTTCTTGCTGCATCTCCTCCCCGCTGCCTTCCTCAATGCCCCTGAAAAATTGCCACAGAAAAAAGCATACACAAAAATCCAAGAAAACAAAAAACAAGTAAAGACAATACAAAATAGAAAGGAAAAACATAGCAAAATTTCAAAACTAGACCTCACAAGAAGAGGCATGGCCATGCCAAAAACATTAAAAAAAACAAGAAAAGAAGACCAAAAAAAATGTGAAAGTGCTTCTGGATTACAAAAGAATAAGGAATTCTCAAATAAGAGCGTGCTTTTTTTAACGGTAACATACAGAGTGCCGTTGGGGGACGCTCCGCTGCCTCTGAGCTGTGCTTCATTTCCCAGGGTTGGATTTTGTCCCTAATCTCCTTATTATCAATTACCTTTCTAGTAGTAACTTCATAGAAACTCCAACGATACATTACATGACAAAATCAATTTTGTTCATAATCATTCTCTTTTGGAAACAAACGTGAAAACATGGCTGGAAAAATGGAAATCTTCTGTTGTAAAAGAAAAGGGATAAAATTCATTAAATTTTCTTAATAAAATATTTATTACCGTTTGCACAATAGAGATTTGTTGATGTACAATACCATGTTAAATTTATTTAGGCATTTAGGCATTTAGGTTAGTTAGTATTTTTAGTTTTTTTTAAAGTGAGTAAATAAATTGAAAGATAATTTTTCCTTAAATATAACTTAGGTTAATTAAATAAATTGTATATAATATAGAGAGAGAGAGGGAGAGAGCTAATCTAGAGTGAAGCACATTGTCTACCTTAAAACATAGTCAAAGCCTTTATACTTGATGTATATCCCAAATACCTTTCCATTGGTCAAACAAAATAGTTTGATCTCTAGTATGAGTATCAAAGAATTCTAACTCATGAAAATCAATGTTTAATTAATTAATATTAGAGGAAGAATTTAATTAACATGTGTCCATTCCCTCTTTGTGAAGCCTAATGGCTAGTGTGAATACAAGGTACTTAATTATATCTATTAAACATATGGTTCCTAGGGTTGTCATTGATGTCAACATTGTCACTAGGTTGTCATTGATGTCAACACTATCATGGTAGTATGATGGTGTTCATGGTTGGATGTCATGTCCCATCCAACAAGAGAAGAAGACCGACAAGAGAAGAGAGAAGATATAATTCATATTAATATGGGAATTAGAAGCACAAAGATGATCAGATGTATTGCTAATGTTACTGATGACCTAAAGCATGTATGTTCCAAGTTCCATGGTGATTGCGAACTACCGGAAGAGTGTTTTGATGTTGATTGATTGAAGACAATGTTGTCTCTGTGAAGATGTTATGTGTAAGACAATGGAATGCTCTGCATTCCTCTGCATTTGCAAATATGGCCATGTGGTTCTGGAATTGTGTTTAGGATGTAGTGACGGTGATAAATCTAAGTTTTCAGATCATTTGTCCTTTTGTTGTGAAAGTTATGCATGATAGAGTATCAGCATGTGTTCCGGCAGAGTATGCTAGTGTTGAGGATCTGTTGGAATGCTCTGCATTCCTCTAGAAATGAATGGTTGCCCTTGCAGTTTTAAGGACATGTTTATGGATGTGTATTACATGCTTCCTTGCAATTTCAAGGTTCTTGATGGTCCACAACTCAGTTTTTTAAATGACGACATGTTGCAGTGTGTTCTGGATGATAGATTATTCTCAGAGTTCATGATTGAAGTTGTGCGACACAATTCTTTAATGTGTGGTAACAAAGGAGTGTTTGGGGATGTTGTATGAGTCATGTGGACTCATCTGAAAAAGTTTCACAAAGATCTTTCTTGTTTCCAATACTGCACAAATTTTTCAAGTTGATGTGGTCGTTATACTTCAAGTCTTCATGTGTTTTGCTGAAAGTTGTTCTATTTCCAAATGAGAAGAGTGTGCGGATGTAATTCCTTGATGTTTAAAGTTGTGAAGGATGTTTTGGACCTGGTTAAGCAAGTGTTGATGTCCGCAAGGCATGGAACTTCTGCTGGTGTAACGTGTGGCTTCACTTAGGACCTATCTTCTACACGTTTCATATTGTGTGTTGTCTAGCCGACTTGTGAATGTATTTTTCATGTTGTATCTGGTTGACAAGCAATGTAATCAATGTAGTATCATGTATAAATAGTGAATCAAATTGAGTGAGGTGAGGTGTGATTGCAAGTTGATTGAAAAGCTCGTAAGCAGATAAAAAGCAGAATGAATGCATTATTGATGTGCGACTGAAGAAGAAAAAGAAAAAGTTGTTGATGCTATCTGGATTCCTCTTGAAGACTTATATGTGATAGTGATCAAGTGTAGAGTGTGCCTAAATGATCAAATCATCAAAATAAAGTGTGAAGAGACAGAAGTGCAATCATCAAAGGTGTGAGTTTCAATGTCAATTTTCAGACAATAGAAAGATTGTCATACTGTAATCTTTTGTAAGTGTGTTTTCAATTCAAGGAGTAGTAGCTTCCTTGGGAGTGATCCTAAAACAAATTCTTCAAGGAGTAGTATCTTCCTTGGGAGTGACCCTAAATAAAAGTTCTTTAGGGAGTAGAAGCTTCCAAGTGAGTCGTAGCCCTAAAACAAAGTTGTTATTTGAGCTTCATATATTGTGAGTTAATCATCACCATGGTTTTTCCCTTCTAGGGTATATCTGGTGTTATGTGTTGATGTGCATTGTGTTAATCTTTCATGTCCATGTTAATGATGTGATGATTAAGTTTTAATCTACTCCAGATAAGTTGAAGTTGCTAGATTTGAAGATTGTTTAGATACTGATTCCCCCCCCCCCTCTCAGTATCTTGGTGTGTTCAACAATATCCATGTAATCAGTTAACCTTCTTTCCTTAAAGAGGTGCACTTGAAGCTATGTATTGTTGTGTTATAGGTGTATAGGAGCACAATCCATGGTTTTTAGTAAAAGTTAATGTGTCAAATTATTATATCACCTAGATTTTGTTCATATAGGCCTCTTAGATAAGATTTTGTGTGAATTCAAAGGATGTTAATAGTCAAATGATAGAGAGGTTGCAATCGAGAATGCTTTTAGAGGAAGCCATTCTATGTAGGAATTGTAATGTCTTGAATGACCTCTATTATTGAGCCTCATGTTAGCCTCCAAAGTCAATTTAAGTTTGTTTAATTAAAGAAGTTCCTAAAGGACTTATTATAGTGTAAATAATCATATAATTAGATGCTTAAAATGCATTTCCTTACAATTTGTACAAAATATTTTGTGTATTTCCCAACAAGTAGGAGGTAATTTCCGCAATGTGTCAAAATTTGATATTTGTATCAAGATTCAATTGCATAACTTTTGAGTCAAACTTTTTGACCCATATTACACGAGTTCATGAAAGATGGGTTCATGTGAATCACTACTCATGTAGTATGGGTCAATGAGTTTGACTCAAAAACTACATAAGTTGAATCCTAATATTAATATCATATTTCTCAACAAGTTGTACAAAATATTTTGTGTATCATAGTTAAACCAAGCTAAAGGATGAATTTGTCCTATTCAAAATTTAGTGCTCCTTCCAAATTCAAGGGGGGCTTAATTAGGTTAGATGTGACTTTAGGTCTAAACTTGATTTGAAGCTCCTTTCCCTTTTTAAATTCTATCTTAAGTGCTCTAAAGAAAAAATGGGACTAAAACACATTTTAATTTAGCTAAGTGTACAACTTGGAGCTAAGGAGATAGGCACCACTCATTTTTGTGAGTTCCCCAAGAGTAAGCTCAAACATGATGCATAAAGTGGTAAGGCCTTGTGTTTGCACTTGGTAGATGTTGTACTTGAAAGCAATAACTTGTTTATTTACTTGGAGCTTAAATGTTGAATTAAACCCAAAATTAGAACATTGATTATCTAGATTGAAAATGATTTCACATCCAAAATACTTTTAGAACATGTATCTCTAGAGGAATTACTTAAGTCACTCTAAAGAGTTAATGGCTTGAGAATTGGGTTAAACCTAATTAATAGTCACTTCAGTTCAAAGTTAGTTCAAAGCCTCTAAGTGATCCAATTGGAAATCAAATCCAAAATCTAGGTATTCCCTAGTTTAATCAATATTTTTCCATGGATCCCTGCCATCAATCAATTTAATCTAGTTCACAAGTGTTAAGCCTGAAATGGTAGTCTATGAAAGTGGGTCTTATGAGTTTCCACCAAAGTTCTAGTAGGCATAGCTGCATCACGTGGACTATAGAAAGGTGTGAAATGGTGACACACATCTTCCTCACATGTCGTACATATTTGGTTGGCATGATGAGTCATGTTTAAGTAATCTTGTGTTTCATGTGTCTTGCTTATGTTGTTAATATTTAGTAATGCAAAAGTGAGCAAGAGTCTTGATGAATGAATTATCACCACATATCCTTCAAATTACTATAGAATCATGTAAATTTACAATTACCTAATGTACCCGAGGCCAACTAGAGAAAATGTGAGAGAGATAGGTGTAAGCTCCAAAGTTGTATATAGTGACTAAAACCTTAGACGTGGAATCAAGATAAAGCAATTCAAGAAAGACTTCATATTAAAATTTGTCTAGAGAAAATTTCACCTTGGAGATTTCCAAAGTTAACCCCAAAGCCAAATGGGTTTGAAATGGAACTAAACTTAGATAATGATCCTTTTTATCCAGATACCAAGGCATAAATCCTTAGACACTTTTGGTTGTGTATGAAATCCTCAACCACCAATCCTTAGACACACTCCTACTCACATGGACACACACATGCAATAAGGACAGTAGATAGGCTAGGGGTACAACCACCCTAGGGACATTGTTTTCAATTAAACCAAGAAGCAATTCAATTACCTTAAATAAACAAAGCATCTAATCCATCTACTCTAGTTTGCATATCCATTTTACAAAAATATGAAAATAGGTGCTCTAACAATTTTTACCTCCACAAAGCAAAATATGATAAAAGTGATACAAGATGATGCACAATTGGCACCAATATTGACACATGCCAAAAGAAAAGGTAGGCACCTTGTCACTTATGTGTGTGGCTCACAAATCTTTAACAAAGCATCCATGAACATAATTACAACATTTCATAAATTGAAACAAACATGCTAATATAACATGATTTTGACATAACAAATCATGCTAACAACCACACAAGATGAGGTGTGAAAATATCCAAAATGATATCAAATAATTATTACAATTGAAGGGTCTCATCCAAAACATTGATGGATCATAACCAACATGAGAGGATATAATAATGTACAACTATGCTCTTATTATAATGGTCTCAAGGACCTAGTTTACAATGTTTACAAAATTATAACAAAGAAGAGATACAAGAAGCATAATATCATGTGAGTCCAACATGCTCCAATAAGCATCATCCAAGTATTTTTGGCCCCAACAGTGGTTTAGCACCACCCAATCATGTGGAACAGTCAACCCCACCTCATTATCTTAAGAGACATTTGAATTGGGTATTAATCTATTCACACAAATAAGAAATACATGGAAACACTCATGTTAATGATCAATACATACAATAACACATGTAGCAACCCATGGTAATGAATACATACAATAGTATATGTAGGAAAAATTATTCCAATAAGAGTATAAAGAGGATACCAAACAACATTCATGCATAAGGGTTCCTCACACCTTCAATGCACACAATTCAAAATACAAAATGAATCCAACATGCATTCACAAAGGTTTCCACACCATCAATGCATGCAATTCAAAACATGAATAAATACCAACAACATACATGTATGAGGGTACAACAAGATGCCAACATACATGTAGGGGTCTCAACACATGCCAGCTACCAAATCCACTAATAAGATAGGATGAGGGTCCTAGAAGTAAGCCAAGGACTATCATTACACTAGCACAACAACTATGTAGAATGTTGAGTAGTAAATCATACCTCACATGAGGCTACTCAACGACATAATTCATCAACTTCCAAGATTTGTGGCATGTCCTATACATCCAAATCCTTATGAAGTATTCGATGCATGGTGTAATTATCTTATTTAATCACATGTTTTATTTAACCCCAATGTTTTTATGTTATCAATTGGTTAAAATTTCAACTAACTCTATCTATGAATTCCTTTAAAATCCAAGCAAGTGGTGAGAGGCCACTCCTTTCGTACTCTATATACCATAATCCTAAGTGCCCAATGGACCAAATTACAATTTTGGCTTGGCATGAAAATCAATGCAAAAAGTCATGGCACATTGTTCAATGATGTAAAATCACAATATATTAAGGAGACTATTCATCCCACAAATTAACAATGTCAAACATAGTTTTAATTTTTATTTTTCATTTTTTAAAAGGTAGGAAAAACCATAAAAATCCCTAAATTCACCATTGATGACATCATCATGAACCTTTAAAAATTTTCTCCTAAATTACACAAAATTCTCAAATTTCAATTATACCCTCTAGTGTAGTAAATGCACAACATTCTTTCCTATTCACATTTTTTAGGAATAATTAAGAAACTTTTGCCATAATCTTGGCTCTATTCTTGTATTTTTCAATTTTAATGCAATGCCTAAAAAGATGAACAATAAATCTAATAAATCATTCCTATAAGGAGAAGGCATGTCTCCACCTAATATGGCACAACAATGAAGAAGTAACCTTTCAATACATAAGAAAAATACCTTTCTAATTCAAGTTGAAACAATAGAGAGAGAGAGAGAGAGAGAGAGAGAGAGAGAGAGAGAGAGAGAGAGAGAGTGTGTGTGTGTGTTTTCTTGAGCATACACCTTCAATAATAAACTAAGCAATACAATCCTCCATCCACTCCATTCTCAAGAACAATCCAAATCCAAGCATCTCCAATTTACATCCATTTTCAAAAGAGAAGAAGAGAGGGGGGCGGGTTTCAAAAAATATGATGTGAATCAAAATAAACCTTTCTTTTTCCATTGTATATGTTTTCCTTTGTTTTGTTATTTCAAAATTACTCATGCAAAAATAACATTTTCAAAGGTAATTTAACCAATACAAATGATTCAATAAGGCAAATACAATATAATTAACTTACATTGATATTTTCCAAGCAAATAATTCAATAAGACTATACTTATGCAATTAATTTAATATATTTTCCTATAACCAAGGCAATTGAATTAAGTTTCCACTATAATACAATTTTATTTCATGTAAGCTAATATTTTATTTCTAAAGAACAATTAAATACACTTTAATTTCCTTCCACTAGAAATAAATATGCAATACCATTTTTTACCAAAGTGCAAATATTATTTTTTTTTACTTAAGCATTTAAATATTTTGCAAATGTGACAAGCATGTATTTTGAAATAAATTTAAATGCAACAAAACTAGATAAAGTAGCCATACACAAAAGACTTGCACACACTTTATGGGTTTGCACAACATGTAGATTCTAGAATCACCACTGATTCAAATATGGAGTTACATAGGGATTCACAAAACTCATCTCGCACTCAACTCGAGTGAGTTAGAGGTTAACACACATGTTTTACCCCAAAACAACCATCTTGAATATAACCAACATTGAGGGAAACCCTATACCGGAACACTCAAATCAAACATCAAGCATACCTACTACACATTTAATAATAGCCAAAGCAACATAAACCACCCAACGTGATATAACTAATGATAGCCAAGGGGAACAACATTTGTTTAGAAAGTTTTTCTAAAAAGATCAAGAAATTCTTGCTATCTGTCAACTCAAGGACAACAACATGCAGGAGGATGTAGCGTGCCAGATGGAATTAATTAATTTTATAATTAATGGACTTGATAACAATCTTTGTTGCAATGAGGCTAAGAAATGAATAAATCTAATAGTTTAAATTATATAACTTGGCTTAATTAATTTATGTTGCAAGGGATGTGAATGTAGTTGAAAGTGAAATGCTTATGTTCAAATCATCTTTAAAAATATTTACAGGAGAATTTGTATAAGGCTTGCATAGGATAGGTTGGTGAGGATTGTATATTAAACAATGTAATCATTAGTTAGGTAGTCTTAAATTGGAAAGCATCTTGTGTTTGCCATGTAACTTGAGTATAAATTAATAGATAAAATCTTGAGCTCTTAATAATAGAAGAGCGTAATTGTATCCCGATACTAAGGAAGTAAAATTATATAATTCATTGTAACCACTCTCTATAAGTAGGTATGTGTTTGTGAGAGAGAGAGGGAGAGGGTGAGAGCCAATCTAGAGTGGAGCAAATTGTCTACCTTAAAACATAGTCAAATCATTTATACTCGTTGTATATCCCAAATACTTTTCCATTGGTCAAGCAAAATAGTTTGATCTTGTAGCCCGAGTATCAAAGAATTCTAGCACATGATAATATATGTTTAATTAATTAATATTAGAGGAAGAATTTAATTAACATGTTTCTATTCCATCTTTGTGAAGCCTAATGGCTAGTGTGAATACAAAGTACTTGATTATATCCATGTAATTCATTAACCTTCTTTCCTTAAAGAGGTGCACTTGAAGCTATGTATTGTTGTGTTATAGATGGACAGGAGCTCAATCCATGGTTTTTAGTAAAAGCTGACATGTGTCAAATTATTCTATTACCTAGATTGTGTTCATATTAGGCCCCTTAGATAAAATTTTGTATGTTTTCAAAGGATGTTAATATTTAGATGATAGAGATGTTACAATCGAGAATGCTTTTAGAAGAATCCATTCTATGTAGGAACTATAATGTCTTGAATGACCTCTATTATTGAGCCTCGTGTTAGCCTCTAGAGTTGATTTAAGTTTATTTAATTAAAGAAGTTCCCAAAGGACTTATTATAGTCTAAATAATTGTATAATTAGATGCTTAGAATGCATTTCCTTACAATTTGTACAAAGTATTTTGTGTATTTCCCAACAAGTAGGAGGTAATTTCCATAATGTGTCAAAATTTGATATTTGTATCAAGATTCAATTGGGTAATTTTTGAGTCAAACTTGACCTATATTACACAAGTTAGTGAGAGATGGGTTCATGTGAACCACTACTCATGTAGTATGGTTCAATGAGTTTGACTCAAAAACTACATAAGTTGAATCCTAATATAAATATCATATTTCACAACAAGTTGTACACAATATTTTGTGTATCCTAGTATAAACTCACTTTGAAGCTCCTTTCCCTTTTTATATTCTATCTTAAGTGCTCTAAAGAAAAATGGGACTAAAACACATTTTTATTTAGCTATGTGTACAGTTTGGAGTTGAGGAGGTAGGCATGTAACGAACCCCCGTCCATTATATAATCTTACTAAAAATTTCCAAGATAAAACCATACACATTTTTTGATATAATTAAATCATAATTACAATAATTAGAATCATAAAGAATTACCCCAATTCATACTTCATTTACAAGAAAAGAATAAACTAATATATTCATAAATTAAATATTACATGATTGCATCCTCTTCTTGATGCTATATTTACAATTTTACAATAATACAAATATATCAAAGGAATATAAATGATGTCTCTATGTAACCAAGTCTTCGACATTCTTCAGTTGCAAGAGGGAGAGCATCACCTAAGTCCTTTACCTCCAACCACAGACCAACGGTACCCTACACACCTTCCATATGGAAGTGGCCCTACCCTTCATGAGGGTAATAGATTAAGGGAATCAACATGATCCATCATGCCATCTGAGAAATAGGGTTGTGTCTAAAATACAAACAATCAGTCATACAACTCTAGAATCCTTCTAGCTAGGTATGACACAATCCGACTGTTTTACAAATAAAAGACATTGTGAACTGACAATACAAGCAGTGATTTTGCATTACTTTGGCAAAAAAATTAATAATTCATATACACATTCCAAAATGGAGATGTGTATCATATGTTCACACACCTCTATCTCAAACTTGTTAATAGAAAACATTCTTTTGCATACTAGCATACATAATATACATAATAGTATAATATCTAAAAACAAGCATGACAACTTTAGAAGAATAGTCCTTCTATCCTAGACTTGGCTAGACGAATTGGAGAGTTTAACCAATTACAAACTCACCAAGTCAAGTTTAGGGTAGAAAACTCAACTTAGAATAATTTATTTACTAATGATAATGATGTACATTCATTGCATTCTCAGCTTATTGTCAAACTGACAGTCTTATTATAATGATCTTTAACTCATTTTTTAACAGTAATCATGTCCATAGGAATTACTTCCTAATTACAATATAAATTTATAACTTAACATCAAATAATCAGTTTTACATCAATACTGACCAAGTAGGAAACATCAATTACTCATAGAGATAACAATTCTTTAATGTCCTCTTCATAATTTTCTCGAGCTTCTATTAAAGTAGGCATGTAAAAGTCTTCCTTAAAGAGAAATAAGATCAACCATTTCCAAAAGTATTCTTGTTCAAAAGAACACATACAACACTCATGCTAATTAAACTTGATTACATCTTCTCATGAATTGTGTTTATATGGTAGAACCTCTATATTCCCACTTAACCCTATTTTGAGCAAATTTGGGGCTGGTAGATAACAATAAATATCATTTGTAACTCTCTTTCAAGAGATGTGGTTGCTTATTTCACTAGTAGAAATATGGCAAATAAATGACCAAGTGACTAAAACGTTTACTCACGTGACCAAAATTTTTAGCAACATAGCTATAAATGACTAAATAAATGACTAATTTGGTCATCGGGCAAAAAACACAACTAAATAATTGGTCAGACAAATAAAAATGACTAAATAAATGACTATTACTCGTCTATTCTTTTTTCTTTCCAATTTGATCATAATCCATGAATTCAAAGACAATACAAGGCAAGGCAATAAATGCCCACTTCGACCAAAGGAATAAAGGGAGAGAAAGGATTGAACAAAGGGTTAAGAAGAAAAAAGACAAATCATACAATAGGAAATATACGAAAAAATTTAAAAATAAGACAAGAAAATAGACAAACTAGATAGATACAAATAAAATAAAGACAAAATTATTAATTATAAAACTTTTAAATATACAATAATATTGATAAATTATTTAATTTTACAAGTCCAGTATGCACAAGAATAATTTAAGTTAAATTAATTTAAATTATATAATTTAATAACTTAAGTTGTATAATTTTTAACTTATATAACAAAGTAATTATATAATTTAAGTTGCCGATAAGGGCATGGTTCGGTGGTTAAGTCGCTCAGTTATAGTGCCGGCCACCAGAGTTCAAACCCCCGCTGGACCAATGAGCTCGTAGGCTTTACGCCTTCGTTGGGCTAATGAGCTTACGGGTTTGAAGTGTTCTTGCTAGGGGATGAGGTCCCCCGTGTCGTGGCCTCACCAATTCATTGCTCCAAGCAAAAGCATTCGTGTGGATCCGGAGGGCGTGTCGCACTAGCATCGCCGGTCACATTAAAAAGTTTACCAGGTGCATTATCTTTAAAAAAAAATTATATAATTTAAGTTAAATATAATTTAATAATATTTCATATTATTTAAATATTATAATAATGAATAATTATATTGTAATATAATTTTATAATTAAAATTATAATATAAGTTTTTGCCTTAAACTTTAGTTTTGGAGGGAATTAATGGAGGGAATGTGCATTGAATTGCAATTTGCAGTTAAAAAGAAAAAAAAAGGTTTCAATTTGAGAGGAGGGGAAAAAAAAATTTGGTTCACCGACACATTGGCAGGGGCAGCCACACATTTGTCATAGGTGAGTTATTTTTCTCAGTGCTTTCTCTTTAATGTTTCTGGTTGAAAAGCCAAACTTTCATTCTCCAACCCTATAGCTAATTTTGCCCTCTAAATTCTAATGATAATAGTATCTAATCAGCTACATGTCTGATAAACCTGAGCTAAATTGTAAATCTCGGTTGTGGAAATTTAAAAGGGATCTGGTGCACTATGTTTATTGGGTAGTCCCCAATTCAATTTATATCTCCATGTGTTGTAACCATAAGGTGAATGCTATATTTTGTACTGTTAGTTTTGAAGGTGTTATCACTTAGCACGTATTGGGTGGTTAACAAATCAAGAAGATACTTAAAATTTGAAGTGGGTTTTTTCTTGATGGATTCTGAGTGATAAAAAATTCTCTTCCATGGAGTTATGAATTGTGCACTCTATGTGATCTTTAATGCTCAAGAATGGATTTCCTATTCTTTTATCACCTGATAGCTTAGTTGGGCTTACTATGGTTTCATTTTCCTAACAACCAGTTTTGAGTCTGTAGAATTATAGGCATATGTTAGAACTTAGAAATGGCATGGGTTTCTAGCTTCAGTTTTCAATGTCAATCCTTAGAGGGTAAAAGGGTTGTCTTACTTGGCCTTCTATTCATATGATAATCCCTGGGTCACTATGACCACTTTACCTTTGTGAAACAGCTCTTATCTTCTACCACATAATTTGTTTGCATGAGTGTTGAAATTTGGCATCCTAGAAAGTAAGTGGTAGTCTTGGAGCACCAAGCCTCACCATAAAAAAACACTAATAAAATCAAGAAATGGTAATTGTCTAGTGATTCTTTAGAATTTGTTAATACATTTAATTTATTTCACAATTGTTTTTTATCTAAACCCCTGAAACAACAAAAGATATTTGGCATTTATCATTTCATGACAATTCAGAGAGATTTCTATGCAAACTAATATTTTTACAAATGATATTATTTGTAATTATTAGAGTTAGTGTGGTATATTCAAAAGAATCTTAACCCTTTCCTAGTGCATCTTGTTTTTTGGCTCCCCAGTTGAGGGCAAGGCCTACTCCCTTACCATTGTATGCAAGATAAAAGAAGGATGTGCAACTCTTTTGAAAACCATTTAAGAGGATTATTTTGCACTATTGAGTTGATTAAACAACATATATTTAGGCCACTTTATTGTTGATTTTTCTTATTTCCTTCTGGAGAGACAGCTCTTTCAATGCCATTGGTGCTAAGCTAAGATTGGACAAGCTACTAGACAATGATTTTGAACTGAATAAGTAGCTGAGCCTTCTAATGATGTGACATGTGTGTACCCACAAAATATATGCATGTATATATGTGTGCACACATGCATATAACAAAACTATTGATCTCTCATCCTTGGTGATCCTAATTTTTTTTCATCATCAAAAGATCATTTTTGAGTCGAGTATTGTCTGTAGTTACCTCCTTTTGTTATATTTTTATATGCATTTGTTTGAAAAAGGTCCTTTATATTTCCCTTATCTCCCTGAATCTGCCCTTTCCACAACTTTCTTTGCCCAGTCCAAAAGGAATGGTGGTTTCCATTAGATAGAATGGTGGTTCACGTGCCTTGTCTATGCTTCCACATTTTGTATACAGGTCTAATAGGGTAGTTGCAACTACAACATCAGAAAAAATTCCTATCATTTATGTTTTGATGGTTGTCCATACCCTATTCTAAAGCTCCCATTTTGACACAAGTAGGGAGGATGCTAGCAAAGGTTGTGGAATTTGGCTTTACACCACCAAATTGCATTTGCTTTAAAATTTCTAAAGTATTTTCAACAAATCCATTTTGTGCATATCCTATAATCATTGCAGTCCATGAGACCATATTTCTTTGAGGCATTTTGTCAAATAGTTCACGTGCCTTGTCTATGCTTCCACATTTTGCATACATGTCCATTTGGTGTCCCCTCGATATCCCGATATCCTCCAACGGTGGGACCTTGCCATATTGGCCTGACTTTTGCCATTATTCTCCCTGCCTGTGCCAAAATGGGAGCTTTGGAATAGGGTGTTGACATCCATCAAAGCATAAAAGTTACAGGAATTTTGTCAGATGTTGTAGTTGCAACTTCCATGGTAGACATGTATGCAAAATGTGGAAGCATAGATAAGGCACGTGAAGTGTTTGACAGAATGTCTCAAAGAGATGTGGTCTCATGGACTGCAATGATTGCAGGATATACACAAAATGGATTTATTGAAAAGGCTTTAGAAACTTTCAAGCAAATGCAATTGGCAGGTGTTAAGACAAATTCCACAACCTTTGCCATCATCCTCCCTGCCTATGCCAAAATGGGAGCTTTGGAACAAGGTATAGACATCCATCAAAGCATAATGGAAGGGGGCATTTTATCAGATATTATAGTTGGAAATGCTCTGATAGACATGTATGCAAATGTGGAAGCATAGACAAGGCATGTGAACTGTTTGACAGATTGCCTAAAAGAGATGTCATCTCATGGAATACAATGATTGCAAGATATGCACAAAATGGATTTGTTGAAAATTCTTTAGAAACTTTCAAGCAAATGCAATTGGCAGAAGTAAAGCCGGATTCCACAACCTTTGCCAGCATTCTTCCTGCCTGTGCCAAAACGTGTGCTTTTGAACAGGGTATGGACATCCATCAAAGCATAAAGGATAGAGAAATTATGTCAGATGTTGTAGTTGCAACTGCCCTGGTAGACATGTATGCAAAATGTGGAAGCATAAACAAAGCACATGACCTGTTTGACAGAATGCCTCAAAGAAATGTGGTCTCATGGAATGCCATGATTGCAGGATATGCACAAAATAGATTTTGCAAGGATGCTCTTAAAATCTTTGAATTAATAAAGCACTCTGGAACATATCCTGACATTTTAAGCTTTGCTTATGTTCTATGTGCATGCAACCATGCAGGTTTAGTGGATGAGGGTTGTACATACTTCAATCACATGAGTAACCCTTATTGTATTACACCTACAGTTGATCATTATGTGTGCATGGTTGACCTTCTTTCTCGTGCTAGCTATCTTGAGGACACCCTAAACTTTATCATTAAGATGCCAGTTAAACCTATGCTGGTTGTGTGGATGTGTTTTCTTGGTGCTTGTAGATTACATATGAATATAAGCTTAGGGGGAATTTACAGCGATGTTGCTTTTTTATTTGGATCCTAAAAATGCTATGATTTATGTTCTTCTCTCAAATATCTATGCAGAAGTGGGTAGTTGGGGCGAGGTTCAAATGATAAGGAGATTGATGAAAGATAGAGGAATTAAAAAGATCCCAAGGTGTAGTTGGATTGAAGGCCACAAAATGGTAATGCCTTTTGTGTAGGAGACAAATCACATCCAAAGATACAGGAGATCTATGCAAAATTGGAGAAATTAACTTGGGAGATGAAGGTTGTACGATATTTTCTAGATTCAAGACATTTACATAATGATGTGGAAGAGGGGGAAAGGAATTATTTCTCTGGCACCATGGTGAAAAGTTGGCAATTGCATTTGGTTTGTTAAACACGCCTCCTATAACAACTATTAGAGTCGTTAAGAACCTTCGAATATATGTTGATTGTCACACTGAAACAAAATTTGTCTCCAAGATTGTTGCAAGAGAAATTGTTGTGACAGTTGTGAACCATTTTCATCATTTTAAATAGGGACAATTTTATTTTAATGAAACTTATCTCCAAGACTGTTGCACGAGAAATTGTTGTGAGAGTTGTGAACCATTTCTATCATTAATGGATATACTTTGAAGTTCAACAGTGGGAAGGAAATGGCATCGCAAGAGATCTACATATCGGTGGGAGTCCATTTGGTGTCCCCTCAATATCCCGATATCCTCCATCGGTGGGACCTTGCCATATCGGCCTAACTTCGAATGTGGTCTCTTCGACATAGCTATTGAAATATTTTTATATCTTTTTTTTTAAAACAAAAAAGAGCAGTACCCTTGTATTCTCAAAACCACTTTTTTCAGGAATTACAGAGCAATTAAAGCTCATCTGTAAATTACATTGTTGTTCATAAACCCTAAACCCTAAACCCTAAAACTATTCTTGAATCACAGTTCAATGAAATCCTATCCTAATTAATTGATTACGTATAAATATCCCAAATTTTGTCCACTACAATATTAAGACTTAAATTGGAGATATTTTTTCATCCTTCCAACCCACAGATTAAACAATGTTCTCGTGGCTTGACATCTTCCTTTGAAAATATCTCATCGACGGATGGAACGACCTGATCTTCTTGGTTGTTACTGGTGGTTTTCATTAAAGTTTTTGAAACAATTCTATTTTGGGTGAACCGATCTTGCCCTCTTGTACGTTCATCATTATGCCTAGATTGCACTTCTTTGAATACATTTGTTATTTCCCTGTCTGGATCTGTGACTGCATGCTGTAATTTCCTCTTGTTTCTTTTCCCATTCCTATCTTGTTCCTAAAATGTGTCACTATTGCCACATATCTTCTTCTACATTGTTTTGAATGGTTTTGAACATGACGATGAATCCTAGGCATTTCTAATTCACTTTGGCTCTCCTCAGGAAATCCAAACACTACGTGACCATCTGAAAACCCAGATTCAACATCCTTGTTTAAATCCAGGCTAAAAATAGAGGATGTTTCTCCTCTATCTGATTGCCATCTTTTACATGTATAATAGCCCTGCTGATAAAGACTTGAGATGAAGGCTTCCTCTATGGAATTCAGATACAAGCTATGTTTTTCATCTGTCCATGATGTCTCTGATGATGTGGGATCCTCCAACAATAGGTTAGCATGTTGCAGTGGTTGCTCATTATTCTGTCATGGTTTGGGCATGCCCTACACGTTTCACAGGTGTGAGGGATTCACAGCTTGAATGCTCAAATAAATACTCTTCATTCTCAGACATGATCTCTTTCTCACAATCCATCCAACCATTCACAACACCCAAAACTTCTCAATTTTTTAGACAATTATACACTATTGAATCCTTACTTTCTGTTTACTTTGGCCCTTTTTCAACATAGTTAAGATATTTGGGGGATGGAAATCCCCAAAAGTTCAATAATATCTGGCCAATCCCAGTATAAACCAGCTATGATTTTTAGATAATGAAAATGCGAAAGCAAAACAACCAAACTAAAGTGCAGGGTTTTAGGACCAAAATGAGTAGAAGGGAAGGCCCCAAAATATTTTATATCTGCTCCATTATCTTACCAATTCATCTGCAGTATTTTTGTGTGATGTATGTTTGTTGCTGTGAATGTTGAAATTTTGTGCAGGAAATCTAAAGGCGTGGCTTGAAAGTGGTTGTTGCTGGAATTCCTAAGACCATTGATAATGATATTGCGGTATGGTGAACCTTAACTAAAAAAATTTGATATATAATAACACAAATATGAATTTCAAGACTCCAATCTGCCTACCATTTCATTTATTTGGATTATGAAATTTCAAATTATCTCAAATTAGTTCATATTATCTTGATGTGTTTATTTAACAATCTCATAAAGTCGTGAATCTGGATATTGTTCTTCATATGTCAACTAGTTTTCATTGGACCTGATTTTCAGGTCATAGATAAGTCATTTGGATTTGACATTGTTGTGGAGGAAGCACAAAGGGCAATCAATGCAGCTCACATAGAAGCAAAGAGTGTTTAAAATGTTGTGGGTCTTGTGAAGCTTATTGGGCCGCTATAGTGGTAAGTTATGCATCCACTTGTCTTGGCCAAATTTTTGTAGGTCTCAATTCATAATGAAATAACTCAAATTAACAAAGACAATGTTTAAGTGCAAATATTTTTTGGTATTAATTTTTGGAAACAAACTTGGCCAAATTTTTGTAGGTCTCAATTCATAATGAAATAACTCAAATTAACAAAGACAATGTTTAAGTGCAAATATTTTTTGGTATTAATTTTTGGAAACAAATCCACTATGAAATAGTCTTCAGATAAAATGGGAAGAATTATGGATTACTTTAGGGAACAAATAATTTCCTAGAGTTCGGAAATATATATCATATCTAATGAAATCGCAGTATTTATACTTTTCAAAATTTAAGACCTAATAAAATGAGTTGATTTTTATTGTGGTGCAGGATACATTGCTATGTATGCCACACTTGCTAGCTATGATGTGGTAAGGATTCATTCTTATCTAGGTGTACAGAGAAAATGATTTTGTAAATTAGCGCTCCTAGTTCCCAGCAATAATCATCTTTAGGAGCAATAATCATCTGTAGGAAAGCCCAGCAATCTTACTTCCATGTTAATTTTTGAATGGAAACCTGTGCTCTAGAATTTGTCTGATATTGCTACAGGAAAGAAGAATCCATATAAAATCACATTTCTAACTTCTCTTTATAATCAATTATTCTAGTTTTTCTTGCATGCATTTTGTCAAATTTTATATGTGAGTCAATTCTCTTGTAAGTTGAATGTGTTAATTGCAGTGTATGCAAAAAATGGTTTTATTGAAAAGGGCTTTCGAAAATGCCTCTATTAATTATTATTATTTAATATTCTCTTAATGTAAATGTTCAGGTATATTATATAAGTTTTTATTTTATAGCCTTTTTTACTGTGGAAATCATTTATGATTGTAAGCATTCTGAGTTCATATTACCGTCATCAGTTGTGAGGAGTCACAAAGGCAAAGTCTTTCCTGGCTACAGGTTTGAAAGTATTTATTTGAATATTGTCATTTGTTGTTGCAGACAGATTAGTAATTACTGGTAAATTTCATATTGTTGTAGCATTATTTGTGTGTCACAAAGGCAAAGTCTTTCCTGGCTACAGGTTTGAAAGTATTTATTTGAATATTGTCATTTGTTGTTGCAGACAGATTAGTAATTACTGGTAAATTTCATATTGTTGTAGCATTATTTGTGTGAGTCAAACTTGAACATCAGTCCTCAATGTTGTTCAATTGAAATTGTATATGACTGGGGGTTACCTTTGCATAGATCATGTTGTGTTTCAATCAAATATGAATAAATGAACTATGGAGTTTGACTATCAGACCTATATATGCATTTTTTCTTGAATACTTTCATAATATATGCCTATACTGTTGTAAAATTCCTTATCATCCCACTTTGTTTTTCATATTTCAAAGTTTCATAAATTTTTTTAAAATATTAACAAATTTTGAGTTTTTTGATTGTGGACAGGTACAGAGCAAGGAGAAAATGCAAAACCAGTGCATTCTAGATGCATTTATAGCCCACCCCATGTGCAACAATGGCATCACTGAAGACATGCATTCACACCGATGGCTTTTTAGCTTTAGTTTTAGTTTTTTTCAGTTTTAAAAGCATAATAAATTAGTAGTTTGCATACTGCGGAAAGATTTTGTCTTCAAAACTCTATATATAGAGTTCTTTGTAAGATATTTTATATATAGTGAATTATTTTCCAGCATTGTTGTTTCAATCCTTTGAGTAGATTTGTTGATAAACGAGTTCTTTGTAACATATTTTATATACAATTTGAATATATAGTGAATTATTTTCTAGCATTGTCGTTTCAATCCTTTGAGTAGATTTGTTGAAGTTCATCAACAAAAAATGGCATAGTTGATGTTTATCATGTACTAGTTGTTTATATATGACCAGTTGACGGAAAAATAATGATTAAAATGACCAAATATACTACCAATGGATAGAAATTAGTTAATACAAATGACTAAATATACTACCAATAGACAGAAATCAGTGACTAAATAAATGACTAAATATACTACCAATTGACGGTAATTAATGATTACAATGACTAAATAAATGACCAGTTAACAACAATTAATGACTAAATATACTACCAAAATTAATGACTAAAATTTGTTTAGTCATAAATTTAGTCGCGAGATAAATGACCAGCAATAAACTACCAATGGTCACGTGACCAAACTATAAAGGGTGGAATTTGGATGTTGAGTTTTTGGTAGTTTTGTGTGTGTATCCTCCTTTCACCCTTTCACTCAAGGACCTAGGTTTGAGTTGCAATGTACTATCATATCCTAGGTCACTGTGAGATGTAGGGAAACTTGGATTTTTATGATTTGATTGCCAATTATCTTCTCTGATGCTCAATTATACCTTAAAACACTAATTATGCAAATACGACAGTAAACAGATGAATATTAGAAAATGCTGCTACAGAAAGATGTAAAATGATAAATAACTATGCACCTATTTTCAGAGTTCAGAAGCAGAATCTAATAGTCGGGGACTAAAGAGCGGGCACCCAAGTCCAATGCCCTGCTTTTTGCTAGGAACTGCAAACAAGATCTGCAACATGTTCCTATTCTACTAAAGGTTTTCTCGTCACGAAACTTTGAGGACTAATGAGCGGGTGCCCTAGTCCAGGAAGCCATTTTCTTCTCTGATCTACAATTCCAACACTCTATTGTACCCTCCTACAACCTCACTTTGTCTGTATCTTCCACCTGTAACCTGCAATCATGAAAACTTTGGGAGGGGGTTGTGGTGTTTAGAGGCTTGCCTCAGTCAAGCCCCAGAGAGACATTCAAGTCTTCTGAACACTGTTGTTAGATAGAGAATGTGTGCCCTTGTGAGGCAGGGGCAAAAACTAAATGATAAATGCTTAAAAACACAAATGATGTCACCTTGTAGTGAAGATCTCATGGGAGGAAGAAGCTCTTCATGCCATGAGGAGATGATTGCTCAAATCTGTAAATACAAACACATAGACAACACGAATCTACTCTTGTAACACAATGAAAGCCTTGAATCACTTTTAGAACACAATAGCTTGCTAGTAATCATCTAGTTTACAAATGAATGCCTAAACATGCTTTTATATGCAACTACAAACACTCGCTAAGAATTTCGTAATTCAAACTTATCGTGTCGGCATAGGACCCAAATAACAGTCACAAACTGACACTAAAAATTTAGGACTGACCCAAAATAGGGCAGAATTAGGGCACGGGCGCCCAAATCCTCCCCCGTTATTTTGGTTAGGGTTAGGCTCAAGGGATCCCCCTAGGTCCCATTTGTCATGAAACTTAGGGCTCATTTCATTGGGATGTCAAATTATGATGCTAGATGTCCTAAATGCAGATAAAGGACCCAGGAGCTAAACCTTATGAGGGAAAATCCCCCAAGGAGACATTTTCTGACGTTACATTTAGCCCCCACTTTAATGTATGTATAAACATGTTGGTGAACAGATTTATCCTTCAGAAATAAATATAGAAAATGACTCAAAACACTCGGAAAGAAGGACAAACAACACTAACAATTGGAGAGGTTATCATTAAGTTGACAACTTTCCTCTAAATTTTAGAGGTACAGCTCCCTCTTAAAATATTCAATGAATAAAGATAAAAAGGTATGCTTTTAACCAGAAAGCAGAAAAGGCATATTAACATCTACCATCACCATAAAATAGATGTGCATGACCAATTTAAGAAAGAAATGAATGTAGATAAATGATACACAGCCCATCTACCCCACATTCATAAATAAAGGTAAATTAATTTGAAAATACAGCTATAATCCTTCTTAACACAAACCAGCATATAAGAAGTGATATTGAAGAGAGATTACTAATCGACATAAGAACAATTGCAATCATAGAAGATACTTAGAGATACATAGTTCTGTAAATAATTCTTCATTTCCTCAACATAACAAAACTCAAAGTCTTTGCAGAACTTCTAGATACATAAGTTGTGCTAAAAAGAAAGTATAATTGAAAAGTAAACTCGCTCTCCTTCCCCTGTTCACAGATAGCCCCAGAAAAAGATGCTTTTCTTTGGAATCCCTTCCCCTTATATAACTTCTCAAAAATTATAACTATTTGAAAATAGTCCTTTCAAGTAACCGTAATCAAGAAAGTGATTTTTCAAAATGGAAATGGTTACATCATATCAAAATTGTAGTAATCATCGCTAAATACAAAAAAGCTTCATATATGCAAGACAAGTGGCATTAATCTTCCCCAATTCTAGGCGTATGTCCATAAAAAGTTGGCGCAGTTCAACGTGCTCTTCTTCTTCCTCCAGAATGTCAATTGTCCTGCAGTACCCAGCGTAGCTGGTTTTCTCCTTCCAAGCGACTATGCGCAGCTAAGAGATGATATCGATCTTCTCCTCCTCAGGCCATTGCAAATCAGGTTGCAAAACAAGCATAGGTTCGTCATCCTAGATTTCATTATTTGTCAGAAGTCCCATTCTGAAAAATAGCTTAGCTGGCAAGAAAACTGAACACAGAGAGTATTGTCACCTTTACTTAATTACGTCAGTGAGCAATGATGTCTTTCCAACTTATTAACATCGTGCCACCATATTAATGAGCTCCATTACACTTGTCATTAATGCATCATTAATTTTGTATCTTGGGAAACGAGTCTCAAGATTTGAACTTGCATTCTGCAGTTTCTAAAAAGACATTCTCACCATATATCATACGAGCAAACTGACGGGTTGGTGATACCTTAGAAAAGATGTTGACTAGTCGGTGGTCGAAGCAAAGTCATAACTTTGAAGGGATTCACAAGACATGAAAATTTTTGATAATGAGCTTTGAACTTCCCTGACACAAAGGAGAAGTTGGGAAGTCGGCCATTTCAATAACTCAAGAACATAAGTCAGGTAAACAAAAGATTCATGAAATTAAAAACCACTCGACGATAGAGACTTATAGAGAGGTTTCCAAGACTTTAGAATTTTTGGAAAAATGACTAGACTGGAGCAAAGCGATGATTGTATTAATCCTTAAGCGCAAAAATTTGAAAATTTTGGGTTTAAATTTTTGAGGTAACAATAGGCTCTGATTGGGGATGAGGACTGCAAAGGATGAAACAAGGAACCCAGAATCATAAGTATAGACTAGTGTCTTATCCATTGGGCAACAGAGTCATGAGAAAACAGAGGAAATGAGCCAGAACAAGCCAAAAATAGGACCACACCAGAGAAAGAAACAGGACCACCAGCACACTAAAAACTCCTAATATGTACATGGTCATGTAGACCCTACCTCAGATGGCTCCGGAATGATCATGTAAATCCATTATCTGGCTAGGAAAAATAACTGCCTGTGCGAAATAATGTCAGATGAATGAATAGCCCACAAGCAACCAATTGCCAACTAATGACCATCATGATCAAACTGATAAAGATGACTTCACATAGGAATTCTTTGGATGTATCTTGATGTTCAAAAAGCCACCCTTCATTGTATGTCTCTTCAATTGGACGACCCATACCAGAACTGCCCAGCACATAACTACCAGCACCTGTCTGTATGACCTCATGTGAATTATCAGAAGGTATTTGATTATGCAAGCATGGAAAAATCAGCCCCCGGATTGGGCAACCCACATATAAATCATAAGATGATAGCTCTTTTTTGGTTATCCCAATGTTTAGATGATCATTTCCTCTAGTAGATAAATCGATATCCCATTCTTGAAAACAACCATTAGTCATGCATGTATCTTGAAAATATGAATTGCAAACAATATGTTTACGGGACTGAAAATCACCTAGGACTAGAAACACCTCAACTTCCTCTACAAGATTTAGCTCAATAAATTTAAGACATATGTTATCATTTTCATGCAGATTAGACATTGCAACCTCCTCACCAGTCTTACAAATAAAATCATCACTGAGACTATAAACAGATTGATAATGCAATTCATCCACACCTTCTCTAGGCTTGGCCACGGGACTATCAAATTCCTCAATTTTATCTTTACATGGATCTATTTTGACCTCATCAATATCATTGTTTTCATCCATGATTCCACACAAAAAGTCATCATCTGAGCTTTGCATGCACCAGCTAGGAATAATAGCAATACTCGGCCCTGATGAAAATACCTCATCCTTAGGAGAAGTGAGGGTTTGTTCACTTGTTTTCTCATACCTCAAAAGAGATTATGATCTTCTATTTTTAGCCTAGTTTGAAATTTTTGCCCGCTGCTGATTAGAATTCCATGGCACTTTAGGTTCTTCTTTAGTTATGTAACCATCTTCTTGCAACTGCATCTTCATGAAGTTTTCCTGTTCAATTTGCATGTGCATTGTAGAGGAGGTATTTGGCACTTTTTCTTCATGTCGTATAGCTTCCGATTCAACATTATCTTCCTCATAATAGAAATAGAAAGCTCCCACTCTTCTATCAGCATGAGGCATACCCTTTACATTACTCACTTCTTTCCTACAAAAGTTCTTTGGATCAAAAATAGTGAGATTAAGACATTCAGCAGGAGGAGGTTGAGCATTTTGTTTGTACATAATAGGTTTTACCATAGGTTCACAAATCAAAGTATCTACAACTTGGTTCACTTTCCATAGGCCGCTCAGTATCAAGTCATCTTCTATTTTTACAGCTCTTGCTGAGCAATCTTAATATCAATTATTCCACTTCACCTTAACTCATATTGAATGTCTGGATGTAATGTAGAGATAAAAGTACATAGCTAGAGTTGCTTACCTGGATGAAGAGGAGATGGGATCTTTTTGAGTAGCCGGTCGAACCTATCCACAAAGTCTCTGATGGATTACTCTTCTTTCTTGCAGATGTGGAAAATTTGACACAATACAACAGCTTCATCCACAGTGCCCTTGAATCTCTCTAAGAACTTAATTCTCAATGAATCCCAACCAGTTATGCATCCTTCTTCTAAGTGACTAAACCATTTTGTTGTATCCCAATAAGAGATTCAATAAACAACCAAATGAAAATGTCTTCTTTACTTACCCCCAAAATCCCACATGCAACCGTAAAAGCAAGAATATGATCTTCAGCATCTTGAGAGTCTTCCCCACTAAACTTTGGGAAATTCTTTCTTGATCTTTCAGGCAATGGTGAGTAAACCGGAAAGGAAAGAGGCCCAAAATGATTTCCCCATGGTTGGGAAGAAACCAAAGCCATAATGAAAATCGAAAAACATTAGTCTTCATCAAACAGAAAGTTTCTAGGTACATTCATCTTACAGAGCTGCCAACCTCCGTCCTCGGGGAGGCACCTTCAAATTTCTGGGAAAACAAATGGCACTGATCTTCAATTTCAAATCCCCACCAGAGTCACCAAAAATCTGTTAGTGAACAGATTTGTCCTTCATAAATAAATACAAAAAATGACTCAGAATGCCTAGAAAGAAGGACAAACAACACTAACAATTGGAGAGGTTATCATTAAGTTGACAACTTTCCTCTAAATTTTAGAGGTACAGCTCCCTCTTAAAATATTCAATGAATAAAGATAAAGAGGTATGCTTTTAACTAGAAAGTAGAAAAAGCGTATTAACATCTACCATCACCATAAAATAGATGTGCATGACCAATTTAAGAAAGAAATGAATGTAGATAAATGATACACAACCCATCTACCCCACAATCATAAACAAAGGTAAATTAATTTGAAAATACATCTATAATCCTTCTTAACACAAACCAGCATATAAGAAGTGATATTGAAGAGAGATTACTAATCGACATAAGAACAATTGCAATCATAGAAGATACTTAGAGACACAAAGTTCTGTAAATAATTCTTCATTTCCTCAACATAACAAAACTCAAAGTCTTTATAGAACTTCTAGATACATAAGTTGTGCTAAAAAGAAAGTATAACTGAAAAGTAAACTAAACTCGCTCTCCTTCCCCTATTCACAGACAACCCTAGAAAAAGATGCTTTTCTTTGGAATCCCTTCCCCTTATATAACTTCCCAAAAATTATAACTATTCAAAAACGGTCCTTTTCAAGTAACCGTAATCAAGAAAGTGATTTTTCAAAATGGAAACACTTACATCATATAAAAATTGTAGTAATCATCGCTAAATACAAAAAGGCGTCATATATGCAAGACAAGTGGCATTAATCTTTCCCCAATTCTAGGTGTTTCTCCATAAAAAGTTGGCACAGTTCAGTGTGTTCTTCTTCTTCCTCTAGAACGTCAATTGTCCTGCAGTACCCAATGTAGCTGGTTTTCTCCTTCCAAGTGACTGTGCGCAACTGAGAGATGATATCGATCTACTCCTCCTCATGCCATTGTAAATCAGGTTGTAGAACAGGCATAGGTTCGTCATCCCAGATTTCATTATTTGTTGGAAGTCCCATTCTGAAAAATAGATTGGCTGGCAAGAAAAATGAACACAGAGAGCACCGCCACCTTTACTTAATTACGTCAGTGAGTAATGATGTCTTTCCAACTTATTAACGTTGTGCCACCATCTTAATGATCTTCATTACACTTGTCATTAATGCATCATTAATTTTGTATCTTGGGAAACGAGTCTCAAGATTTGAACTTGCATTCCGCAGCTTCTGAAAAGACATTCTCACCATATATCACACGAGCAAACTGACGGGTTGGCAATACCTCAAAAAAGATGCTGACTAGTCAGCGGTCAGAGTAGAGTCAGAACTTTGAAGGGGTTCACAAGACATGAAAATTTCTGGCAATGAGCTTTGAACTTCCCCGACACAAAGGAAAAGTCGGGAAGTCAGCCATTTCAAGAACTTAAGAACATAAGTTAGGTAAACAAAAGATTCATGAAATTAAAAACTGCCCAACGACAGAGACTTATAGAGAGGTTTCCAAGACTTTAGATTTTTTGGAAAAATGACTAGACTGGAGCAAAGCGATGATTGTGTCAATCCTTAAATGTGAAAATTTGAAAATTTTGGGTTTAAATTTTTGGGGTAACAAAACGCAAGGCCAATACATGCATTAAAGTACGGTCAACAAACACAGCAAACACGCCAAGCATGGAGAAGACACGCCAGACATATTGAAGATGATGACAGGCACACAAAACACATAGAAGACAGTTACAGTCATGCAAAACACGGAGAATACAACAGATGCATGGAAGACAATTAATGCATAGAAGACATGAATGATTTTTTTTCTTTTCTTTTTCTCATATATATGAGATGTAGATGCAAGTACAGGAAAGTAAACACACCTCCCATAATGTAGGAAGTACTCAACGCACTGGTCTTTAGACTGCATATGGGGAAACACACATGCAAGACACGCCAAACCTCCCATAATGTAGGAAGTACTCATCGCATTGGTCATTAAACTGCATATGGGGCAATAGACACGGAGAAAAAATGGTAGACAAGCGATGGAGTGTTCCTATTTCTAGGTTCATCACCATCTCAGGCACATTACAGGCACACACCAACGATTGGGCTTCACCACAACAATCGCCGAAGACATGCTTAAGGGTTGAGTTAGTCATAGAACCGCTCCCCACCTCCCGATGAGGACTTTTTGAAAATGACAGGATGGGCAATCTCTGCAAGAGATACACCACCCCTGCCTCTGCAGAGGGCTTAAGATGATTGATTGATTGATTGATTGATTGCAAACAAACTCAGAGTGCAGGAAGTACTCATCACACTGATCTTTAAACTACACCTAAGAACAAGCACATTGCTAACATCTACAAGAGATAGCTTACCTTATATATGCCCCCACCTTAAGGTGGTTGATATCATGCATCGATATCAAGCACATTAAGGTACGAAGAAAACACACATGGGAACATAGACTTTCGCAAAGCCCATGTTATATCCTCAGGTGGTAAATTTTCCTTAGATTGAAGCAAATGGTCACAAATAGAGCCTGCATTATCCAAATCTTCGTCCTGATTAGGGAGAGTGGGAAGGGATGGCAAAGTAGTATGGATAAATGTATCAATGATATCTTTTTCTTGTACCAATATATCCTCACTAAGTGGGGTTATGTTGGGACAAGTCTCTTTGTTCAATAAATCACCATTGCTATATCATTCTCATAGGTCTCAGAAAGGATTTGCATTATGTCATCATGAAACAAAGGCAGAGAGGGAACAATGTTCTCACCACTACTTTCCCCATGATTGTTTTCAACCATAAAATTAGTGAGATTCTCTATGATTGAAGGAAAAACATCCACAGTCGCAAGAAAGCTATCAAAATAGGCTATTGTTCGAAGGATATCACAAGTGGTGTGTTTGCTCATGTCAATACCATATATGTATGCTATTTGATGCAAAAATTGAGGGTGTTGATCAGTGAATTTGCAAAAATTATCATAATTCATAATGTACTTAAATAGATCTTCCAAAGACGAGTCCTTAGGAGAAGCCATGAATGCTTGATTTTTTGTACTTTTTCAATGCAAATAAGTGAAAGCAAAGGTGTTGTAAGGATTTTGATCAGGGGTAGAAAATAATATGTTTGATATCAGTCCAATACAACAATAAGATCCTTCACAACACACTCTTGATGCAAATCTAAGATGATAAGTCAAAATATAGTGAAAATACACTAAAATATACGATTTTTCATCAATTCTCAATGCAAAAGAGCATGACAAAGGGTGTTGTGAGGAAAATGATGATGGAAAAAAAATTATATCAGTATTAACAACCACCTAATTCCAAAATACCTGTCACAACACACTTATAGTGCCACTCAAGGTCAAACCCTAGTGAAAATATAACAAAAATAGGTAATTTTTCACGGTTTTTCAATTCCAAGACCTAGAAAAAGGGGTGTTGTAAATAATTTTAGGAGGTGACTCAAATAATATTGATGATTTTAGTCACCTCAATCCATAAAATTTGTCACAGCACGCTTATGGTGCAAACTAGGCTAAACCCTAGGGCAAAAATAGCAAAAATGTGCAATTTTTCACCAAATTTTCAATAAAAGAGGCCAATAACAAGGTGTTGTAAATAATTTAAGGAGAGGAAGTAGATAATACCCCTTATATCACCCAATTAGTGAAAAAATATTCTTTACAACACACCTATAGTGCAAATTTAGAGAGTCGATAAGGCCAAATCTAGTGAAAATCAATGTTTTTCAAGCCCTAAATTTGAGATCTTGATGTAAAGTGCTATATGAATGTTTTTAAAGATGATATATAATTAAAATTACATGCTCTTAGATCTGAAAATGATTTCCATGCTCTAACATGCAAAATGCAAGTTCAAATCTAATGAAAAATCAATGAAAATGCTAGTTTTTGTTGAATTTTTCTATGCAAAAATGCAAATTTGTTCTAAGATGCAAGACTACAGCCAAATGCAAATTTGAATGAGTCTCTAAAATTAGTACAAAAATATGAAACAAGATTTTACCTACAAACCCTAGATTTCAGAATTACTAGGTTATATGCAAAATTCACAATTTTCAACAAAACCCTAGCAATTTTATGATGAAAATGCAATGCAAACTAATGAATTTTTGTAATTTTTTGTAATTTAAATCAGATATAATGCAAAAATCATAAATTTGATGAAATTCAAATTAATTAAGGCAACATGCAAAACCCTAGCATGCAATTTTTTCCAATGTTTCCAATTTTTCAATTGTTTTGTAAGTTTTCCAAAGCAATAAGATGAATGACTATATGAATGAATGAAATTACTGTAAATCTAATGCAAAACATTTAGCAAGGTGAAAATAATTCCAATAACATGGGTTCACCAAAATGTAAAGGGTGGAATTTGGATGTTTAGTTTTTTGGTAGTTTTGTGTGTGTATCCTTCTTTCACCCTTTCATTCAAGGACCTAGGGTCGATTTGCAATGTACTATCATACCCTAGGTCACTATGAGATGTAGGGAAACTTTGATTTTTATGATTTGATTGCCAATTATCTTCTCTTATGCTCAATTATACCTTAAAACCCTAATTATGCAAATACGACAGTAAACAGATGAATATCAAAAAATATTGCTACAGAAAGATGTAAAATGACAAATATTGTGCACCTGTTTTCGGGGTTTAGAAGTAGAATAGTCGGGGACTAAAGAGTGGGCACCCAAATCCAATGCCCTACTTTTTGTCGAGATCTGCAAACAAGATCTGCAACCTGTTCCTGTTGTATTAAAGGTTTTCTTGTCATGAAACTTTGAGGACTAATGAGTGGGCGCCCTAGTCCAAGGAGCCATTTTCTTCTCTGATCTACAATTCTAACACTCTGTTGTACCCTCTTCACTTTGTCTGTAGCTTCCACCTGTAACCTGCAATCATGAAACTTTGGGAGGGGGTTGTGGTGTTTAGAGGCTTGCCTCAGTCAAGCCCCAGAGAGACATTCAAGTCTTCGAAACACCATTGTCAGATAGAGAATGCGTGCCCTTGTGAGGCAGGGGAAAAAACCAAATGATAAATGCTTAAAAACACAAATGATGTCACCTTGTAGTGGAGATCTCATGGGAGGAAGAATCTCTTCATGCCATGAGGAGGTGATTGCTCAAATATGCAAATACAAACACATAGACAACACGAATCTGCTCTTGCAACACAATGAAAGCCTTGAATCACTTTTAGAACACAATAGCTTGCTAGTAATCATCTAGTTTACAAATGAATGCCTAAACATGCTTTTATATGCAACTACAAACACTCTCGCCAAGAATTTTGTAATTCAAACTTACTGTGTTGGCATAGGACCCAAATAATGGTCACAAGCCAACACTAAAAATTTAGGACTGACCCAAAATAGGGCAGGACTAGGGCACAGGTGCCCAAGTCCTCCCCATATTTTGGTCAGGGTTAGGTTCAAGGGATCCCCCTAGGTCCCATTTGTGATGAAACTTAAGGCTTATTTCATCGGGATGTCAAATTATGATGCAAGATGTCCTAAATGCAGATAAAGGACCCGAGAGCTAAACCTTATGAGGGAAAAGCCCCCAAAGAGACATTTTCTGACGTTACACAAACTAATGATCACATGACCAATTTTTGGTAGTTTATTTAGTCATTTATTTATGTTTTTCTACTAGTGTTTATATATGCATTGTACATATATACATATATAAATAATCAAGACTAAGTCATAAAATAAAATAATCATTGACATAAGACTAATGTAAATTCTTGTTCACCTATTATTTCAGAAATCATTACTTGATTTAGAATAACCATTTGGAAAATTCTTGGGCTATATGCCTGATTTAGTGGTGTCAAAGGAAGAAGATTTCAACCCTTCAAGAATGCAATCCAAACCACATTATCTTCTTAATAATAATATATATCAAAAGAAAGATTAAATCTTTACAAAGTTGATATTTATGTACACATCTTTGTACACTCAAAATCATGACTCGATGGTTTGGAACGGTTGAGTCAGCTTTGACGCACACATGGACCCTCTCTCCTTGCCACGGGGTGAACCTCCATGTCACTCTCACTCTCGTGGAAGTAGCCAGCCGAGAGGAGGTGAGACATGGAGGTGGTCTAGCTCGTTGGAGAGCTAGACTTCGTGAAGAGGGGTCGACCAGTCCTGGGGCTTGTGTTGTGTATTCATTTGAATGTAATGTTTTGTGATCGTTGTTGTAAAGATAATTATATGACCCAAAGGGTCACTAGTCACCATTCTCCTATTTGGGTTTCTAATGTTCCAACATTGTGTTGGTTGACTATTATTCTCCTTGATGTTTAGTCATCGTTCATGTTGTTGGATGATTTCTTGTATCAAGAGTTGCCTAAGTCCTTGTTGTTGAATGACTAGTTGGTCTTGTTGTTGTCTTGGGTGGATCTCCTCTATCTCGTCGAGTATTGCCTTTACCCACTCACCTCTAACTCCAAGGCACATTTGTGAGCTTAAACAAGAGAGACGTTTTAAGCTAACCTTGACTTGACCTAGGGTTTTGACTTAGGGTTTGTGTGACCTAAGGTTTGACTTTGTTTGACTTTGTTGGACATTATGATGAAACTAGGGGTTTTGACTCATGTTGACTAAACTTGACCTTGTGTTGGTACCAAGGGTTTGCAATCCTTCTATGTTGCTAATGTTTTTGTTCCTTTTGGATTTTACATGCATGCAAGCCTATATGAATGCAAAACGTCTTTTTGTGCTTTTTTATGTTTTTAGAAATCAAAGCACTTTTTCTTAATCTAGGAATTAGAAAATGTATGCAAGCTATGATGAAGTTATCTAATGCAATGTAATTTATGTTTTTGTTTATTTTCTGAATAAGTGGATCAATCTAATCTAAGAAAGGAAATTGCTTTTAATCTATGAACTTTGGAAAGGGAAACTATTTTATCAATGCAAATCTACTTAGCCTATCAAGGAAAAATCAACATGTATTTACTTATCCCAAGAGAAAAGTTTTGATTATGTAATTACTATGAAATGGAAAAAAGCATGAAGGAACCTAGAGACGGGTGAGCCTCTACTACCCTTAGAAATCCTTGTATTAGAAAGCTGTAATCCTCTTGTAGTAGCAGGGTGATCCTCTTGGCAACAATAAGAAGAGAGAAGCAAAAGAAGCTTTGAAAAGAGCTCAATGAGAGCTTGATGAGTAGTGTGGCTTGTGATGTGAGCAGCGTATGGACGCAAAATGAGCTTGTATGAAAGCTAGATGAGATAACAAATAAAAGCAAAAGGCTCCTATGTCCTGTATGAGCATGAGAATGCTTGATTTGGAGAGTAATAACCTGTAAGAATTGTGTGCACAAATGAAATTGCCTCCCTTTGTGCTTGATGGAGGGGGGTATTTATAGGTTAGAAGAAGGGATGAGAGGGGAAGAAGAAGAAGAGATAACTCCATTTGATTGGAGAGTTAACTTAGAAGACACAAGAGTGATCTCGGCTAAAATTGGAGTGATCTACCCTGTAAAAACTTATCACTCAAGAAGAAGTGAAGAAAGAGGAATGCATGAGAATGCATGGGAATGCATAAATTGATAACTAAAGATGAAAAAGAGATAAATATGCATGTGTGGGTGCATGAAATAGTTAGCTCTATCTTTGGCATGAAATTCCATGCAAACAAGAAGAAAAACAAGTGAAAATGGAGCTATTTTGAACTAGAAACTCAAGTGAACTCATGGCTAGAAACATGATAGGGTCGCCCATGGGTTACCCCTTTCACCAATCAAGGTCACCCCCAAGGGGCGACCCATGGGTGACCCTCAAAGGAGGCCACCTGGGTGAAATTCCATGGTGGTAGATGGAAGAGGAGATGAAAAGGAGGGGATCTACCTCCGGAAATAGGTCAATCATATGTGAAAATCCAAATCTCCACTTGCAAAAGTAGGATCTCCCATGGGAGATCTGGAAATAATAGGGGGAGATTTGGATTAGTTGAGTGAAACTGAAAACTAAAAGTTGGAGATGGCTAGGGAGGACCTCTATAAGGCCTCTAGGGAGTGGGAATGGATGAAAAACATCAGGGAAAGGTGAAAACACACCTACAAGATGCATTAAGGCTTAGGAATGAGGTCGCAAGCACAGGAAATGGAAATTGATAAGTGTTAAAAAGTGTCAAAAGTGAAGAGAGAGAGAGAGAACAACAAAGGGGAAATAACACAAGGAGGAATAAAACAAATGTCACCAAGAGAATTACTACTGAGAGGATGTTATTTCACACTTACATGTACGTGACAAAGATTGTGACTCATTAGGGGTCCTCGTGGAGGCTGTGTGTGATTTTGGTGCTTACATATTTTCCCCTCGGGGATGGTAGTCTACATGAAAGGTAGGTACCATTCCTGAACTAGGCCTTAATTGTTGTCAATGTCCCGCAATTATACCTACAATAACTATTATTAGTTCGGCATCTGAAAATATCAAAATGAGTAATGAAAACTAAAATGACAAACATGCCATAAATCATTTGAGTTCGACTAGTTGTTTGCCTTTTTCGATGAAACCTGTAGGAATGAATGCATACAAAATAAACACACGAGAGATGCATAAAAACAATAACTAATCTAAAAATACATAAGGTAAACTAAGCTAAGAGAGACAAAGAGTGAGAAAATTAGTGAAATTTGAGTGAACCAATGACAGAATCAATCGTGTGAGCAGTCGTTGGGTAGATATCATCGAGGAGATCGCAAAGATGGCCGCCTCTTCTTCTTCCACCGAGAATCAGGTTAGCAAATAATGAAAAACCCTTCTCTAATCCCTAGGTTTGCATTTTGAAAAATATCTTGAAATTGGTTGTTTTTGGTGATTCTTTTTATTGCATTGTCTTTGTTTCATTGTTTAGAGTAGTTCTAGTTTTTCATTTGTCAAAATCGGCTGAGAAATGAGGATTTTAGAGCATTTTTAGTTCGGGAGATAGCCACATAGGGTCGCCCCTTTTACCAGTCAAGTCACTCAGGGGAGATCTAGCTGAGCAAATGGGTCACCTAGTGGAGATCTGCCTGTGCAACAGGGTTGCCCGAGAGGAGATCCTGCAGAACATCTGGGTCACCCGAGGGAGATCCAGTCTGATGAAAGGGGTGACCTTGACAAATCAATTCTGACTAAAATTTGATGTTTTCTGACATTTACTTCACTATGCTTTGATCTAATTTGAACACCGAATTCATCTGTTTATTGCAATTTTGAAGGTTTATACGCTTTTTTTTGTGAAATCTGCAAGTTTTATAACTTTTAGGGGTTTTTTGAGTTGATGAGATCTAATCTAAAGTTCTTTTTTGATTGGCATGATATGAGGATCTATTGGAATGCCAACCATGATCAATTGTGGCTTTCAAAGATGTATGCTTCATTGCCTACCTATGATCATGCTATCTTGAGGAGAGCATGCTTGGCTAGGATGTCATGTGCCAATTGTACACCCTGTGGCATGCATTTGTTGTGACATTTTGACTTACTGGGATGTAGTCAAGATCACTTTTAGGTTTCCACAGGTTTTAGGAGAGTGTACCATCACTCTATATGATGTGTGTCATATTCTAGGGGTTCCTGTGAGAGGACACCCACTTGATTTACCAACTAGCAAGTCCTTGGAGGACAGGACATCTTGGGCACATATTATGGGAGTGATCTGCCCTGAGGACCAAATTGGAGTTCAACTTACTTCAGTACCACACTTCACATTCCTCTCTTGAGGAAATTCTTGATTGGTTTGATCGCATCAAGGTTGTCTGGAGACAAGGCCTTGGCTCGTTTGAGATGGTGTTGGGCACCAATTATACAAGGCATTGAGTGGGGTAGAGTTTACACTTGGGGGCCAAACATCCTGGCTATGGTTTATTGAGACTTCTATCATATTGTGTGGCATGAGGCTCTTGCTTTCAACCACTCCTCTTTGATCATGACTTGGATCTTTAAACATATCAGGTTGTACCAGAAGGTGATTCCTCTTCCCGATCAGCAATTACCAAGGGCTGCTAGGTGGGATCATGTGGGCCACTTTGATACTTCTTTACGTGTTGTGGCTACTCTTATAGATGCAGATGTAATCTCTAACCCTTACACAGATATGGAGGATGCATGGTCTCATGATAAATAGCTTAGGGAGCATTGTCTTAGCATATCAGAGCTTTCAAATCATAATGGTCTAGTCAAGGCTCATCATGTCAAGCGTGTCTTCCAATAGTTTGGCAAGGACTTCCTAGAGGAGTTGCCCCCATTTTCTACTTGTTATAGATCTATCTAGGAGATGGATGAGATTGGACAGAGGACTGTCATTTGGACCCCTTTGACTCCTGGGGTTTTGATTACCAAATCTTCTAGGACCCTAAGAGGGGGACAGATGAGAGGGAGAGGAACTCCTTCTCAAGGACTCATTGTGGTGGATGACTCTAATTCTACTAACGAAGACTATGTTCCTAATGGGGATGACTTATCTAATGAGGGACCAGTAGGGGTAGCACAGGAGATAGATTCTGATGAGGATGATATACCTGAGGGTCCCTCCATAGTGCCTAAACCTCCTCACTTTGATGAGGTGATGCAGTATTTTGATCCTACTTGGTAGTTTGAAGACCCATGTGAGTCTACTATTGTTTTCACACTTCTCATTTATTTCCTTTTCTTTTTGTCAAGAATCATTACATCTTTTATCTTTGCTTTGCAGGTAGCGTTGAGGAGTGGAGGGACTTCATTTGCAAGGTCAATATTGGTTTGGCTAGTCCCTTCACTAGGCTGACTCAAGAGATGCTTTTGGTTGATCCTGGTGTGCCCCTAGTGCTGGGAGACACACTGATGTCTTCTCTCCTGCCTATCATGGGTGTTAGGAGAGTGCTACTTTGAAGGCTGATAATCTCATCCTTAGGGGTGAGAATTAGGTTCTTCATGGGATGGCTTGCCTTAGGATTCAATAATGAGAGTCTAGTACCAGGGGACCTTCACATTCTCACACTCATATTAGGGCACCTTGCTCACACCAGTCTCATGGAGAGACAAGTGGTACACACAGATAGAGGAGTAGGAGTTCTGAGGCTTCTGCTGGAGGGAACCACCCTTGAGCTTATTTTATATTTACCTTTTTGAAATTGTGCCCCCTTGCATGGGGAGTCTTAGTTTCCTTCAAGAGCATTTTGTCCTAGCTCTTGTACTCTTGTGCAGGTAAACATTTGATATATCAATGAAATTTTGTCTTTTTATGGTTTTTTTTCTATTGTACGAGTACTCATCTCTTGTGCACTTTGGAAGTTTAAGAACTCTTTGATTATGTTTAGAACTTCAACTCTAAGAATGCAAGTATGATAACGATGACATGTTTTTGTAACTTTTTTTGAATGTATATGAATTGCAAGTGATGATATGCAGATGCAAGAACACAAGCGATGCTAAAATGAAACTTTTACTTCTATGGAATGTCATGAGTTATGACATTGACTTTATTGCTTTGGAACTATTTTTTGATTTTGGTATGAATGCATTGTGGAACAAACAATATGACTACTCTTTAATATGATTTTCAATCTAGCAGATTGTGGGTTATTATGGTATAAGAGACCTAATCAAGTATGTGAGATAGGAATTTAGAACTCAAGTGGGGAGTGGGAGTGAGAATGGAGTGCTTCTGAATTTGGGCTTTGCTAAAGGATAAACACTGATCCTTATCTAGATAAGACAATCTGACAAGCTTTCAACTTAGACAAGTAACAAATTTTATTGATGTTCGCTAGACTTAGATCATAGATGGAAAGCAAGATAGACCTGGGGTAAAGGATAAATAGGAAAGAACCAAGGTCCCTAGATAGAAAATGATCCTAAAGACTACTAGACTCTTGGCTTTGCTCAGCTACTCTGTGTGTGTGTATGCTTTGTACCTTTCTCTTTTATTTTCTCTGGTAGAATGTCACCCTTGAGGCTTCAAGCTTAGATTGGTCTCCACCCAAGAGTACAAACATTCAACAATCTTCTCGCTTTCACTCATTTTTTTAATGTAACTCTCCTTTTTTATGTTTTTTCACTTTTTTTGTATTTTTGTAATGGCTCACTTGATTTTCTCATTTTTTTTGGTTTTTTGACTTTTATGAAATGAATGCTTTTGGAACTTTGGATATACAATAGTTTGATCTCTCAATTCTCACTTTTCTTAACACTCTTATTTTGATCACTCATTTTTTTATTCACTCATATTTTAGATTGCTTCCTTCAGAGTCTTGATCCTCTTGATGTTTTTGACTAGGAAAGAGAAGGGGTTGAGGGCCACCAAAAGTTTTCATAGTCCAATTGGACTTCTCTTCTACTAGGGAAGAACTGGGAAGGTCTACTTGCAAACTTCCTTTGAACATGATAGGTTTGAATACTGACTTTGCTTAGACCTAACATCTTGAATCATTAAGACTAGGATTAGTGTAAAGCTAAGATCTAGGCTTTGATTAGAATCACTGAGAATGAAAGGGGAGAATGGCGATTGTGAAAATGGGGAATCTTAGGACCTAAAAGGATCATATATACCTAGGCAACCTTAGACTCCTTATTGAAATGAAAATAATATGAATGAGTCATTCACTATGATGCAAGATGAACAAAATGATACTAAAAATGCAAGAAACAAACTCCTTTTTTTACATTTTTTATTTTTGCAATCTTTTTGTACTTTTGGAATATCTGATCTTTTTGTATTTTTATTTTTTATGTTTTTTATGATTTTTAGACATAGTATTTCTTGAGGTGAAAGGCATTGATTGTTTCACCAAATTCCTCTCCCTCCATTGTGTACAAGAGATAAGCACCATTTCTGACATCTTCCTCAACCATATAAGGACCTTTCCAGTCCTTTGTGAATGTTCTCTTTTGTCTTCTCTTTTTTTTTTTTGTGCTACCTCTTCTTAGGATGAGCTCTCCTATCATGTAGGGTCTTGTGACGTCATTTAGTTCTACCCTATCTAATTCAGTGGTTTCTCTTGGTAATGTGAGATGGAGTAAATCTTGGAAAGCTTGTTGATGGGAAGTGGTCTGATACAAGACTACATCGCACCTTTGTAGTTCCATTAACATATCGAATTGATCCTGTATGTAAATCTTTACGTCTTGTCTATCTTGAATGTTTTGTAAAAAATGGAATAATTCAAGGGGAGTTTGAGGTTCCCTTTGCTCATTGGGAGGGACAAAGATTATACTTGTCCTACCATTGGGCTCAAGTCTCAAATCCATAAAATATCCAATGTAGCTTCCTGGTAACTCAAAGATGACAGAATCATCTGTTCTGACTGACACTCACATTTTTCATTCTTTATGAAACATACCCTCACTCTCTTCATCTTCATCTGGGAGTTTCTCAACCATTTCAATTTGTACTAAGGGTGCTTCCCATTCATTAAGTTCATTTGATTGCACCGAAGCAGAAGTAGTAGGTTGCACTTGTGGTTGAGATACTATGAACATCCTTGCAAGAAGTCCTATCGCAGTGGTTGATTCATTATCAATAGAATTCACATCCTCCATTGGTGTTAATGGTCTATATAACTCTTCTATTTGTGTGAGAGGTTCATATGACTCACTTTCTTACGATGTTTCAGGGATACGTGACTCACTTAAGGATGATAAAGGAGTGTAACTTTCTGTCACATCTTCTTCAGGATCTGAGAAAGTGTGAGGATCTGCATATCTCAAATCTAATGTAGTTGTTTCGAATACTAGTCCTTCAGTTCTATGAGGCTTCTCCCCTATGTAAGGAAAGAGTTTGTAAGTTGGTTGTATATTGATCATGAGTACTTCCAAAGGGAATGGAGAGGTCCATCCTTCTCTATCCATTCCATGATTTTCACTATCTTTTCTTTGGTAATAACCTCTTTATGTTTTAGCAATACCTCATTTTCTAAGGCCTTCATCTCTACATTGTTTATAGTCTTTTATGGGATTTCTATCCTCTTGATTCATATTGATTGTGGCATAGGGATTGGAATAGAAAGCTTGTTTGTGGGCAGTTCATAATCTATGGGGATGCCTATCCTTTTGATTAATGTGTTTGATCTTATCATGCTAAAAGGATTTAGATCACCTTTCACAACATACACCTTCCTAAGATGTAAGAATCGAGCCTCTTGGAATAATGTAGATGGCACAACTTTGATTCTGTGTATCTAGGGTCTTCCAAGGAGTAGATTGTATCTCGTGTCCTTATCAATGACATAAAATGTGGTTGGGACAATCTTAGGTCCTAGAGTTACAGGAAGTGTGATCTTTGCTATCATGGTGGCTTTTAAATTATTGTACCCACTCAATGTGTCTCTAGAAGCGGTGTTGTTGGTGTGCCCATAACTCATTATTTCCAAAAGAGAGAATGTAATGTGTCGTACCTATTGGTTCTTATTTTGAAATCTTAATAGTGTTATTTTATTATTTTATGTGTTCTTTCAGACTAGACAGAAGATGCAAAAGGGGTTTTCATTTTCTTGAGATTTTTTTGCGAGAATCAATACAATATAGAGCATGTAATGAAAACCCATAAAAAGTACAATAGTTATGAACAAAATATCAAATACTGAGATCATAAAATCGCCAAATATGAATTACTATTACATACCCATATCAATATTTGCAACTTCATACATGTGTTGTAGTTGGCCCAAAAAACTAGGTAGTGTAGAATCCCTCCAAATCACCCAAATGGAAGAGTGTATGCAATACAAATGATATTAGATGTTCTAAGACCCTAGACACCAAGATTGAAGAAGAAAGAAGTCACGAAGGAATGAAAAGGTAGCTCCAAGATGACCCACACTCCTTCTGGAGATGTACGACCTAGTTGGTAATGAATATCAACAAATATAAATGCCCAAAACCCTTCATTACTCCTCTTTTTTGATCTATATGTTTCTGCAAATAAATGGTGTCCAAACTAATAATCAAAACAACAACAAACACTCCATTAATCTTCCACCATATTGTATGGCCTAGCTGGGAATGTATGACCAGCAAGAGGAGGAAAATATGGTCCAAAAAGGCACCACAAACTCCTCAAATCTATCACAGAAATATTGATCTCAGTTGTCCACACAAAATATGCAAGAATGTTTTCAATAAGTCCTCAAACCCTCATCAAAATGAACTCCATTGAAGTACAACTGCAAATACTGAATGTATTTGCCTTAATAGCACCTTTGGATGGTGTTGCACATCTATAGAATGTTGTCACCGAAGAGAGTTTTCGTTCCCAATAGCCCTCTGGGTCCAAATCTCTTCAAATCTTCTCAAAACCCTAGTAGAGCAAGAACAAGCAATTTCACAAATCAAGCATAAGAAAATGAATCACTTTTTCCATCTTTTATTTCCCAAGTGAGGCATTGTATTTTTGAGAGGGAAACATTTCATTTTAAAACACTTTATAATTCCCAAGAGATGGGTGCCCAAAGACTTAAGTGACACTTTTAATTTATTTCTTCACTTATGTCACTTGCTTTAATATTTCTAAAGTCCCAATTAAAATAACTTAATTAATCTTTAGACTTTAAAATGAAGGCCAAGATAAACTCAAAATCCAGTGTTCTATAGCTTGTCGGAAAGGTCTCGACGAGACGCATCCACTCCAATTCTAAGAATCCCAAAATGACACCATTCCCCAATTTACTAAAAATAGCAAGTACGGCAAAAAGCTAACCAAGCCACCTCTCGAGAGTGTCAACTGGATCCCAATTAAACCCAACCAAGCCAACATCCACACTAGTGATTAACTCATCCAAGGCTCTACCAACCATGGTTCCCTAACCAGGTTAGTTAGTCTACAGAAACCCAATGATAGACCAACTTTGTATAGAGAAAGGGGACGTTATAGTCTACCCTCTCTAAGATTGCTTGCCTCAAACAATCTCATATTAGGATGCGATAAAATCTACTCTCTCTCCCAAGTAGCATCCTCAACTAGCAAGTTTTTCCATTTGACCAGATACTCCCTGATGATCCTCCTCCACAAGGTACATTCTCTAGTATCAATAATGGCCTCGAGTACTAAGATCAACTTCCCCTCTTCATCAAGAGGAGGCAACTCTGCAAAAGGTGTCACATTGTGCCCTAGCGCCTTCTTGAGGCAAGATACATGAAATACATTATGTACCCTGCTACCTACCGACAACTCTAGCTCATAAGCCACTTCTCCAACCTTCTTGGAGATTTTGAAAGGCATGTAGTATTGTGGCTTAAGCTTCTCTACACCACTCTTCTTGAGAGTGGACTATCTGTATGGGTGCAACATCAAATACACCATGTCACCAACCTCGAAAGAGCACTCAGTCCTATGTTGATCTGCATATTGCTTATGTTGATTATGTGCTTTTTGAATGTTTTCCTTCATAGACCTCATGATATCTTGACTCTCCTACAGAAGATCTTTGGCCTTAGGTACTCTGTTATCACCAAATAGCAAATCCATAAAGCTCAGTGCCTCATACCTATTTAGTGCCATGAACGGTGACATCTGAATGGACATGTGATAAGTGGTGTTATAACAATATTCACCCATGTAAAGCCACTTTACCCATGCCTTTTTCTACCCTACTATATAATTTTAGAGGTACCCTTCCACCCATTTATTAACTATTTATGTCTAGCCATTTGTCTGTGGGTGGTAGCTGGTGCTGGGGGTGAGCTCTGTCCCTATTAACCTAAAGAGCTCTTACCAAAAATTACTTAGGGACCTACTGTCCCTATCACTCACGATGCTCTGTGGAAACCCATGAAGATGGAATACCTCTCTAAAAAATAATTCTACAACCTGAGCTACAGTGTAGGTGGTTGGAATGGCAAAGAAGTATGCAAACTTCGTCAATCTGTCCACCACCACAAAGATGCAGTCGCGACCTTGGACTTTGGGCAAGCTTGTGATGAAGTCCATTGAAATGCTATCCCATTTTCTGTCAAGTATGGGTAGGGGCTGTAGTAACCCACTTGGAAAAGAGTGCTCTTGCGTATTCTATTGACATGTTAGGCACTCCCTCACATATTTCAATACTTTAGTTTTGAGGCTCTTCCAAGTGAAATGCTCTCTCACCTGCCTATATGTTTTGAAGTAACCAGGATGACCAACCATAGGCAAATTGTGGAAATCTCTCAAAACCTTATGCTTCACCTCCAATCCTAGCACTAGAAGAATCTTGTCTTTGTAAATGATCAAGTCATTTACCACTGTGTATCTGTCATCTCTGATAGTGCCATCTATGATCCCAAAAGCCCATTTGTCTTTTGCATACTCGGCAGATATCAACTCTCTCCAATCCTTAGTAATAGCACACAAATGAGGTCTCTTGGATAAGGCATCAACAACTATATTCTTCTTTCCTATGACATAGACAATGTCAAAGTCATAGGCCTGAAGTTTGCTGACCCACTTCTGTTGCCTATCATTAAGATCTTTCTAGCCAAGGAAATGTTTTAGGCTATTATGATTGGTCTTAACCACAAACTTACTTCCTACAAGGTACTGCCTGGACTTAACCAAAGCGTACATGATGGCCAACATCTCCTTGTTCTATATACTGTAGCTCTTCTCCACACCCCTCAACTTCCTACTCTCGAATGCTATAGGATGTTTATCCTGCATCAATATTGCACCAATGCCTTCCCCTAAGGCATCACACTATAGCTCAAAAGGCCTGCTGAAATCTGGAATGGCCAATACAGGACAGACACTCATCAACTCCTTAAACTTGTCAAAAAGTGTTCTGCATCACTAGACCAACCATATGCATCCTTCCGAGTCAAATCGATAAGAGGGGCAGCTGACTATGAAAAACCCTTCACGAAGCGGTAGTAGTACCCACATAGACCAAGGAATCCCTTGAGCTAAGAGAGATTCTTTGGTGGCAGCTAGTCAATAATTGCCAAAATCTTTTGCGGGTCTACCTTAACACTACCAACATTGATAATGTGACCTAAGTATAACAACTCGATCATCCCAAACTCACACTTCGACATCTTGGCATATAATGACTCACGCTCAAGTATGCTCAAGACAATAACTATGTGCTTCAAGTGTTCCTCCCATGTCCTATTGTATATCAGTATGTCATCAAAAAATATGAGCACAAACCTCGGCAACTGCTCTCTGAATACCTTATTCATACAGGACTAGAATGTGGCTGGCGCATTGGTCAAACCAAAGGGCATGACCAGAAACTTGAAATGCCCGTAATGGCACCTGAATGTTGTCTTCTCAACATCCTCCTCCCAGACTCGTATCTGATGATAACCAGATCTCAAATCAATCTTTGAGAAGTAGCATGCTCCGTGTAACTTATCTATGAGCTCGTCTATACGAGGAATGGGGTATCTATTTTTGATGGTCTTTTTATTTAGCTCTCTTTAATCTATACACATCCTAAGAGTTCCATCCTTCTTCTTAACCAAGACAATAGAAAAAGTGAATGGGATTTTACTTGGCCTAATATGCCCCATTTCGAGAAGCTCCTTAATAGCCTTCTCGATCTCATCCTTGTATCTTTTTGGATGCCTATATGGTGTGGTAATAACAGGTTTGGCACCCTCCTCAAGCTCAATAACGTGCTTAATACCACTATCAGGGGGTCTACCTGGTGGTATGTCACTAAACACTTTGGTGTGTTTAGTCAACAGAGCATGTATGTCATGTGTGTACTCATGTTTCTACTACTCTGTAACTACAGGCATCACCATCACCTCTACTGCCCATTGAACTTGATCATGTCATATCAGCTGCTCCATCCTCTTGAGTGAAACCATTGTCTTTGACCACCATTTGATAACCCTGTGAGCACATGTCATCTCCTGTTCACCTCAAACTTCATTTCCATAGTCTACAAGTTGAGAGTGAACTCCCTAATGTCATGCAACCATCTCATGCCTAAAACAACATCCATCTCACCCATGCCGGCCACATAAAAATCTGACTGGTAAAAATAATCATTCAACTAAATGGTAAGATTGGATATCTTCCTGGTGCAGGTGAGTACAAATCCATCTGCTACTCTCACCTGAAACATTTCAAGTTATCTTCTATCTTGAGTCCTCTCTTAGCAACCAAGCCCTTGTCTATGAAATTGTGAGTAGCACCAGTGTCTAATAGAGTGATACTCGTTATCCGCCAAGAACTCCTCTCATTCTAAATGTGCCCTCTCTTTGAATACTGGAGAGATGTGTTGTAGGTAGGGTTGTCTACTCCTCCTTATCTGATGCCTCAGATGAACCATATGAACCTGAATCATTGGCTTCTAATTGCTGGTCTGAATGTGGTTCTAACTCCACTGACTCATCTGTAGAAAAGTATTCCAATTGTTTCACTTTCCCTTGTACATCACACTTGTACTTAGGATCCCAGGGCTCTCGGCAATGAAAACAAAGTTTCTTTCTCCTAAGGCCATTCAGCTGATCATTATCCAACCTAGGAGAACTCTTATGCTATTGTCTGGTTTCCTTATGAAAGTGTTTCCTGTCCTTATCTTTTTTGTGAATGAACCCTTTGGATTGAAATTTACTCCTCCATGTCGAGGACTCCATGTCACGGGCCTTCTTCATGTCCTCCTAAAGAGAAGATGGATCTAAACCCTTTATCTAACCACACAAAGGATCTAATAGCCCATCTATGAATAGCATCATCAACCTACACTCTGAGATATTAGAGACCATAATAGATAGCTCCTAAAACTCTGAGATGTATGAATCCATTGAGCCCACTTGTCTAATTTGGGCTAACTCCTTGAACTACAACTCTAGATCCTTCTTATCAAATTGGTCAATCAATCTGGCAGTGAACTCAACATAAGAAGTGATCTGATCATGGCCCAAGGTGATCTTCCCATTACTCCACCATTTGTGACCGTTGCCCTCTAAGTGTAAAGCTGCATAAGTGATTGCATCATCTTTGGGCATAGGGCTGATCTGTAGATAACTATCTAGTTTCTAGACCCACGCTCTAGCAGTGGTTTTGCCTGAACCATCAAAGTAAGGTAAAGTCATCTTACTGACTTTCTTTTACAGCTCCTGATTATGTTGTCTGTTACCCCTGTTGGGGTTGTGTTTCATCCTCATATTAGAATACTCTCTGAAAGTCATCTCAGCTCTGAACTCCTCACTAGAAGCCTACCAGTCCCTCAAAATTACATCCTAAAACTCAACCTGGGTAGGCTCCTATTTGGGAACATTGTTCCTTGGTGCAAAATCAGGTATACCAGGTCTATCACCAATTGTAAACTGTGTAGCTCTCCTGTTATGGACTGATGCTTCACCCTCATTATCCCTGTCTCTATGCCTATCTCCATTGTTCCTGCCATCTCCAATGTTAATTATGCTCCTGTCCCCATTGTCATTCTGGTTCCTTTCATTATTGTTATTGTTGTTGTTATCAATATTGTTCCTAGCATTACCAAGTATCAAGTGGGTAAGGATCTGAGCCAATTCTATTTGTGATCTTTGCATCGTGTCAAGCATATCTTGTTGCCCTCTAGCTAGCTCATTCAAGGCATGCATCATGCTAGTCAAATCTGCTCTACCCTTGTCATACCAGTCTCTGCTAGACCTACCCTCATGATCACCCATGTTCTCTGTAATGGGTTCCTCTTCACTGTAAAACTCAACTAGTTGTTCCTCAGTTGCTACCACAACTGTATCTATATCTGCAAAAGGATCTATTTGGGGAATCTGTATATTAGTCTATGATATGTTTCATTTGAGATAATACCTATGTGTACTAGGTTGCATGTCTCATTTCATCATCTGCATGTTCGTGTCTAACCTCACAGGATGGCAGGAAGAGTTGTGCTCCGATACCACTATAATCTGTCATACCTGTTGTTTCTTTTTTTTAAATCTTAATAGTGTTATTTTATTATTTTATGTGTTCTTTCAGACTAGACAGAAGATGCTGAAGGGGTTTTTCGTTTTCTTGAGATTTGTGTTTGCCAGAATCAATACAATATAGAGCATATAATGAAAACCCAGAAAAAGTACAATAGTTATGAACAAAATATCAGATACCCAAATCATAAAATCACCAAATATAAATTATTATCACATACCCATATCAATATTTGCAACTTCATACATGTGTTGTAGCTGGACCAACAAACTAGGTAGTGTAGAATCCCTCCAAATCACCCAAATGGCAGTGTATGTAATACAAATGATATTAGATGTTCTAAGACCCTAGATGGCAAGATTGAAGAAGAAAGAAGTCATGAAGGAATGAAAAGGCAACTCCAAGATGACCTACACTCCTCATGGAGATGTACGACCTAGCTGGTAATGAATATCAGCAAATACAAATGCACCAAACCCTTCATTACTACTCTTTTCTGATCTGTATGCTACTACGAATAAATGGTGTCCAAACTGATAGTCAAAACAACAATAAACACTCCATTAATCTTCCACCATATTGTACGGCCTAGTTGGGAATGTACGACCAACAAGAGGAAGAAAATACAGTCCAAAAAGGCACCACAAACTCCTTAAATCTGTCACAGAAATATTGATCTCAGCTGTCCACACAAAATCTGCAAGAATGTTTCCAATAAGTCCTCAAACCCTCATCAAAATGAACTCCATTGAAGCAAAATTGCAAATACTAAATGTATCTGCCTCAATAGCACCTTTGGATGGTATTGCACATCTGTAGAATGCTATCACCAAAGGGAGTTTTCATTCCCAATAGCCCTCTGGGTCCAAATCTCTTTAAACCCTCTCAAAACCCTAGCAGAGCAAGAACAAGCAATTTCACAAATCAAGCATAAGAAAATGAATCACTTTTTCCATCTTTTATTTCCCAAGTGAGGCGTTGCATTTTTTAGAGGGAAACATTTCATTTTAAAACATTTTATAATTCCCAAGAGATGGGCGCCCAAAGACTTAAGTGACACTTTTAATTTATTTCTTCACTTATGTCACTTGCTTTAATATTTCTAAAGTCCCAATTAAAATAACTTAATTAATCTTTAGACTTTGAAATGAAAGCCAAGATAAACTCAGAATCTAGTGTTCTATAGCTTGTCAGAAAAGTCTCGACGAGACACATCCATTCCAATTCTAAGAATCCTGAAACAACACCATTCCCCAATTTACTAAAAATAGCAAGTACAACAAAAGGCTAACAAATCCACCTCTCGAGAGTGCCAACTGGATCCCAACTAAACCCAAGCCAACATCCACACTACTGATTAACTGATCCAAGGCTCTGCCCACCATGGTTCCCTAACTGGGTTAGTTAGTCTACAGGAACCCAATGATAGACTAACTCTGTATAGAGAAAGGGGACATTACATAGAATAGAACTATGTTCACTATCGCCCCATCATCAATTAGCATTCTTTTGATGTAGGTGTCATAGATCCACACTTGCAAGTATAGCATAGGGTCTCCTTTCTTTTTTAACTCTACCTCAAAAGGAATTTTTTCTTTAGGTCAAAGAAGAAACCTGGGTCTTTGAGTTTAGAGTTTTGTGGGTTTACATCAAAATCCACGTGGTTGATTTGCTCACTAGGGAGAGGTGTGATTTGATCAAGATACTTCAGCTCTATTGCTTTCAGTAGTGATGAATGATGCGAGGGGGAGTTCTTGAGAAGATCAATGAACAATATGTGCACATAGGTTCTCTTTAAATCTTTGATGAGTTCGTATGGTCCAATTGGTGCCGGTATTAGCTCAACCACCGAGACGGTACCTACATGTATTTCCTCTTGCTCATTCTCAAGATCTCCTTGCTCTTCTTCATTATGTAATATTTCGACCAACCCCAAAATTCTAGCTTCTCCTTTTTGTCGGTGTTGCTACCCTTGGCTATGTCGTTTTGATTTGTCATTTCCATATTTTTATGTGCAAGAAATGGGTCCTAATAGATTCTCATGTTAGCATTATGTGGAGCTATCGTGGCTTGGGTTTGTCTTGTCCCCTTGTTATCTAGCGTGACCTCTTGTGGGTTCAAGAACATCTCTACAAATAATTGTTCTTGGTCTTCCAATAATCTTGCTATAAATCTATTGTACTCTCTGCAGGATTTTGTGCTATGCTCCCTAGTTCTATGAAAAGAACAAAATTGATTGTACTCATAAGGGGATCTTCATACCTTCCATCGTTACCATTTCCATTATGATTCCAATTCTTATAATTGTCCCTTGGGTAATAAGCATTGTTTCTTGGATGATCAATTACATTGACATTGGGAGGGTAATAGTGTCTTTCATTATAATCATCCCTCACCTTCCTAAGTGGGGGTTGATCTGTCACCCCATCTATTGTTGTGTTTCTATTGTTTTTGAGAATCTTGATAACAGGGGCATTATTCTTTGTATCCTCCCTCACCAGTTTTCCATTTGACCCATAAATCATTCTGCCACTATCAATGGTTGCTTGGTCGATCCTTAAAGCACTTTCTAAAGCCTCTTCGTACGACTTGCAAGGTAACTTTTGAATGTCTTCTCTTATGTCCTTGTTTAAGGCATGTAAGAAAAGATCACATAACTCACAATGGTCCATGTTTGGAGCTCTAGTTGAAGAGTAGAGAACTTGTTTCTATCGAGTAACAAAGTGGGCTACTTATTCGTTTGGTTCTTGTTTCAAGGTTAAGAATTCTTCGATCCCTATCTTCACGAGTTTGGTCATGTCAAAAGCCATGACAAACTCTCTGAATAACTGCCTGAATGAGTGTATTGAGGCCTCTGGTAGGTGATAATACCAATCCAAAGTTATTACTTCTAAGGTCTTTGGGAAGATCTTGGCAACAACCCCATACCAAGGGAGGAGTTCTCTTATCGCGGTAGTATAAGCTTTGATATGCAACATGGGATCACCCTCTCCTTTGAACTTTGGGAGATCAAGTAATGGTAAAGGTAACTGAATGTTTCTTATGATTAAGTCAAGTGGTTCTTTTAAGTATTCCAAGTATGTGCCTAAGAAGGCATTTTACGATTGAGGAGTCGATAGCATTAATCCCATTGGAGGGTTTTGGTAACCCATTGTCATTGCCTGATTTGACTGGCTTCCTAGCATTCCTTGATTGTTATGAACAGGAGGATTCCCATTCGAGAATGTATCATTACTCCCATTTCTTGAGTAGTAGTTCAGATAGGGAGATTATGTGATGCCCCTGGTCCTGTTTAATTATGTTATTTTCATATGACTTCTGTCTTCTTTCTGGAGCAGGTTGTTCTGCTTCTAGAGTTCTAATTCTTTGTACTAGCATTGTAATCAAGTCTCCATGAGTGGGACCTCTAGGCACTTCCTCATTTCTAGGGTTTTCCCTTTGAGTGTTTCGATGATTATGTGTTTCATTTTCTCCCTATTGTTGTCGTAGGGCAACTTTCAATGCTTCTTGGGTATCTCTTGCCTCTTGTAAGTTTTTTATGTTTTTAGAAATCAAAGTGCTTTTTCTTAATCTAGGAATTAGAAAATGTATGCAATCTATGATGAAGTTATCTAATGCAATGTAATCTATGTTTTTGTTTGTTTTCTAAATAAGTGGATCAATCTAATCTAAGAAAGGAAATTGATTTTAATCTATGAACTTTGGAAAGGGAAACTACTTTATCAATGCAAATCTACTTAGCCTATCAAGGAAAATGTAACATGTATTTACTTATCCCAAGAGAAATTTTTTGATTATCTAATTACTATGAAATGGAAAAAGCATGAAGGAACTTGGAGACGAGTGAGCCTCCACTACCCTTAGAAATCCTTGTATTAGTAACCTCTAATCCTCTTGTAGCAGTGGGATGATCCTCTTGGCGACAATAAGAAGAGAGAAGCAAAAGAATCTTTGAAACTTTGAAAAGAGCTTGATGAGCACTATGGATTGTGATGTGAGCATTGTATGGATGCAAAACGAGCTTGTATGAAAGATAGATGATATAAAAAATAAAAGAAAAAGGCTCCTATGTCCCATATGAGCATGAGAATGCTTGATTTGGAGAGCAATAACCTACAAGAAAAGTGTACACAAATGAAATTGCCTCCCTTTGTGTTTGAGGGAGGGGGGTATTTATAGGTTAGAAGAAGGAATGAGAGGTGAAGAAGAAGAAGAGTTAAATCCATTTGATTGGAGAGTTAACTTAGAAGACACAAGAGTGATCTGGGCTAAAATTGGAGTGATCTGCCCAGTAAAATCTTATCACTCAAGAAGAAGTGAAGAAAGAGGAATGCATGGGAATGCATGAATTAATAACTAAAGATGAAAAAGAGCTAAATATGCATGTGTGGATGAATTAAATAGTTAGATCTATCTTTGGCATGAAATTCCATGTAAACAGGAAGAAAAATGGGTGAAAATAAAGCTATTTTGAGCTAGAAACTCAAGTGAGCTCACGAATGGAAACACGATAGGGTCTCCTATGGGTTGCCCCTTTCACCAGTCAAGGTCACCTAGGGCTGACCCATGGGCAACCCTCAAAGGAGGGCACCTGGGTGAAAGTCCATGGTGGGAGATGGAATAGGAGATGAAAAGCAGGGGATCTACCTCTAGAAATAGGTCAATCATATGTGAAAATCCAAATCTCCACTTGCAAAATTAAGATCTCCCAAGGGAGATCTAGAAACAATAGGGGGAGATTTGGATTGGTTGAGTGAAACTGAAAACTGAAAGTTAGAGATGGCTAGGGAGGACCTCTAGAAGGCCTCTAGGGGTGGGAATGGATGAAAAACATTGGGGAAAGGTGAAAACACACCTACAAGACACATACAAGGCTTAGGAATGAGGTTACAAGCACAGGAAACGCAATTCGACAAGTGCTGAAAGTGAAGAGAGAGAGAGAACGACAAAGAGGAAACAATACAAGGAGGAATAAATCACACATCACCAAGAGAATTGCTGCTGAGATGATGTTATTTCAAGCTTACATGTATGTGACAAGGATTGTGACTCATCATAGGGGTCTTCGTGGGGCTGTACATGATTTTGATGCTTTCAATCTATGAATTTGATAAATAAAAAATATCACTAGTAATAAAGCACAAGAAATTCACAGGGAATTAGATAATACAAGACTATGATCAAATTGATATAGAAATTCATACAGAAATTCCCCATTATACAAATTGACTTCTGTATGAATTCAAAACATGGTAAGCTTACAAACCAAGCTATAAATAAATCCATATACTCTAAACAATTTTATGATCCATTCAGACTTGAAGGAATTGAGTATTCTATATACTCTGCATCCCAAGGTATTACAGACCCTATGATAGTCATAAGATTTAAGACCCTATTTCAAAATAGTTCAGTCCACTTCATGGATAAAATAATAAACTCTTATATGTGTTAAATAAGACTTGTTTCATAGCCAAAATCCAAAACAAAAATAAATAAAACTTAGTCAATATTTATGAGCTATCATTTGCACTTGATATCGACATATAAGGAATCAAAGAGAAGGCACCAAAACCATCTCTAATAAACCTAAAGGTTATTAAACATTTTACCTATGTTCAAAGTAATTACACGCCTAAATATGGCCAATTCTAAGTAAGAGAGAAGACTTTGGAAATATAATACCTAGACTGTTGAGGTCTTTAAACATACAAACTCATTATATATGATTAGGATCATAGATTCTATGCAAGTTGAAAACCATACATTGCTTCTCTTGTAAACATTCCCAAATGGGATTTCAAAGTAAAATACATTCAAATATTAAACAAACTTATTTTGGTCAAATTATAATCCAAGATAAACGAGCTCAAACCTATTAAGGTCTCTCATTAATAACAGAGAATCCAAAATATAAGCCCAACACATATGTTCATAATCAAACTGGTCCTTTGAAAACCCAAAATAGTATTTAATACGAAACAAAGTATAACTATTCTCTAAGAATCTCCATATAATTCCTTTCAAAAAGTTGTAATCATATTAGAAAACATATTCAGAATATTGCAAGAGATTTAATATAGAATAAAACACTAAAAATCATTGAAACAATGGACTGCCACATACCAATGCTTCAAATAGTAATCTTTTCTATTTTGCAGAGCTTGAACTCCTCTTTCTTACCTGCTTCTCCCCTCCTCTTTCTCTTCCAATCATTCCTTACTTTACTCATTGAGGGTTTGAAGAGAATCCCTGAGTTTTCTCAATGAAATCTCTAGATACTTCTCTACATTAACTTCCCCACTTCACCCACAAAAACTGAAGTGATTCCTCATTAAATAAAAATTGATGAAGTTTAATTTCACTCCTCTTCACAATACCCACACAATAAATGCATTTAATGCATCTCTATCTCCACGATGTGGAGCTTAATTCAAGCTCATGAAATTTGAAATTCACATATTTTCAACATACAAATACAAATAATTACATACATATGTAATTTATAACTATATGCATATATACACACACATTAAAATATAAATACAGACTATTCTAATATAGTTATTAATTTATACCTCTTCGAAAAAACTTTTAAATCAATTGCATTGAGAGTTATGTCAACTACTCAATTTAAACCTCAAGTGATCCAACAAACAAACAAAGGATAAGCAACGCCAAACAATCCTAATCTAACTCATCAAAAAATGAAGGACAAGATCAACCATATTAACAAAGATTCAATTAAGACAAGGAGTCAACATTGTATTCTTTATGCCAACTAGATAGAGCAAGGACAACCACATTGTCAAATCAATAACGATGATACGATGCCAAATACACCAAAATTACAACACTAGAAAAGTATCCAAACACATGCAAATAGACATAATATTTGTGTGTGTGTGTTCTCGGAGGCATGATGTCTCATTCATTCATCCTAATCCACTTCCCTCTCTGGTGATACTCTCCCTCCTCATCTGGGAGGGGGGAAACTATTTCCCTGTGTCTACCTCATTTTACAATCACGGTAGTTAGTCCATTAACCACAACATTTATAACATGAAATAATTATTTCAACATCAATAATCATGAACATAATCCATTATCCAGATTAGATATCATATCCATTTATGCATACCACGAATAAAGGCAAAGTTATCTCATCATATTTATCTTCTAATTGCAGCTTGCTCAACATAATTTAAAATGCATAACAAAGTATCTAACTAATTATTAGTTAAAAATAACATAATTAATGTTGTCCAAAAGCAAAGTGTGACATAGGCCTCACTCATTTTTGTGATTCCCTCAAGAGTAAGCTCAAACATGATGTGTAAAGTGGTAAGTCATGTGTTTGCACTTGGGATATGTTGTACTTCAAAGTAGTAATTCCTTGATTTACTCAGACATTAAATGTTGAATTAAACCCAAAATTAGAACATTGATTATCTAGTTTAAAAATGATTTCACATCCAAAATACTTATAGAACATGTATCTCTAGGGAATTACTCTAAGTCACTCTAAAGAGTTAGAATTGGGTTAAACCTAATTAATAGTTGCTTTGGTTCAAAGTTAGCTCAAAGCCTCTAAGTGATCCAATTGGAAATCACAACCAAAATCTAGGTATTCCTTATTTTAATCAATCTTTTTTACATGGATCTATTGTCGATTAGGTTTCACCCATGATGCAAAGTTGTGATACTCAACAAGCCTTCAAAAGATGGGATCAAACTCAGGCTGTGGGTGACCTATGTCAAGTTTGAACCTCCAGATTATGGGTTGATTCCCTTAAAATATTCAATTGGATCTATGACTTTGATGTGGAAAAGGGTAAAAGGATCTTTCTAAAAGCAAATAAAACTAAAAAAGTATGGTGATGCACCTAATAATGATGAAAACTTGGCAATCTAACTCACAATAGATCTCAAAAAATATATCCACACAAACCACTTTCAGCAAATTGATCACAAAAATGTTTCTAAGGAAGGCTAGAAAAAATTGCTTTTTGAAGGAAAAGGGGTTCTTTCACAACATAAAAGAAAGGCTTTCCAATTGTACAACCTAAGACCTGTGATTTTTAATGCTATCTAACACATGTAAATACAAATGAGATAGTGATTTTAAAGGTTCTGATGTTAAACACAATAAAATCTCATCAAATCACTCATACAAGTTGCATTAATGGAAGGTAGATACTTGATCAAAACTGAAAAATAAAGGAAATAATTGCATAAAACAAATTATAGAACCTGTAACCTGTTGTAATCTCTATAAATCTGCAAATAAGTGAGTTACAAAACCTCTTTCTTTCTCAAAGTGTAAAGAGCAAAAAGGCAAGAACTAGAAAAATGAGTTACAAACAAACTTTGTCTCTCAATGTGTAAAAGAGAAAAGAATGCAAGAACCAAAAAAACATAAGTTTTTCTTACAATATATAGTTTGCTCTCTCCAAGAGGCATGAAAAAATCAACTACAGTCAACTGCCTCTAAAAACAAGCTCTCTAATTTGATCCACAAGCAAACAATGAAATCCCTAAAAATAAGGGTCAAAACTGCCTCAAAATGAGCAAAAATAGCTCCAATCTACTAGTCTCCATGTGTTTGACCCAAGAGTTGACCAATTTTATCTATTTTGACCTCCAAGCCATGCAAAAAGACCCCAAAGTCTTCAATTAACTCAACCCCTCCATTTTGCATGATTTTGCATGTGTAGATAATGTGGACCATGAATAAAGTAATCCTTTGCATGATTTACTCTATTATGAGTTTCAATTTGTCTAATTTCTTTAATTTTACAACTTGTGACAAATTAATAAAGTAATTTATAAAATATTACTTTATTAATTGTTTACATTATTTATAGTTGTAAAATCATGCAAGCATGGAAAAAGAAAATAACACCTTATCTCTCCCTTTACATTTGCATAATTTGCATGATTTCACTAATGCATGAAAAATAAAGAATGTTATCTCCTTATACCTCCCATGCAATTACTTAGGTCATTACATGCAAAAATACACATTATGCATTTTAAAGAATAATAAATGCATCTATTACTACCATATAACTCCCATGGATGCATGACTAATATCTAACAACACCTTATTACTCCATGCATATTAACTCATAGACCATATTTTATCTTCATATACATCAGTACTCACATGTCTAGGCCCATGGCCATACACACACATGGTTATCACACCTTATGAGTCCCTTAGCCTATCATGGCACTCATGCCATAAGCATACAATTACTTACATAATTATCTTCATTTGACTTTGAAGAAAATAAAAACTAATGATCATAGCCCTTATCCACGAGCCTCCTTTACTTGAGCACTAGGTATCACATTTAACATATGTTTTGACCTCTGGGAGTAATTATATGTAATGATTTTCTTAAAATAAGATCAAAAAAGCCCATATATGGCTAAGGCAACTAGGGCAAAAGAAACTCGAACCCTAAAAGCTTGCTCATTTTGTTCATTGTGTTTCCATCGCTTGGTTGTGCGCCACCATGAGAGAGGGTTTGAAGCTACTCTGCAATTTCTGGAGGCATGTTTGAAGATTTTAATTGCTATTCTGAGCTATCTTTGTCACCATTTGCTCAAGTAAGTCTCCTTGCTGCACATACTTTTGTTTCTGCAAGAAGATTGGTTGTAATAGCACAATATTTGCTTATTACCTGTATATATCTCTGCATACTCTTCTTTCTTTGCTCAGCCTTTATGGCATGATGATTTAGCATGGATTTTTGTTGAGAATGATGGTATCTTTTTGTGGCAAACTCTAGCTAGGGTTTGGACTCAAGCTTCCTTCATTCTTCGAGCTCTGGCTCTCTGTATTCTGTGGTTGGCTGTTGTGAGAATCATTTAAAATGACTATAATGATGTTCCTCTTCAGTTTATGATGGCTATATTGCTTATCTCTGGTGAATTTGTATCTTCAAAACTTTGATGGAAATTAACTCTATTAGCACTCTTGCTTTGCAATCTTCACTTCCTAACCTACAAATGCATGAAAACTACCACTCCTTTGACAAAATATGTTGTACTTTGTTGAACTTTTGGAGAAAGTGCTTGTGTTGAAGGTCTTATGGAGGGTTTCATAGTTGCCTCACTATTGTTCCACAAAACTTTGAAATTCCCACCAGTGCCTACCAAAGAGAATTGGCCCCAAGAGCAGTAGGTAAGTGTACTAGAAAGAGTGTCTTCTTGACCTCTTCTATCGGCATTTTCAAAGCATTTTAGAGACCTCTCCATTCCAGCTTCAGCAAATGGTGCTGACAATCTCATGCTTTGAAGCAAACATCGATAGCCACTAGTAGTGAACCCAATAACTTTTCAGAGAAACACATGTAGTTAGAAATTAGTGTCAAGTGCTCCTTATAAACATGGCTTCCTATTGAGTCGACTGAATGACAAAGTCTCTAAAGTAAGATATAATAAGCAGCTGAAATACCAAAGTATTTATATACTGCATTGATGTTGTATGGCATGCATTTGTTAGTATCCAGTGAACCCATTAAACGTAAGCATGCCTCATGAATAATTTTCCATGCATCACCACACTATTTTACATCACTTTTCTCAACAGTTGCTTCTACAATGATTTCACCCTTAATAGGTTGATGCCCACCAATTTGTAACGGAACCCAAAATGCAGGATCCATAGGTGCTACCTTGAGACTCAAAATGCTATTGTTGTACCTCCTTTCCCTGATTGATTTGAACTCCTTCATCCATTTTGGACTATCTTTTTGTGACAGTTATCCACCTTTTATGCCTATGCATGACTGCTATAGAGCTTCATTCATGACTGCCCATTATACCTTGTTCCTACCATTGTTCTTTAACTTCCTGACAGTCATACTATCTTCAGTTATATTGCTATCCCTCTCCAAGAATGGTGAAGGCCTTAATAAAAATATGCTTGATGTTTGATAACTACTGCTCTTATCACCTTGCTCTTGCAAATCCTTAGCTTATCTTTGGTGGCAAAGAATGCTTAATGTGCTGGCTATTCCATTTTGTTGCAACTATAAATTCTATCGTATTTCTTTCTCATATAAACTACAGTTACACTCATATGACTTGTTGTTACAGTCATTGAAATTGCTGCTACAGCCATTTAGATTGTTGTTACAACACGATCAAAAACTTAACAACAATTTTACACCTCATTCACAACAAAAAGTGGTAAAAATCTATCCAACTATGTTTGCAAGACTTGCTGTAGTGGATGATATTTTAGCATGGATATTTGGCATTTTCAATACTATATTGTTGATGTTAGCTATCACTTGCATGTAGACTCATCTTTGGCTAATGCTGCTACCCTACACCATGCTATTCTTCATGACCTGTTATCATACTGTCCCTTTTGTCCTTCTAAGGGAGGCTGAAGATTCTGCTACTCCTATTTGATAATTCATGACTTTATTTCTCCCGGAAGTGGCAGACCTCTGTGCTTTTTACTCTGCCCTATGTGGTTATAGTCAAACTTTACTTATAGGGCTATGATCTTTAATAGGTCTTTTATTGTGTGACAATCTTACTTGTCAGAGATGGCTGCTTCTTGTCCTTTATAAGCTCTAAAGTATGGTGACTGCTATCTTTGGGTCTCACTATCCTCATGAAGCTTGATAGTTCTCTACCATGGCATCTATATCCTGCACTGTTAGAATAATTTTTTGCCCTTGTGTGGTTGTTATGACTTCATGGTAAGATAATCCGAGTGAAAAGACACCCTTCAATGCTACCCCTTCATCATTGGTATGCTTGTTGTGTCTTCATTGTATGCTCATAATAGTCAAGGATCTTTGTTCATAACTGTCTTCTTTGCTTTTGTAATAGTCTTCGATGATTGTGATAGACTTATGGTTGTCCTTTTTTATTGCTCAGGCTCTATCTAAGACTCTTGAGGCTTTGCTCCTTTCAAGGACTGTTTGCTATCATGTTACATTCTATCATGAACTATTTCTCTTACCCAGATTTAGATGACTGTGTGACTATATAGGACTGCTTTATGATAGTCAATAAGTCTTCAATTTTGCTAATGCCCTATCTTAATAAAGTCTATGAGGTTGTTGAGCTTCAGATGATGGATGTCTCTTGAATTCTGTCTCTATTATGGGGTCCCTTGTTTTCTCACATCTTGTTGTCACTGAAGTGCTACCATCAGCTGTGAAGCTTTGCATACGAGTATCACTGCCACTTTATATATTCCTTGCAGGCTTTGATGGGTTTTTAATGTCTGCTATTCATGATTGTTGCTCTTGTATGCATTTAGTCATTTAATGAAGATAATAGAAGGAGATTGAGAAGTATCAACTGTACCTTGTATATGTTGTTCCCAAATGCCTTGGCTGTACTTTATTGTTCACTTGATGGTACAATGGATCTTTTATTGTTGTTCTATATTGAATCTATTGCACCTTTTATGACATTCAATGATGACTGTCCTTGATGCTTTTAGGGCTGTACTCCATTCTTTTGATCACTATACTTCTGTCCTTGCACTTGATCATTGATGAGATATGATTTGTGGCATAACGGGAACATGATGTAAAACTGCTATTTTTTGTTCCTTTGAATATTTGTGCACAATGGCATTACTTTGAGAATGTTGGGCTCAACCCTTATGGGAGCCCATTTTCTCCACATGCTTAAATGTCTTCAAATCAGCAACATTTCTTTTCCTATACCTGCACAGTGAACAAACAAGTTAGTATAAAAACATACCTCTTGAAGTTAATGATCTTTCTTATGATGATATGATTTATTGCACATGTCTGGTTTGATCCATTCACATAAGATGCATAATGTCTGCAAGTTTATATGTATGTTGATAAAAAAAATGTGATGATTTTAAATATTTGGAGCTTCTAACAGGGCTTTACCCCAATTTTTTGCAGGTACACTATCCTGATTAGGAGCTGAAGATAAGGACATGAAGATCAGCTGTCAAGACAAGAATATCAACCTTCCAAAAAGGCAATGATGGATATTCATTATTCTCATATGTTCTTTATCTTTCCTTTTATCCTTAGATGTATAGCGTGCACATGTTTGTATTGCTCAGTTTAGTCACTCCCACGACTTGTGTGGGACACATTTAAACATTTCTTTAAACATGATCAGTTACTTTACCTTATGCAAATGATTTATGTATTGTTTACTTTTTTGAATCAAATGCATAGGATATAATAACTGAAACTGATATGAAACATATGTTCAAAACATGATATGAAATGACAGTTTATAAATACCTTTCCTTCTCACTGAATTTTGATTACTTGAATAATTCAATCATCATAACTGAAAGATAAAACCAGTTAGACTCTTTCTATCATTCATTGACTGTCTGATATCTTGTCATCATAAATTCACTTGTCAAGATGGTTTGACAGTTCTGATTGGACTTTCAGAATATCTTGGCAAATGATCTTTCTTTGTCTCTTGCCAAGATGTCATACATTCACTGATTGATCATTAACTTAAAAGTTTTCTTTTACTCCTTTTGTAACAATTGCAAATCGGGTCTATCTAAATTAGGTGTGAACATAATTTAGTAACAGGATCCCTACCATTAATCAATTCAATCTACTTCACAAGTGTTAAGCCTGAAATGGTAATATGTGAAAGTGGGTCTTATGAGTTTCCACCAAAGTGCTAGTAGGCTTAATTGCATCATGTGGACTATAGAAAGGTGTGAGATGTTGACATACATCTTTCTCACATGTCGTACATATTTGGTTGAAATGATGAGCCATGTTTGAGTAATCTTGTGCATCATGCCCCATGGATTGCCTATGTTTTTAATATTTGGTAATGCACAAGTGAGCAATAGTCTTGACAAATGAATTGTCACCATATATCCTTCCAATTACTATAAAATCATGCAAATTTACCATTTCCTGACGTACCTAAGTCCAACTAGAGAGAATGTGAGGGAGATATGTGTAAGCTCCAAAGTTGTATATAGTGACTACATCCTTAGTTGCAGAATCAAGTAAAGTAGTTCAGGAAAGACTTCATATTTAAAATTTGTCTAGAGAAAATTTCACCTTGGAGATTTTCAAAGTTAACAATAAAGCTAAATGGGTTTGAAATGGAATTAAACGTATATTATGATGTTGAATGCACAAGACAACTGAGAGGGGGAATCAATTGTAACTTATAATTCCAAAAACCCTCGTACACATTTAGATCCACATAAATTCAATTAACCCTTAAACTGTTATGATGATTAAGCAAATAATAGAAACTGAACTAAATCAACAACATACACAAGAGAACACTAGATTTACATGGAAAATCCAAGAAGGGAAAAACCACACTGAAGATTAGCTCACAATATAAAGTAATATCAGCACTGAATACAATAGAGCTCACTGTTGGAGGGCTCACTGCCTAATAGAAAGGTTCACTGCCAAGAAGAAAGGCTCACTGAGCCAGAACAGAAAAGAAGATAGAGAAGAATGTTGCAATGAGAAAACAATCTGAATGCAACAAAGAAGTCCACCACAACATCACCAACGCCTTCATAGTCATACTGAAGAATTGTAGACACCTTCTACTCACTACATCCAGTAATCTAACACATGAAAGCTTGAACTATACTTCACACTTTACCACACTATTATTCACATCTCATATGCATACCTCCACTTCATCCTCAACAACTCAACACTTATTTATACCATATTCAATCTTGAAAACATTCTCCAAGGTCGGCTATACACCTTCACCATGTAAATTCAAATTAGGTTGGAACTAAAACATTCCCATGGTAGAGAGGAATGAAGGTAGACCACAACACACCTTATCTTGGACCAAAATCCATTCGTACACGCCACGCCACGCTTCCACAAACAACGAAGCACATCCAAAATTAGTGTAAACACCCAAGGTCAGTCGAACATGTGTTAAAACCATAAACATTTAAGTACACTCTTCCTCAAATCCAAAGATGACTCACGGACCACACACCATGCTTGAGCGCAACCTAAAATATTCCACAAACATCCTAAAATCCAACAAATTCCTTCGCAACAACTTTCACCTACCAAACAAACTTATCCACTTTACCCAGTATACTCAAACATCTTTGTCATACACTGCAACTCAAGAAATCAACTTTCGGAGCACCAAACCATCAGCAACTTTAACTGAAGATAGATATGAACCTTATAAGAACACTTTCAAAACTGCAAGATGAGAAACCACTTTGCGGAGAAATGCGGAGCAAAAAACTCTCCTAGACACCTCTGTAATACACAGTTCACACACTGGTGAACACACCTTCCTCTGCACAATGATTCAATACACCAAATTCTGAATGTGGCACCTCTGAACACCTCTAATCAACATATCCAAACCACACAAGTAGATATTTAATATAGAAGTAATGCGGAGCAAAACCAGAACACCACTATGTATGCCAGAACACTTTTACAACACATTGTTTCCTTTATTGTTCAAATTTTCTCAAAAGCACTTGGAAACCAAGCACCAAAAATATATCAACAACATCTTCATCACTTTCTCATCATCAACTCATTACCAACTACTCACACACTTGCAAATTCCTTTGCTCATATAGTTGAAACCAATGACAACACAAGCTTGTTAACATCAATGACAACATTAACTGCACATACTTGCAACATATGATCCTTTCTATCTAGATACCAAGGCATAAATCCTTAGACACTTTTGGTTATGTATGAAATCCTCAACCACCAATCCTTAGACACACTCCTATTCAAATGGACACACACATGCAATAGGCATGGTAGATAGGCCAGGGGTACAACCACCCTAGGTATATTGTTTTCAACTAAACCAAGAAATAATTCAATTACCTTAAATAAACAAAGCATCTAATCCAGCTACTTTAGTTTGCATATCCATTTTACCAAAATATGAAAATATGTGCTCTAACCATTTTTACCTCCACAAAGAAAAATATGATAAAAGTGATACAAGATGATGCACAATTGGCACCAATTGATGAGGCCATGTTTTGTCTTGTTTTTCTTGCTTTAAGTACCTATTTCCTAAGACATGTCCAAACTTCTATATACACTAATTATGTCTATGATTATCCTTAAGACATTGAAAGCATGAAGATGGGTATATAATATGTTGTTAATTAATTGTGTGTGAATGGTTGATTGTTCATGAAATATGTTAGTACTTTATGTTGATTTTAGCGATAGTGATGTATAGATACCATGTGATGTACTAATTCTTGATGCAACAAGAACGTGGCTTCATGTCATGAAGATCACCGGACAACCCCCCATAGAAGGAGATGTCGATATCCACAATAGATGATATAGGCACCTACAGCCAAATGAAGAAGACCCCAAATTGATTGGGATGAGTCATCCATAACTCTCCACTCTATGATGATTATCCTTCGATAGATGATGCAATCTTAAATAATGGAGGAATCTTAGATCGTTCTCTATATTCTGTTTCTAGTCTTGATTGTTCTTCATGGATACTAGAGAGAGTTACAATATGATTGTACCATCTATGCCACCTTCATGTCAGTTTAGTTTCTTATTTCTAGTTTGCTTTGTAATAAAATCCTCTTCCTACGTTGTTGGATAATGGACAGTTATAGCATTTATTGTTCAATAGTTTTATTCAAATAGACAATGTTGATCTCATCTATGACAGATTAGATTTTGCTACATACCAGTTAGATGGAGATTCTAGTATCATATTTCATTGTTGTACCTTTTTTCTTTAGCATTCAATAAAGGAATACATGTTTTGAGTTCCGTTAGTGATTACAAAGATACAGTAAAGATTTAGCTAGATTTCGTGGGATCACAGTCACTCAAGCAAGCCACTTGAGGTACTGTGTCTCTCCACTTTGTTTATATGTTTACTTTATGATTGTATGTTTAAATATGTGTGAATTAATGCATGTTGTAATGAGTTATGTTATGAGAATTAGTTAGACTTTGATAATCTATGTTGTTAAGTCTTATTGAGTCAAGATGATCATCAAACCTGTTAGTGTAGGTTTTTTATTTTCCCTAGGGATATTTCTTTTTCCTACACATTATTAAGATTGCTTAGGTTTATTAGATGTGGTTAATATGAGGACATGTGGTGAAATACATCAGCTACATGTGTAACTTTTTCCCTCACATGGGTAGTTGAGTTACACATCCTCTTTTGGCTTTTTGTGCCACCTCTCATAACCACTATTATGTCTTTACTTGAGTAGGTTATGGGGTAGTTATAGTTCTCACACTCTTTTGGCTTTATGTGCCACCTCCTTTCCGTCTTCACTTGAGGAGGTTATGCCACATGTTTTTTCATTTACCAAGTAGATAAAACTTCCCACCTTTTATGGGTAGTAGGAGTTAATGCAACTCTTGGATGTATATGCCCTATATTTCTATATATACAACACTCTCCTCTCACGGTAGCTAGTTGAACACTAGTTCGAATACCAGTTCGATGAAAGCTTCATGAGAGTAACGAGAGTATTCTCAAATTCTCTTGTATTGTCTCTATTTTTCTCTTTTTAGATTCTCTCTCCATTCTGATATTTTGATCTTCGATTATTTGTCGACTGGAGTGCATGTGATCTATGACCAACATCAGATCCTAGCTCGATTCTTGCTTCTTGCAGAATCTAACACGGTATCAGAGCTTGTTTGTTTGGTTTAGTTCATTTTTTGTAATCTTGATATTTGAGAGATTTGAGACTATTAGACTGCTAATATTTTCTCAAAAACCTAGTATGCTCTTCTCTTGCATCCTCGAATGATCTGGAGAATCAGAACAATTTAAAAGAAAATAAGCATCTGTAGTATTCTAGCATGCATATTTGTGTTCTTGTGAGATCTGGGTGATTGCATCTCTTTTGGTAATCCTGGAGGCATTTTCAGCGTCTCCATAGCATCCAAAAGGATTGGAAAAGTCAAGATTGGCTTTTGTTTCACCAAATTCGAAGATCAGACGACCTAGTTGCATCAGGGTTTTTTTAAGGGGTTCTTGGAGGTAGCTAATAAATTAGTGCATTTGGCCCAAACGAACCTTGTCGTCACATTTAGAAGGCCCGAAAACCTAAAGATCGACTGTAAAATCGTCAAAATCAGAGTCAGGAATTTTTTGAGCCAATTTTTTCACCCTCGGGTCGTATAGATTACATACTTTCGGCTCTATAGGAAATTTTTTGACTGTCTTAAATTTGACAGTCAAACGGCCGTCATTGAACACAGACTTAAATTTGACGTTCATCTGCCCATCATGAACACGATGTTAAATTTGACATTCATCTGCCCGTCAAATTCACTGTGTTAAATTTGACGTTCAAACAACCATCGTAGATGTGACTATCTTAAATTTGATGTCTAAATGACCGTCAGCAGGCAGACCCCTCTCCATTTGCATTTTTGATCTAGCAATCCAACTTAAAACGACTGTAACTTGAGTATACAAACTCCTTTTTTGATGCAATTTTTTTTATTTGGGGTAGAATTTTGTACTCTATGCCATGGTGAAGTTAATTTTCTGATTTGATGCTCTAGAGTTCTAGAAATGGAAGATTCTTCTAGAATTTGTTGCGCAGTTCTCATTTTGAGACCTTCCGGGAGTCATAACTTGTGTAAACAAACTCTGTTTTTGGTGCTATTTTTTTCTAGAGTTCATATTTTTTGTGTAATCCGCATTGGTGCTCTCAATTTGAACTCATATTGTACTTGGACTGTAGTTTTAGTGTTTTGGCCATTTTGGGCCCTGCAAGAGTCTTAAAATCTGAAGATTTACATTGTAAATTGCACTAATTATAAAGTGCCAACATTGTAATTTCTGGGGGGGTCATTTCAAAAACTAGTAAAAAGGGGGGGTGTCTCATGTGTCTCTTTTTCATACTTCTCTTTCTGCATTTCAGTTTACTTTTCTACACTCATGGATGCATCTACAGTTCCTATTTTAACACCATATAACTATTTTGAATGGAAATCAAAGATGATAATCTATCTCAAAAGACATGGATATCATAGAGTTACAATGGGACTTGAGACAAAACCACAAGATGCTGCAGAAAAGACAATGATTTAATAAATGTGATGAAGCCTTTGGTACTCTATGTATGTCCGTTTCTCTTGACCTTCTTTTTCACATTGAATCTTGCACTACACCAAATGATGTGTGGACCACATTGGAAAAAATCTTTGGTAAGTAGGATGAATTAAGGGGTCATCAGTTGGAGAATGAACTCATAGGGTTGAGTCTGAGTAATTTTGACACCATTCAAGACTTCTTCACAAAGTTGAAAGCCATCAAATTGTAGTTGAAACAGTGTGGAATAGAAAAAGAAGACAAACAACTAATCTTAAGCATTCTTTCTAAGCTTGGTATGAACTATTTAGTCTTTGTTTCTACCTTTTATGCTACAAAAGTGCCCTAGGTACGAACTATAAAATGCCTTCTCTAGATAAGTTTGTTGCAAAACTCACCAAAGAGCAAGATAAACTGGTTCACATGGGTACAATTAAACCCTTGAAATCACATGCCCTGGCTGCAAATCAAGGCACAAAAGAATAGAAGGGGTCTGGCAAATAGGAAAAGAAACAAAAGAACCAAGGAGAGAAGATAGATCAGAAACCTACTGCTCCAAATGTAGCTATTCAGACCCCTTCATCAAAAGTTGATCAACCTAAGAAGGAGAAGGTCAAGTGTTCTTCCTGTAAAAGACTAGGACATGATGAGCACAAGTGTTTAAAGAAGCAGATTGATCACCTATCACATCTTCTTGAAAAGAACAACATCAAGGTGCATGATTCTGTCAAGCAGAGTTCATCAGAAGGGTTGGTGCAGGGGCACCCCTTCAAAAGGACCAACATGCACAAGAAGAAGAAGAAGACTAACATTAGTTTGACATTTCATGTTATCTATAACACCTTCAAATGTAACATATAATGTTAGCATTTTCTGTATGAAGTTTCTGACAGTTTGGATTAAGGGAAAGATAATCAAGGAGTCTTAGCTGTAAGAGTTTTGCTGTCTCATGCAAAACAGATGTCATTTGTAGTAGATTAAGGGTTTCCACCTATAATTTTGAAAAGATAAAAATCCCAGAAACAGAGGAGAATGTCAGTCCCTCGCATTGGGAAAGATAAAAAGGGGAAAACCTTTTGTAGAGGACGGGGATAGTTTTCTGGGTTTGGTCTCTGAATAGTTGAATGTAATTTCTGAACATGAAGAAAGAATAGAAGTTCTGCAATTTACTTCCTTTCCAAATTCTGAATACTGTGTAAATATCCTGTGTAAATATTCTGTGTAGATTCTTTGTGTAGAAGTACATTCTGTGTAGAGTTTGTATATAAATTAGTTTTGAGCTTCTGTGGTCAAATTAACTGGATAAATCCATTCCACTAACAGATTTCTGGGGAAATCAGTGGAATGGACTTGTAGATTAATTTCCCCAACTTTGTTTATTCGTTCTAGGTATGGAAGGCTAGAATTGTAGAACCACTTCAAGCATCAGTTCTGAGTGTCTGTTGTTTATAAGGGATAACTTGCGGGTGTATTTCGCATTCAAGCCATCAGCGTAAGAAATGATATCGGCGTGTCAAAACTAGGCTCACCCGATGGTGGAAGTCTCACCGAGTGTGGTCTTGGCCATATCCATTGGTGAGAGTCAGGCATCAGCAAGGAGGAATCGTGCTGGTCTGATGGAGGTGAGTCTCACCGACAACGGTATGAGTTAAATCCGTCGGGAGGAGACAAGGTATCGGTGAAAGAAAACTGTGAGTGTCTGACAGTGAAAGTCTCACCGATGGTTCTATCATTGGTGAGAGGAAGAAGGGAGTCTGGCCGAAAAGGAGTTGGCGAAGAGTCCATCGGCGTAAGATAGCCCATTGGAGAACAGGAGGCAAGTCTTGCCGAAGAAACAAGTCCTACCGATGTAAACATTGGTATGTGACCGTCGGAGTGAGTATCGCCATCGGAGAAAGAAAATTACCTGGGGCCGACAGTTGGAAGCCACACCGATCGGGGAGACCGTAGGAAGGTGTCACCGACAGAGAAAGCTTCGGTGTGAGGTTTGAACCTCTCAGTTGAACCTCAGCGTTGAACCTCTGAATTGAACCGGTTCAACGTCGCCATCGACGTGAGAGAGAAGTGGTCTGGCCGATAAGGAGTCTTGGTAGCTCATCGGAGTGAATTATGCCATCGGCGGAGGGAATAGAGGTGTAACCGATAGTTAGTGTTTTACCGACAGCAAGTCCATCGATGTAATCAACAGCATCGGCAGGAGACTTAAAGAGTTCACCGACAGACAGAAATCTCGCCGAAGGGGAAGGTTGAACCTGTCCATTGAACCTTTCGGGCGAACTTATCCATTGAACCTCCAGTTTGAACCTATCTGTTGAACCTCCGGATTGAACCTGTTCATCGGGTAGATAGTGGACTAGTCTTGCCGAAGGAGAAGTTTATGTTGTGTGCTTTTCGGTGAGAGGTAGGTATCGGTGCAAGAGTTTCTATCTTGACCAATGGTGGATTGTCATGCCGATAGGCAAATCCAACGAAGACCACGTCGGTGTGACCTGGACATCGGAGTGAGCGGCATTGTGATGTGCCGATAGTCATTATCAGCCCGACAAGGGATTATCAGTGAGAGGTGAAGGTGTCGGCGAAGGAGTATTGAACCTGACCGACGGAGGACTATCTTACCGATAGGCAAGAGTGTGTATGTTTCAGTGAGACAATTCAAAGGTCTTGCCGATATAGTTTCTTTTGGCTGTCTTGCGGGATCCAAGAGGTTTTTGAACTAGTTCACACGCTTCAGTTGGCATATGCTCTGCATCAGGTGGTATCAGAGCTAGAGAAAGCTCTGGGAAAGGTTAGTGTGTAAATTTCACTTCTGAAGGCATTTGTCCCATCTAGTAGTAGAAGGAGAAAGCAAAATGTTGGAAGGAGAAGCATCAGACACTCTTCCAGCAAAAATGGCCAATGCTGAATTGACAGCCTTGGTGAAGAAGCAAATAGCAGAAAGTAGAGCTGATAGAGCTCAGAATCAGGAATTGAAGGAAGAACTAGAGAAGCTGAGGGAAAGAGTGGAGAAAGGGGAAGAAAACTCTGGTGAACGAGAAGATGGGGATGAAGAGGAGACCCCAGAGCAGGAAGAGCTAGTGGTTCCTGTAGACCAGAGACCCTTACTCAATGCCCTCAAGTCCATGGAAAGAAGGACCATGGATGTGAAAATAGACCTGCCTGTGTTTGCAGGAAAAATGGAACCTGATTCAGTAATGGAGTGGATAGACTGCTTGAATAATTTCTTTGAGACATAAGAGATACCAGAACACCAACGAGTGAAGATGGCTCAGTCCAAAATGAAAGGAGCTGCACTGACTTGGTGGAATTTCATCCTGTTGCAAGTATGAGGTGAGCCTGTGTTGTCATTGATGTCAACATACTCATATTGCATTGACAAGAAGGATTGGATGAGTTGTGTGCTGAGGACATTGAGAAAATTAGCCTCAGTCAGGAACAGTGAAGAATAGTGATGAGAAGAAGGCAAATGTATTGTATAGGTTGAGAACCGTAGGATGCGGATTAAAGGGTTTGTAGATATGAGTCTTTAGATGCTTCAGTTAAGATTTCAAAGGTCCACATGAAGATCTGAAGGAGTTGTGGCTGTCGGTGTAGAACCGGTTCCAGCAAGTATTCAGAGTTGACAGAGGATCACAAAAAGGTCCGGTGAGGTCCGGAATTGTATTATCCTAATCTGCGGATTGGAAGGAAGTGTTTGGGATGTCCTTGTGATGTGTCATCCTAATTTGTGTATGATTTGGAGGTCCGGAAGTACCTTTTGCATTATGACAGAGGCGACAGACTGTGTTCTTGAAGTTCCGGATGAGGAAGACAAGAGATTCCAGTAAGTAAAGGAAGTGCGGATGTATCCGATCGTTCAGGCAGGCTTGTGAAGGTTTTTTTGGATCATGTTGAGGTTGTGTTGTTGGTCTGCATTGATAGTAAAGCCCGGAATTGAAGTTATTCTTCCGGATGAAGTTCTTGCTCTGTTTAGCCGACTGGATGAGTTGTTCATCCTGCGAATGTTCTTGTGGTGGCCGACCGGATGTGTTATTCATCTTGCGGATACTCTTATGGTTGTTTGCTGACTTAGATGTTTGTTCCTAAGTCGATGTCTTGTATAAATAACGGTTTGTGAGTTCATTTCGATGTGTGGATTGTGTGGATGAGTATGGCATAGCGAAGAGAAGTGCGAAAGGCAGAGCAGAGGTTTTTGGGCTTAAATGGAACTGATCCGGACATGGTAGAGATGTCATTCTCTAGTTCAAGACTGTGATTTTTATCACTTTGTAGACAGTGTGTCTCCTTGTAGGCAGTGGGCCTCTTTGTGAGCAGTGTGCTCGGGCAGTGAGCCCTAATTGGCATGTGCCATTCATTCTTCTTTATTCTTCTAACAGAGAATAATTCTTGGGTTAATCACCCCGTGGTTTTTCCCTTAACCGGGTTTTCCACGTCAAAATCTTGGTGTTCAATGTGTTGATGTTTATCTGCTCTTGTGTTTATGTATTATGCTTTCATGGATGATTAATTGATATGCTGCCAACTAACAACGAAGAATCAAGTGTTTGAAAGAAGAAGAAGTTTTATACAACTGATTCACCCCCCCCTCTCAGTTGTATGCCCTAGATCCAACACATCCAAGATGACAGGGTGAAAGAGGGAAAGAACAGAGTTACAACATGGAAGAGAATGATGGTATTGGTGAAAGAGGCCTATGTTCCATTGGATTACAATATCCAATTACACAAGTGAAAACATAATTTGAAGCAGAAGGAGCTAGATGTCAGCTCATACACAGAAGAATTCATGAAGTTGTGTGTAAAAACAAAGGTAAGGGAAGATGAGGAAGAGAAGGTAGCAAGATACCTCAATGGGTTGAGACTTAACATCCACGAAGACTTAAATCTGCATAATCCAGATACAGTTCAAAAGTGCTATCAGTTAGCACTCAAAGTGGAAGAAAAACTAAAGAGAAGGCATGAGCAGAATCATAGAGGTAGAGGCAGACAGCAGAGAGGAGGAAGAAGTCCTTTTAGAGGCAGAGGATTTGGATACCAAAATGAATCCAACCAAGAGACCAGCAAAGGAGATAACAGTCAGAACCAAGGAGGAAGCTACAATCCAAGGGGAAACTTCAGGGGCAGAAGACCACCTTTTAGAGGAAGATCTCAGGGCAGAGGACCTATCAGATGTTACAATTGCAACCAAGAAGGCCATATAGCCAGCAGATGTCCAACAAAGGCAACAAGCTCAATAGGAGAAAAGAGGATCAATCTGATCCAAGAATCTGATTGTCAGAGTGTAGCAAGCTCAAGCACTATTCAAAGTGTGAATGCTCCTAGCAGTTATGGGTATCCTGAGAATGGAGAATCTTTGATGATTAGGAGAGCAATGACCATGAAAGTGCCTAGAAAAGAACCTCCACAAAGGAAGTCTCTCTTCAGAACTACTTGCAAGGCAGGAGGAAAGGTATGTAAAGTTCTAATTGACTCTAGATCTACTGAGAATTTTGTGACCATTGAGATGGTAGAAAAACTTAAGCTTAGGAGACTGCCACATCCTTGCCCTTATAAAATTTCATGGCTTACCCAAGGACAGCAAACAATTGTAGAAGAACAGGCTTGGGTAGAATTTCAAATTGGCCCATACAAGGATAAGCTATTGTTTGACATTGCCAAGATGGATGCTTGCCATCTCCTGTTTGGAAGACCATGGCAGTATGATTTAAAAGCATATCATGATGGTGTTAGGAACACCTACTCCATCACCAAGAATGGTAAGGTGATAGAATTGATACCATTAATGGAGACAGAGGTGGAGACAAAAGGAAAAGAGGTTAAAGTGATGATGGTAGAAGGAAGACAATTCATGAAAGAGATAAGAGAAGAAGGAGCAGATGCATATGCTCTAATCCCTTGCCTAAAGGTAAACAAGGAACAGCAGAAAGAAGTCAAGGGAGAAAAGAGACAAAACTCCATAGAACCAGCTGTCCAAGAGCTGTTGGACAAGTACAAAGGCATTAGTTCTGATGGGATGCCAAGTTCCTTACCACCTATAAGAGAAATCAGCCATTGTATAGATCTGATCCCAGGATCTACACTTCCCAACAAAGCAACATATAAGCTCACTCCAGATCAGAATACAGAGGTAGCAAGACAAATTGAAGAATTGTTGCAAACAGGCCTAATTGGCAAAAGTTTAAGCCCATGTGCAGTACCGGCTATACTAGCACCAAAGAAGGAAGGCACTTGGAGACTTTGCACTGATTCAAGGGCTATCAACAAAATAACAATCAGGTACAAGTTTCCAATCCCTAGGATAGAAGATTTACTTGATTGTTTAGGAGGAGCTAGAACTTCACCAAAATAGATTTAAAGAGTGGTTATCATCAGATTAGGATTAGACCTGGTGATGAGTGGAAAACAGCATTCAAGACAAATGAGGGGTTATATGAGTGGAAGGTCATGCCTTTTGGTTTATCCAATGCTCCTAGTACCTTTATGAGATTGATGAATGAGGTCTTGAGAGAGTTCATAGGTAAATTTGTCATAGTATATCTAGATGACATCTTGATTTTCAGCAATATGAGGGAAGAACACCTCATCCATATAGACTTGGTTCTCAAAAGGTTACATGAAGAGCAGCTAATGATAAATTTAGCAAAGTGTCTGTTTCTGCAGGAAGAAATCATCTACTTAGGATTTGTTATCTCACATAACAAACTGAGAATGGATCCAGAAAAGGTAAGTGCCATACTGTCTTGGCCAACACCCAAAACTGTGCATGATGTTAGAAGTTTTCATGGATTAACAACCTTTTATAGGAAGTTTATAAAGGGATTTAGTCATATCTGTGCACCCATGCTTGACACTATAAAGGGAGAACAGAAATGCAAGTTTACATGGACAAAGGAGGCAGATAATTCTTTTGAAACATTGAAGAAGAAGATGGCAGAACAACCAGTTCTTGCATTTCCTGATTTCAGCAAGATTTTTCAAGTAGAATGTGATGCAAGTCATATTGCAATTGGGGCAGTACTCAGCCAAGAAGGTAGGCCTATTGCATTCTTCAGTGAGAAATTAAATGATGCTAAGAAGAGATACTCATCCTATGATTTGGAGATGTATGCTCTAGTCCAGTCACTTAAGAAATGGAGGCATTACTTGATGCCCAAAGAATTCATAGTGTTCACAGATAATCAGGCCCCCAGTTTCTTAAACAGTCAAGAGAAACTGAATCATAGACACATGAAATGGGTGGAAACTTTGTAAGCTTTCACTTTCACACTCAAGCACAAGAAAGGGGTTAAGAACAAAGTAGCAGATGCTTTGAGCAGGAGAGTACTGACCATAAATCAGATCCAATTGGAGAGTGTTGGGATTGATTCGTTGAAGACAATGTATGCAGATGATGAAGACTTTGGAGAGATCTATAAGGTATGTACTTCTTTTGGAGACAAATATCATGTTGAGTTTTCTGAATTTCTAATCCAAGATGGATTACTTTTCAAAGGTGGACAACTATGTATTCCCAGATGCTCTATGAGACTAAATATTATTCAGGAAAAACATTGTGGGGCTCTGTCATGACATTTTGGTGTTGATAAAACTCTTGATCTGGTAAAAAGACATTACTATTGGCCTAAGTTACAGTCAGATGTGAGAAAATTTGTGGAAGCATGTGTAATATGTTAGAAAGCCAAAGGAAGATCCACAAATGCAGGTTTGTATCAGCCATTACCCATTCCTTCTAGGCCATGGGAGAGTATAAGCATGGATTTTGTACTAGGTTTGCCTAGGACAAGGAAAGGATATGATAGTGTTTTTGTGGTAGTAGACAGATTCAGTAAAATGGCACATTTCTTGCCATGTAAAACCACTTATGATGCTTCATATGTCGCTGATTTGTTTTTCAAAGAGATCGTGAGAATATATTGTTTACCATTGAACATAGTATCAGACAGAGATGTGAAGTTTATTGGCCACTTCTGGAGAACTCTTTGGAGAAAGCTGGGAACTAATTTATCTTTCTCATTAGCCTACCATCCTCAAACAGATGGGCAGACTGAAGTTGTTAACCATTCATTGGGTAACCTACTCAGGTGTTTAACTAGGCAGCATGGAGAGAAATGGGATAATATCCTCCCACAAGCAGAATTTTCTTATAATGACACCATCAATAGGAGTATAGGAAAGCCACCTTTTCAGATAGTGTATGGACTTCATCCAAGAGGTATTCTGGAGCTAAGAGATCTACCTGTAGGAGAGCCTATTAGTGCAGATGGTGAAACTTTTGCTTCAGCTATTAAAGAAGTGCATGATCAGGTCAAGCACCAACTCCAACAGGCTACAACAAAGTACAAAACATATGCTGACCAGAAGAAAAGAGATTTACAGTTTGTTGTGGGAGATTTGGTCTGGGTAAATCTGAAGGAGCGGCTCCCCAAAGGTAAGTATACCAAGCTAATGCAGAGGAAGATTGGACCCTGTCAAATTTTAAAGAAGTGTGGACAGAATGCATATGAGATCCAACTTCCTCCTGATCTTGGATTGTCACCAATTTTCAATGTCTGTGATTTGACTCCATACAAGCCAAATGTAGATATAGAACATGAACCATTACAGGCAATAGATGATGATATTCCTAAGCATGATCCACCAAAGTTGAACGACATCTTAGACTCACGAGTGCTCAAAAAGACCAGAAACAAAGAATACTTGGAGTATTTGGTGGCTTGGCAAGGACAGCCAGATTCAGAGGCAGTTTGGATGACTGCTGACCAGATTTCAAATCATGGTACAAACCTACAAACTCTGATCTCAAAGGGGCTTGAGATCTCTTCTCCCGGGGAGTATGGTGCAGGGGCACCCCTTCAAAAGGACCAACATGCACAAGAAGAAGAAGAAGACTAACATTAGTTTGACATTTCATGTTATCTATAACACCTTCAAATGTAACATATAATGTTAGCATTTTCTGTATGAAGTTTCTGACAGTTTGGATTAAGGGAAAGATAATCAAGGAGTCTTAGCTGTAAGAGTTTTGCTGTCTCATGCAAAACAGATGTCATTTGTAGTAGATTAAGGGTTTCCACCTATAATTTTGAAAAGATAAAAATCCCAGAAATAGAGGAGAATGTCAGTCCCTCGCATTGGGAAAGATAAAAAGGGGAAAACCTTTTGTAGAGGACGGGGATAGTTTTCTGGGTCTGGTCTCTGAATAGTCGAATGTAATTTCTGAACATGAAGAAAGAATAGAAGTTCTACAATTTACTTCCTTTCCAGATTCTGAATACTGTGTAAATATCCTGTGTAAATATTCTGTGCAGATTCTTTGTGTAGAAGTTCATTCTGTGTAGAGTTTGTATATAAATTAGTTTTGAGCTTCTGTGGTCAAATTAACTGGATAAATCCATTCCACTGACAGATTTCTGGGGAAATCAGTGGAATGGACTTGTAGATTATTTCCCCAACTTTGTTTATTCATTCTAGGTATGGAAGGCTAGAATTGCAGAACCACTTCAAGCATCAGTTCTGAGTGTTTGTTGTTTATAAGAGATAACTTGCGGGTGTATTTCGCATTCAAGCCATCGGCGTAAGAAATGATATCGGCGTGTCAAAACTAGGCTCACCTGACGGTGAAAGTCTCACCGAGTGTGGTCTTGGCCGTATCCATCGGTGAGAGTCAGGCATCGACAAGGAGGAATCGTGCTGGTCTGATGGAGGTGAGTCTCACCGACAATGATATGAGTTAAATCCGTCAGGGGGAGACAAGGTATCGGTGAAAGAAAACTGTGAGTGTCCGACAGTGAAAGTCTCACCGATGGTTCTATCATCGGTGAGAGGAAGAAGGGAGTCTGGCCGAAAAGGAGTTAGCGGAGAGTCCATCAGCTAAGATAGCCCATCGGAGAACAGGAGGCAAGTCTTGCCGAAGAAACAAGTCCTACCGATGTAAACATTGGTATGTGACCGTCGGAGTGAGTATCGCCATCGGAGAAAGAAAATTACCTGGGGCCGACAGTTGGAAGCCACACCGATCGGGGAGACCGTTGGAAGGTGTCACCGACAGAGAAAGCTTCGGCATGAGGTTTGAACCTCTCAGTTGAACCTCGGCGTTGAACCTCCGAATTGAACCAGTTCAACATCGTTGTCGACGTGAGAGAGAAGCGGTCTGGCCGATAAGGAGTCTTGGTAGCTCATCGGAGTGAATTATGCCATCGGCGGAGGGAATAGAGGTGTCACCAATAGTTAGTGTTTTACCGATAGCAAGTCCATCGGTGTAATCAACAGCATCGGCAGGAGACTTAAAGAGTTCGCCGACAGACAGAAGTCTCGCCGAAGGGGAAGGTTGAACTTGTCCATTGAACCTTCCGGGCGAACTTATCCATTGAACCTCCAGTTTGAACCTGCCGGTTGAACCTATCCGTTGAACCTCCAGATTGAACCTATTCATCGGGTAGATAGTGGGCTAGTCCTGCCGAAGGAGAAGTTCATGTTGTGTGCTTTTCGGTGAGAGATAGGTATCAGCACAGGAGTTTCTATCTTGACCGATGGTGGATTGTCATGCCGATAGGCAAATCCAACGAAGACCACGTTGGTGTGACCTGGACATCGGAGTGAGCGGCATTGTGATGTGCCAATAGTCATTGTCAGCCTGACAAGGGATTATCGGTGAGAGGTGAAGGTGTCAGCGAAGGAGTATTGAACCTGACCGATGGAGGACTGTCTTGCCGATAGGCAAGAGTGTGTATGTTTCGGTGAGACAATTCAAAGGTCTTGCCGATATAGTTTCTTTTGGCTATCTTGTGGGATCCAAGAGGTTTTTGAATTGGTTCACACGCTTCAGCTGGCATATGCTCTGCATCAAGGGTCTTCAAAGGACACAGACAAAAGTAAGGGGAAAGGAAAGGGCAAGGCCCTAATTGCAGTTGCTTCACAACCTGATACTTAGATAATTGACTTGGGTGCTTTGTACCACATGGCTTCCTCACAAGATGGTTTTGCCTCCTTAGAGCCATGTACTATGCCTTCCATGCTCATGGGTGATGACACTCTTGTTGAAGTGCATGGGAGAGGGTCTATTGACATGGATGAAGGAACATTTTAGGATGTTCTCTATGTTCCATCTTTGTCAACTAATCTCTTATCTATCTATCAAATCACTCACACTGGCTCTGGCAAGTGAGTTGAGTTCACACCAGATAATGTGATAATCAATGAGTTGCATGATGGGTCTACAGTTATCATGGGAAAAGCAGATCATCAGTCTAGACTATATCAGTTTTCTCACTTTGTTCCTAACTCTCCTTCGATAGTTTTACTCACTCATTCAAATGAGGTGAGTCATTTGTGGCATCAGTGGTTTGGCCACTTGAATTACCGCTATGTTAACAGCTCAGTCAACAGGACATGGTTTCAGGGTTGCCTTCTATTCAATTTTCTGATGGAGTTTGCTAGGGATGCATTCTTGGTAAGCATCCAAAGGAGAAGTATGACAAAGGCAAAGCTTGGAGGGCCACACAACTTTTGGAGTTGGTTCACAGTGACTTAGCTGGACCATTTCTACATACTTCTTTCAATAGGCCTAGATATGTTCTAACAGTCATTGATGTTCTTTCTAGATATACTTGGGTGTATTTTCTCAAACATAAATCTGAGGTCTTTGAGTCTTTTTAAGACTTCAAAGCTTTTGCAGAGAAATAGTCTAGGAAGGCCATCAAGATTCTGTGTATAGACAATGGGGGGAATATGTCAACCACAGGTTTGAGCGGTTTTGTGTGTATGAGGGCAGTGATCTTCAACACATAGTTCCCTATAGTTCACAACAAAATGGTGTTGCAGAGTGCAAGAACGGGCCCTTGAAAGAGATGTCTAATTGTATGATTCACTCCAAGACTATGGCACCTCAGTACTAGGTGGAGGCCATCAACTGTGTGTGTTAGATCTAGAACCGCATTCCTCACAAAGTTTTGAAGGGGGTAACTCCTTTCCAAGCTTGGATTGGTCAAAAACCCACAGTTAAGCACTTTCGAGTGTTTGGAAATCCTGCATGGGCCCACATTCTAGCAGAGAAATGCAAGGTTATGGATATGCAGAGCAAGCCTTGCAGATTTGTTGGGTACCCAGACGGTGTCAAGGGATACAAGCTTCTCCACCCTACAACTCATGAGTTGTTCATTGAGAGGAGTGTTTGTTTTGAGGACTCTTCTAGTTCTTCTCCTACCACTTCTCCATCCACCATTACATTGGAGACATTGTATCATGATGATAGTTCTTCAAAGGATCTTAATCCTCCTGATCCACATGAGGATTCTTCTTCATCCACTTCAGATGTCGACAGTGATGATGAGGATCCACCCTCTGCTTCCAGTCATCATTTAGAGGTTGATGATTCTCCTCCAGATTCTCTTGCCACGGGGCCTCTTTGGGCTCGTCATACTTTACAATCAGCAAGTGATTGGGTTGGTGATCCTTCAGATATAAGAAGAACAAGGTCATAATTTCAACAAGATTCACATCTCTTCGTTGCTTCATCTTCTGATCCATAGACTTTTCAGGAAGCTTCTGGTGTCCTCGAGTGGGATGCAACAATGCAAGAAGAGATAAGTTCCTTGGAAAGGACTCACACATGGGATTTAGTCCCTCTTCCTAAGGGAAGAAAACTTGTTCGATGCAAGTGGATCTATCAGACAAAATTTGTAGCAGATGGGTCAGTTGACAAGCATAAGGCTCGCTTGGTCGCCAAAGGATTCTCCCAAGTTCTCGAGATTGACTACTCTAAGACTTTTGCACTAGTAGCCAAGATGAATTCTATCCGACTTGTACTTGCTATAGCTGCAACCCATCATTGAGAAGTTCATCAGATGGATGTGAAGAGTGCTTTTCTTCATGGGGACCTTCAGGAGGAAATCTACATGGAGCAGCTATAGGGGTTCGTTCAGGATCCTTCATTGGTTTGCTAACTTCAGAAGTATCTCTATGGCCTCAAACATGCTCCTCAAGCATGGTATGCTAAGATGGACTCATTCCTTCTATCAGTTGGGTTCACTCGATGCCATTCTAATCCAAACGTCTACATTTTGTAGTAGGATGATACTCTGACATTTCTGGTTCTTTATGTTGATGACTTGTTGATCATAGGGAGTCACTCATCCACCATCAAGGTAGTGAAAATTGCTCTACATGATCGATTTTTTTTGGGTCTTTTGCATTACTTTTTAGGGATTGAGATCACTCAGTCATCTTCAGGTATCTTCATGGCACAACCCAAGTATGCACTTGACATGCTCTCCAGATTTCACATGGTTGACTGTAAGCCTGCATCGAGTCTATTTTTGTCAGGGGTCAAACTTGAGGCTAAGTGTTCTTCACCCTTGGTTGATGGCACTTTATATTGACAACTTGTTAGGAGTCTCATCTATCTGACTCACACGAGGCCTAACATTTCATATGTCGTGGGCATGGTCTCTCAGTTTGAATGCAGAAGCCACAGGAGTTACATTGGAAAGCAGCTAAGTGGATTCTCCACTATGTTCAGGGAACTCACAGTTATGGGATTCATTATGCAACAGGCGTGGAATTTGACTTACTGGGATACACAAATTCATATTGGGCAAGCAATTCTCAAGATCGCAAGTCTACCTCAAGGTATTGCTTCTCACTTGGTTTCAGTCTAGTTTGTTGGTAGAACAAGAAGCAATCTACAATTGCTCTTTCATCTACAGAGGTTGAGTATCGAGGGGCAATTAATGCCACCACTGAGGCCATTTGGCTTTAGAATATTCTCACTGAGTTTGGCATTTCATTCAAAAAGCCCACAGTCATCTTTTGTGATAATCAGAGTACAATTCAGATCTCAAGGAATCCAATCCATCACTAGAGGACAAAGCACATTGAGATACATATGCACTACATTTGGGAGCTGATTCATGCAAACATCATTAATCTCAAGTACATTCAGACATCAGAGCAGATTGCAGACATCTTCACCAAACCCTTCACCGAGAGCAAGTTCATCTACGAGCTTTGCTAGGGGTGCGCCAATGTCTACTTCAGGAGGGGCTTCTTAATCCTTCACTTCACTCTCTCTACTCTAAGGGGGTGTTTTCTCTCTCTATTTGGAGGGGGGGGCTATTCCTTTGTGGGGGGGTTTCTTCTCTTTTGGGAGGGAATTCCTTGTACATGGGTACCTCACCAGGCTTCTCTTGCTGAGATCCATATCTTTTCACCCACCTAAGCTATGCTTAAGGGGGGCTGTTAGTGTAGGTTTTTTATTTTCCCTAGGGATATTTCTTTTTCCTACACATTAATATTAAGTTTTCTTAGGTTTATTAGATGTGGTTAATATGAGGACATGTGGAGAAATACATCAGCTACATGTGTAACTCTTTCCCTCACATGGGTAGTTGAGTTACACATCCTCTTTTAGGTTTTTGTGCCACCCCTCATAACCACTATTCTGTCTTTACCTGAGTAGGTTATGGAGTAGTTAGAGTTCTCACACTCTTTTGTCTGTATGTGCCACCTCCTTTTTGTCTTCACTTGAGGAGGTTATGCCACATGTTTTGTCATTTACCAAGTAGGTAAAACCTACCACCTTTTATGGGTAGTAGGAGTTAATGCACCTCTTGGATGTATATGCCCTATTTTTCTATATATACAACACTCTCCTCTCACAGTAGCTAGTTGAACACTAGTTCGAATACCAGTATCGAGAGTATTCTCAAATTCTCTTGCATTGTCTCTATTTTTCTCTCCTTTTAGATTCTCTCTCCATTCTGCTATTTTGATCTTCGATCATTTGTCAACTGGAGTGCATGTGATCTATGACTGACATCAGATCCTAGCTCAATTCTTGCTTCTCGTAGAATCTAACAGAACCAACTATTAGCTGCTCTTTTATCTAGAAGTTACATAGGACCATTTAATTACTATTGTGTCAAATAAGCTTTAGTTATTTCTTACCAGTCCTACTTACTTAGAGTATTGTCAATCATTGCAATTGGAATTGTGTTTCCTTTAGTTAGTTTATTCCCCTACACAACCTCTAGATTAAAACTCAGAAATCCTTAACTATACACATATAATACAGGCATCATCCAAGAATATTATGATTCCCTAGTTTGAAAATGTAAATATAACACATTATATAGCTAGTAGATTGCTTAATATAGGATCTATTGGTCTGTTGAGTAGTGTGCATGCACTTTCTGCATTAATGTATTGGTTAATAATGGAGTTTGACATTTTTGGTGCTGTTGCTGAGGATGGTGATAAGGTTTAGAGTTTTTGAGTTCTTTTTGAGTTATGCTTGTACTTGATTTACTAGGAAATAGTATTTTCAGCATTTAGGATCACTTAGATATTCAATCCATCTCCAAACTATTCACTAACATGGTGTAGGAATAGAGCCATTATATTATACATTATTGTATAGGGTGATGAAGAGACCACAGAGGGAGGTTTCTTCCAACTAGTTCAACAGAAAAACACTTTGAATTATCCCTTGGTCTGGAGAACACTGACGATTTTGAGGATATTGCAAGTTGGAACCAAGGCATAATGACAGAAGAAGTAGTAGAAAACCCAACTGAACCAGTTACCTTTGCCTTTCCTATTTCAAATCAGGAGAGAGATAACACCTTGAAAAACATTCCTCCTTCAGCTCTACCAAACTTTCATGGGCTAATCACTAAAGACCCAGATACATTTCTCTTTGAGTTTGATATACTCTGTAGGAGTTATGATTACACTACAAATGCATACAAACTCAAGCTCTTCCTAGCCACCCTCAAGGATGCTACATTACAATGGTTTATGGGTCTGGGTGAGAATTAAGTAACCACTTGGGCCACCTTGAAGGAGAAGTTTCTGCAAAAATATTAGGATTATTGTCATGGCAGAGATACGAAGAGGGATAACATCTTTAGGATGTCACAAAAAGAAGATCAGCCCTTGGAAGATTATGTTGAGAGATTTCAGTTTTGCCTCAAGAAGTCAAGACAGAATAGGCTCTCTCTAGAGTCACTCAAGCTAGTCTTCCTACGAGGTGTGAACAAAGAATGTATGAATGCACTCAATTTAATTAGAATAGGGGATATATCTCAACTTAGATTTGATGATATCTGTGAAATCTACCGAAACTATTCACGCTCTACTTTAAAGAAAAATAGAGGTTTTAGAACCCTGACTTCGAGTAAATTATCCACGGGAGTCTCCAGAGTAGAGCTCAACAATCTCCTCTCAAACATGAAAGAGGATATCATAAGCCATCTGGCAACACAACTAGACACTCTGCACATAAAGAAGGAACAAGAGGCATCAGAGGTAGTTTTGAGTGAATATTGTCCACATTGTTGTCAGAAGAAGGCCAATTGTCGATGCACGGGTATTGCTAGTATTTCTGAGGGAAAGAATGAGAAAGCAGATTTCTGACCTATAGAAGATGAAGAAGGTCAAGTGTTCTACATTGCACAACAAAGGCCATGGAAGCAAAGACAAGGTATGCCTCAAGACCCCTTGACCAATCCCATGTCATTTGCATCATCTGTTTCAAATCCTCATAATTGGAACAATGCACCTTGGTATAATTGGCCACATCAGCAATGGGCAACCATGCCACCCAGTTGGACCCAACAGCAGGGAGTATGACCACAACAACCATTCTAATCCTCAAATTCTAATATATAATGGCAGGCCAATCAAAACCCATGGACACAACAATGGTGTGGGAACCAAACTTGGAAAAATCCAAATATGAACTACGTACCTGCAACCACAACAAGCCCTGCCTCAACAACCTGCCCTTATACCAAATGCATCCTCACCTACTCTTGTCCTGCCTAGAGCCACTCAATTACCAGTACAACCTACACCTAACCCTAACAACAAGCCTGTTCAACAAGCCTATACTAATGAGGCCATCCAATACCTAACCTATACAGTTGAAGTTAGTGATATACACCTGCGCTTAGGAAAAATGCTTGCTGGACCTCCATCTCCACTCATCACAGAACTTCCTGATGAGGAACAACCCTCTGTCATTGACAACCATATGAATAACCAACAAAAGGCTTTTGAGTAAATCTCTCTGCAGGAAGAAACCATTACCAGGAGCCCTCCATTTCTAGAGAGATTAAAAATGCCCCTTCCACCAACTCCATCTAAGCCTGATTTTGATTTCATGGGGCAACTAAAAAATGTCTGTGTTAAAATTCACCTCATCCAAGCCATCAAGGATGTACCCATATATACCAAGGATATAAGGGAGTTATGCCTTAAGAAACCAGGAAGGAAGAGAAAAGATCCCTAGACAGTGCATGTTATAGGACAACTTGCTGATATCATGTTAGGTAACTTAGTTGTTCCAAAATATGTAGATCCTGGAAGCCCTGTGGTTGATGTAAACATCAATGGTACCCTTATCAAAAATATCTTGATTGACCTAGGTGCAACCATCAATGTAATTACAAAGGAAATAATGAATAACCTTCAGTTAGATAACCTTAGACCTACTCCCACAATACTCTAGTTGACAGATAGGTCCACTGTCAAGCCAGAAGGGGTTATTGAAGATCTTGTAATTACATTGGATTTATGGGAATATCCTACAGACTTTATGGTCTTGCAGCCTGGCAAGGCTAGCCTAGGAGGATATCCACTCATCCTAGGGGTGTCAAAGTCAAGACAGAGAAACCAAACTTATGTTTAGGAAGAGGTAACTAAGGCCAACATTCATAAGGTGGGTAAGACTTTCTTCTTCTTTTGGCTCTACTAAACCAAGGGGGTATTCCCTAAGGTGTGAGAAAGGATAATAATAATATGAATTTACACCCAAAGTCAAACCATACAAAGTGCACAAGAAACTCCAATTTTGTGTCACTAAGTAGCCTGTATGTTGGTTTGAGGAAAACATGGGTATTACACCTTCATGTAGTAGATATGCAACCATGTAGAGTTTAAAAGATTATTCACAAATCCCCTAATGCAGCAACACATCTAGACATAGATGCAGGTAAGGCAAACAACAATGAAAAGGTAAAACTTTTATGGTTTTTATTTGTTGTGATTGAGTGTGTGAAGGAAAGGGAAGGTTGAGTGAGAGCAAATCGGTGCTTATTCCAGCTAGGGTAGCAAAGTTTGGATTAACAATCAAAGGGGATACCAATGTAATCAGGTTTTTCTAGCTAATCAAGGCAACAAAAAAGGCTTTAGCTGACAATTTATCATATAAGCTAGGCTCTATACAATAAAAAAACAACTAGAAGATTGTTGAACTCACTTATAAGCATTCTTTAATAATCCATGAATATTTCATAATTTCATATACCGACATGAAAGGATACCTCACAAAGCATTGCAAAGGTGTTTTACAATTTGTAGAAATTAACTAGTCATTAGCAATAATCAAATCAACAAATGTGATTAGGGTATATTATTAAGATACCAAAAACTTACAAGACATCCATGGAGACACTTGAAAAGAAGTTCAAATTTCACATTCAACTTATTCTTTGAAGATTACAATGTCCTTTCATAACCCTTGAAATGAAATCCAGAAAATATATGATGCACAAGATCTAAAATTAGTAATTGGGTGAAACCCTAGGTCTCATACAATATTTTCAATATTTTTTGTTCTTTGCAATAAGAAGTTTTTCCATCCTTTTCAAATGAATGCAAAATGCATTATATACTCATTCCAACCAAGAAGGAGTTGTGGAAAAGTGAGCTTTGACCATTGAGAGTGAAAACTAGGCGACCATGCTGCTTGAATCATGTCCACATGGGTCATGCCAAAAAACCACACCAATTTGGAGTGTTGTACCATGCTTAAGTACATGAAATTCATCATATTCAGGTCTACAATAGTCTTGGAGTGTTTGGAGTTCACCTACCCAGCTATCAAGCTTCAAAATTATCATTAATGGTGTTCTTAGGAGTCGTTAGCACGTCCAATTGCAAACTCTACTCTTTGGCGGGGTGAGGTTCAGGCTGAGAGGTTGTAAGGGAAAGGGATTGATAAAATAGGAGAAATTGGGATAGGAGAGTGAAAGGGAAAGAGACTCAGGCCAAGGAAAACTTCTAGCCTGTATCGGGCGATGGGAAGGACAAAAAGTTAGGTTCAAGAATTGGGGAGTAATAGGGAAATAGGAACGAAGGGAATAGGGGTCTGGGTCAGGAAAAAGTTTCAACCTGAGACAAGAAAGGGGATCAAGAAGCAAAAAGTAGGAAGTAGGGGTTTCAGGGAATCAGGAGAAACTAGAACTTTGGAACAAGGTTTCAGGAAAACTTGAAAACCTGCAAAGGAACAAAATCAATGAACAAGAGTCCAACACTTAGAAAAATTTCACCATTTCACCAACTGACATCATCAACATCAGCTTTGAAGCTAAAGAACCATGTCGATAGGGATTGGAACTTCGAAGGAACCATGGCCAAAAGGGATTGAAGGGATGAAAAGGTCCAAGTTGGGAAAAAAATCCAGCCCAACCCAAAAGGGAACAAGGAGTGGGGATTTAGATTTCAGAGGGATTGCAGACAAAGGAGCCACATGGATGAAAGGGTCTGAGCTAGGAAAAAGTTCTGGCTCAGACCATCCGCTAGTTCCAAGAAAGCCCAAAAACCCACAGGAGGCCAAAAACACTAAGGAAACTGCTAGACTTCAATTTTTTTGGGGGGGAATTTTAAGCACTTCTAGTAGGACCTGACCAAAGCACGGGGAGGGAATAGAGGCACAAAAATGGGGAACTTTAAAATTTTTGAGCATGTGCCAACATTATGTTTTCTTTAATATTATATATATTTATTAAATTATAATGAGCGTAGGTCCATGACGAAAACTAACATATTAAAAATTGTTCCAGTCCCATTTTTCTCTACAACACTTAAGATAGAATTTAAAAATGGAAATAAGCTTCAAAGTGAGTTTAGACCTAAAGTCACATCTAAACCAATTAAGCCCCTATAATGCTAGTAGCATTTATGCCTTGTGTGCTATTCAATTTATAGGTTGTATTGAGTGTTTTGATAGTGTATTGTGAGATATGTGTTATAATCCATTGTACTAAACTTTTTTATGAGGCCTTGTTGTGCCATCGAGGTATTTTAATTATGTACTATAGATACTTTTGTTGTGATGTTTTGTATGAGCATCAATGCACATTCTTGATGAAATTTTGTATTAGCATCAAGATTTTCAACTATGTATTATGGGATACATATGTTGTGTGTTTATATGTTTAGTTTCTTACAATGTTTTAGCTTCACTATTTTCACTATATTTGGTATAAGTGAGATTATTACATCTGATCCATCATTATGAATTATTGTCAATCTTATTCATTTAATCATACTAATGATAGATGATCTACAATAAGAAGCAACGATTTAATATCATGTTATGAGTTATATCACGTTGGGTGGTTTATGTTGCTTTGACTATTATTATGTGGAACTTAGGTATGCCTAATGTTTGATTTGAGTGTGCAAGTATAGGGTTTCCCCCAATGTTGGTTATATTCAAGATGGTTTTTTGGGGGTAAAACATGTGTGTTAACCTCTAACTCGCTCGAGTTGAATGCGAGATGAGTTTTCTGTATCTCTATGTAACTCCATATCTGAATCAGTGGTGATTCTAGAATTTGCATGTTGTGCATACCCATAAAGTGTGTGTGTCTTTTGTGTATGGCTACTTTATCTAGTTTTGTTGCATTTTAAATTTATTTCAAAATACATGCTTGTCACATTTGTAAAATATTTAAATGCTTAAGTCAAAAAAATAATATTTGTACTTTGGTAAAAATGGTTATTGCATATTTATTTCTAGTGGAAGGGAATTAAAGAGTATTTAATTGTTCTTTACAAATAAAATATTAGCTTATAGGAAATAGAATTGCATTATAGTAGAAACTTAATTCAATTGCCTTGGTTATAGGGAAATATTAAATTAATTGCATAAGTATAGTCTTATTGAATTATTTGCTCGGAAAATCTCCATGTAAGTTAATTGTATTGTATTTGCCTTATTGAGTCCTTTGTATTGATTAAATTACCTTTGAAATGTTATTTTTGCATAAGTAATTTTGAAATAACAAAATAGAGGAAAAAGTACACAATGGAAAGAGAAAGGTTTATTTTGATTCACTTCATATTTTTGGAAACCTGCCCCCCTCTCTTCTCCTCTTTTGAAAATGGATGTAAATTGGAGATGCTTGGATTTGGATTGTGCTTGGGAATGGAATGGACGGAGGATTGTATTGCTTAGTTTATTATTGAATGTGTATGCTCAAGAAACTCTCTCTCTTCTCTATTGTTTCTGTTACCTAAATTTCACTACTAGCTCAATCAGGTTACATTATGAGTGGAGGGAAATGTGGCTCCCACAAGGGTTGAGCCTAGCTCATAGACTTTATAGAACATTTCAGACCACAACTGTCTAGAGAAATAATAGTCCGCAGGAAGGTAACCACAGAGACCTTGCACAATGAAGACAATAGGACAACAATCACGTGTTTTCACTATATCTGGAAAAGTATGATCTAGGTTCTTGATATTTTTGGATAAAAATTAGGAAACAAGAAGAAGAAAAAACCCAATAAATTTGTCACAAACCCAGTTTATAGATTTTGAGAACTTTTCACTAGTCCTAAGGCAATATTTTCATTTTTAGATTGAAATCTCTATTAAGAGAAGGGACAAAGTGTTCTAGAAAACAAAAGGTTCAAAGGTTCAAAGATCTATTCACCGAGCCTTCAAAAGGTTCAAAGGTTCAAAGAGTTCAAAGGACCAAAAAAATTGCCAAGTTCGAACAGCAAAAGGTTCAGAAGGTTCAAAGATCTATTCGCCGAGCCTAGAAAAGGTTCAAAGGTTCAAAGGACCAAAAAAAAAAACCGCCAAGTTCGAACAACAAAACGTTCAAAGGTTCATTTTTTGATCTATTTTCCATTTCCGTTGTGCGCTCCTCATCAGATTAAATGTTGTCATAAATGTCATTATTTTCTGCATGAGTTTGTATAAATTTTGAATTGCAAAACATTAACTAAGGTGATGTAACTATAAACCACTTAGTCAATGATAAATGAATACAGAAATTGTGTATTTATGTCATTTATTGTGAAAATATCAGGCATTTATGATGCTGCAGGGTGGAGTTGACAAACAGGGGCAGGAGTTATTGCACATATTTGACTTATTTTCATGGCCTTAAAGATCATTTAAAGGCATTCAAAGACATTTTCAGGTGCCTTTATGATAGTTGATGGCATGCCTTGACTTTTTCTACATTGTGAGCACTCTTTGGAGGACTTTGGATAGATATTTATGAGATACACGAAAATGGAGGTGGCTGATCCTTATCTTATGGCAGCTGTTTGGAAAGTATATAGTCTTCTTCCTTGTTCATTATTCACCAGTTCTTGCTATTCACTACTCTATATATTGTAATTTTCTAAGTTCTTTTGTAGAAGTGAATAGTTTTGTAACTCATTTTCAGAGATATACAACATTGTAACACCTTTTTAGCAGTAATAAGCAGTTCATACCTTCCCATTTCTTCTGATATTGTGTGTCCTTAGTGTTAGTGCAAATCTTTGTGATGTTCTTTGTCCTTGGAGCTGTATTTCATGTTGGTGCCTTTATGCAAGGATACATATTTTTGTAGGTTGTGAGATGTGCAAGGAATAACAATCAGTTTTGAGTAGTGAGAAAGCCTCTTTCTCCTTTGCAGAACTATTGTTATTTAGCCTCCTTACAAAGTAATGTTACAAGGATTATGATTTGTTAGGTTGTGTAGGAGAGCCTTATTATTACTAGTTCTGTAGTGTGTCAGTTCTGTGTAGTCTCTAATAATCTTTTGGCGCATCACCTTAGACAGTAGGTTTCATTTCCATGCAATCCTTCTTACCCTTTTCTCTGCAAAGACTTTAGTATAAGCAATATAGGTGGAGTACCAATAGGAAGCCGGCCTTCTCTGGAGGTTCTTTCCATCACAGGTGACCCACAGACCTAGAAAGATCCCATGTTTCTCCAAATTGCCAAGTTTCACAACTCAGCAAGGGTGCAAATTTGAGAGACAACAGTTTCAAATTGAATTAGAAAGGTAATTTTCTTGTGGTTTATGAATTGAAAGGTTACTTCTTCATTGTCGTGTCATATTAGGTGGAGATATATGGCTTCTCCTTATAGGAATGATTTATTAGATTTATTGTTCCTCTTTTTAGGCATTGTTTTAAATTTGAAAAATGCAAGAATAGAGCCAAGATTATGGCAAAATTTTCTTAAATATTCCTAAAAAAATGTGAATAGGAAAGAATGTTGTTGTGCATTTACTACAGTAGAGGGTATAATTGAAATTTGAGAATTTTGTATAATTTAGGAGAATTTTTTTGAAGGTTCATGATGATGTCATCAATTGTGAATTTAGGGATTTTTATGGTTTTTCCTACCTTTTTAAAAAATGAAAATTAAAAATTAAAACTATGTTTGATATTTTTATTTTGTGGGATGAATAGTCTCCTTAATATATTACATGATTTTGCATCATTGAGCAATGTGCCATGACTTTTTGCATTGATTTTCATGCCAAGCCAAAATTGTAATTTGGGCCATTGGGCACTTAGGATTAAGGTCTAGAGTACAAAAGGAGTGGCCTCTCACCACTTGCTTGGATTTTAAAGGCATTCACAGATAGAGTTAGTTGACATTTTAACCAATTGATAATATAAAAACATTGGGGTTAAATAAAACATGTGATTAAATAAGATAATTACACCATGCATCAAAAACTTCACAAGGATTTGGATTTGGATGTATAGGACATGCCACAAATCTTGGAAGTTGATGAATGTCGTTGACTAACCTTGAATGCAAGGTATAATTTCCTACTCAACATTCTGCATAGTTATTATGCTAGTGTATTGATAGTCCTTGGCTTACTTCTAGGACCCTCATCCTATCTTATTAGTGGATTTGGTATATGGCATGTGTTAAGACCACTGCATATATGTTGGTGGCTTGTTGCACCCTCATATATGTATGTTGTTGCTATTTATTCATATGTGTTGAATTGCATGCATTGATTATGTGGAAACCTTTGTGAATGCATGTTGGATTCATTTTGTATTTTGAATTACGTGCATTGAAGGTGTGAGGAACCCTTATGCATGAATGTACTTTGGTATCCTCTTTATACTCTTGCTGGCATGATTTTTGCAACATATACTATTGTATGTAGTCATTAGCATGGGTTGCTAAATGAGTTGTATGTATTGATTGACATGAGTGTTTCCATGTACTCCTTATTTGTGTGAGTAGATTAATACCCAATTCGACTGTCTCTTAAGAAAATGAGGTGGGCTTAAGGATTCCACATGATTGGGGGGTGCTAAACCAATGTTGAGGCCAGACATACTTGGAGGATTCTCATTGGAGAGCATGGTGGACTCACATGATATTATGCTTCTTGTATCTCTTCTTTGTTATATTTTTGTAAACATTGTAAACTAGGTCCTTGAGACCATTATAATAAGAGCATAGTTGTACATTATTATATCCTCTCATGCTAGTTATGATCCATCCATGTTTGGGATGAGATCCTTCAATTGTAATAATTATTTGATATCATTTTGGATGTTTTCACACCTCATTTTGTGAGGTTGTTAGCATTATTTGTTATGTCAAAATCATGTTATATTAGCATGTTTGCTTCAATTTATGAAATGTTGTAATTATGTTCATGGATGCTTTTTTAAAGATTTGTGACCCACACACATAAATGGGAAGGTGCCTACCTTTTCTTTTGGCATGTGTCAATATTGGTGCCAACTGTGCATCATCCTGTATCACTTTTATCATATTTTGCTTCGTGGAGGTAAAAATTGTTAGAGCACCTATTTTCATATTTTGGTAAAATGGATATGCAAACTAGAGTAGAGGGATTAGATGCTTTATTTATTTAAGGTAATTAAATTGTTTCTTGGTTTAATTGAAAACAATATCCCTAGGTTGGTTGTGTCCCTGTGAGTAGGAGTGTGTCTAAGGATTGGTGGTTAAGGATTTCATACACAACCAAAAGTGTCTAAGGATTTATGCCTTGGTATCTGGATAAAAAGGATCATTATCTAAGTTTAGTTCCATTTCAAACCATTTGGCTATGGGGTCAACTTTGGAAATATCTAAGGTAAAAAATTTTCTAGACAAATTTTAATATGAAGCCTTTCCTGAACTACTTTATCTTAATTCCACATCTAAGGATTTAGTCACTATATACAACTTTGGAGCTTACCCCTATCTCCCTCACATTTTCTCTAGTTGGACTCATGTAGGTTAGGTAATGGTAAGTTTACATGATTTTATAGTAATTGGAAGGATATGTGGTGACAATTCATTCATCAAGACTCCTACTCACTTGTGCATTACTAAATATTAACAACATAAGCAAGACACATGACACATGTAAGATTACTTAAACATGACTCATCATGCCAACCAAATATGTACGATGTATGTGAGGAAGATGTATGCCACCATCTCACAGCTTTCTATAATCCACATGATGCAGTTATGCCTACTAGCACTTTGGTGGAAACTCATAAGAGCCACTTTCACAGACTACCATTTCAGGCTTAACACTTGTGAACTAGATTAAATTGATTAATGGTAGGGACCCATGGAAAAAATATTAATTAAAATAGGGAATACCTAGATTTTGGATGTGATTTCCAATTGGATCACTTAGAGGCTTTGAACTAACTTTGAACCGAAGTGACTATTAATTAGGTTTAACCCAGTTCTCAAGCCGTTAACTCTTTAGAGTGACTTAGAGTAATTCCTCTAGAGATACATGTTCTAAAAGTATTTTGGATGTGGAATTATTTTCAATCTAGATAATCAATGTTCTAATTTTGTGTTTAATTCAACATTTAAGCTTTAAGTAAATAAACAAGTTATTACTTTCAAGTACAACATCTCCCAAGCACACAAACACATGGCTTACCACTTTATGCATCATGTTTGAGCTTACTCTTGAGGAACTCACAAAAATGAGTGGGGCCTATCTCCTCAGCTCCAAGTTGTACACTTAGCTAAATTAAAATGTGTTTTAGTACCATTTTTCTTTAGAGCACTTAAGATAGAATTTAAAAAGGGAAAGGAGCTTCAAAGTGAGTTCAAACCTAAAGTCACATCTAATCTAATTAATCTCTCCTTGAAATTTGGAAGGGTCACTAAATATTGATTAAGCCAAACTGATCCTTTAGCTTGATTTAACTAGGATACACAAAATATTTTGTACTTGGGAAATATGATATTTATATTAGGATTCAACTTATGTAGTTTTTGAGTCAAACTCATTGACCCATACTACATGAGTAGTGGTTCACACGAAGCCATCTCTCATGAACTCATGTAATATGGGTCAACAAGTTTGACTCAAAAACTACACAATTGAATCTTGATACAAATACCATAATTTGACACACTGCGGAAATTACCTCCTACTTGTTGGGAAATACACAAAATATTTTGTACAAATTGTAAGGAAATGCATTCTAAGCATCTAATTATATGATTATTTAGGGTAAATGCAAAGAGACGAGGGACCAAAAAGTCGCCACCATCTCTAAAATTAAAGCAAAACCTGAGTGCGTTATAATGCGCTCGCGTTTTACTTTGCATAAAGGCAAAAAAAACCCATTTCTCCTCATTCACAGCCGCAACCATTGCAATCTTAGCAACAAAGAAAATAGGTAAAAGCATGATCACGTTGAAGAAAAGGCTATCCAATCAAGTGGAATAGAGAAAACAACAAATTCACAATGCCACCTCACCACCAAAGAAGTCGTCATGCAAATTTGGAGGCTCCAACACAGGAAGAAGGTAGGGTTTGACTGATTTTGTTAGTTTGAGAATAATTTTTGAGTTTTGCAATGTTTGATTTGTTTTTATATTGTATTTATAGTTATTAGAGAAAGAGAAAACCTAAATCTAGCTGAGGAGGGTGAAAATAATCCCTAAAACCCTCCAAACCCTCAAAACCCACCTTCACCTCCTTTTAATGTAAGGGATAATCAAGAACACTACCAAGGGATAATAGAAGAAAACAAGAAACATCTTCAAACTATTATTCAAACCCTAAATAATCCAAGTGGAACCACTGATCATAGGAGGACACTTGCAAAATCACTAGAGGAGATTGTTTCCCACACAAATTCGGTGACAAAACAAGTCACTGAATTCCAAGACTATAGGGAGAGGTGTTAGAAATATTATGCCAACAAGTTGTCATATAAACAAGTCAAGAATGAAAAAATTAAAAAATTGCAATTATGTGCACACTTTATTAATCCCAAAATTGGCCAAAGATTAGAAGAAAGTTGTAAATAGTTTCCTATACATTGGTGTAGGAATGAAGAAATATCTTGAAACTTTTGGGATAGATGGTACACGGTCTTCAATGAGCGCCCATGCAACAATGATGAGGTACCACAATATTTCTTGAGGAAACTCTATTGTGAGTTCGTCCTCAACAAGATTCTAAATTATTTTGACATTCGTGAGTTCTAGGGTAGAGGTGGTGGCTCTGCCCAAGATAGACCCGGGGCTTAGCAAGATGAAGACCATGTACCTGTACCCCGAGTGAAGCTAGAATGTAGGTCACTCCCTTTGGCTTTAAAGGAGAGTGTTGAGGTGGAGACATTACATTCATTGACTACTCTCACCCAAACTCTATCACAACATGTCGATGATCTTACCTAGGCTGCTAAGGGTGAGAGTAGTAGGTGTCATGTGTCCCCACATTTGTGCAGTACATGTGGGAACCTATGTGATAATGGGATGTAGGAGGCATGACAAGACTCTCGCCAGGATGTTGCGATGTAGAGGCACGATGGTGCGACACAGGGGCAGGACATATTGGATGAACTTGTTCTCAGTGATGATCTCTTACAGCATACATTTGGTATTGACTCTCAAGTAATTTGTTACAAGTTTCATCTTGATTTAGTATATTGTTATTTGAAATTTGTAATTAATTTTATATGATTATCTATATTATAAGTAAAAAATAATGTATGCAATTATCTGCGTAATGAAATTCTAGGGTCAGAGTCTTCATCCTGCCTCCGTTAGCCATCCATTGGTAGATTATGAGAGGAGGTCAAGTCAGTAGGTATGTAATTTATCACATAATTGTAATTATTGTAGATATGTCAATGGTAATATTATTTTGTGACAATTTGATGATTTCAACATTCACTGACACCTCCATAGTTTCCTTGGTCCCCTGGATGCCAAAACACCACTTTTACAGAGGTAAATTTAACCATTTCTAATCATTATGCATTTTTAAAATAATGTTATGTATTTATTTTGTTTGAATAATCTTGAACTTGATTTTTAGATGTTGAATACAGTGGAGACTCCTCTTGATCTTCGTGAGTCAGCGTAGATAGGCATTGCTGCAACCATGATGCCTGCAAATCCTTTGACTGAGGTATGAGCCAATAACATGAAAATGTCATAATTTTGTATTTCTTGTTTTATCTCATGTCATTTGATGTACATAAATGATATTTATGTTTAGTCAATTTTGCTTCTTGATGCTTCTCACAGGAGGTCACAACTCCAGTCTGTCCAAGTACGAACGTAGAGAGAGACAAGATGATGGAGAGTAATCATCAAGTGGCAGTAAGCGATCGATTACATATGTGATGTTATATATTTCATGTTATAAATGTGATGTTATATATTAATGTGCATATATTATTTGATTGTATTAACAAGTGGAGCAGATCAACTTCTGTCGAAGAGGTCTACTCGACGACAGAGAGAGGATGAGTCAGTGATTGGCTCTACATCTTCACGGTCAAGCAAGGGCCGCCGATTAATTCATAAAAGTCCATAGGAAACTAGTTTTTGGGATATTTTTTGTATGCCTAGATGGCTTTGTGTACATACTTTTGTATGAACTACCGATGTATATTTTTGAATATATGCTTGTATGGCTTTGTTTGGACATGCCTATATGGCTTTGTATATAAACTATATGTTATGTTCATGGCATTATGTATATGATAGCATATATTAAATATTTAATATGATGATCAATTATCATTAGAGGAATTTGGTTTTACACGTGCCAATTGAATTTTCTTGAAAGTTTATAAATCATTTTTAAATAATCCATTTTGTGCATATCTTGCAATGATTCCATTATGTGGGACTGTACATTTCTTTGAGGCATCATTTCAAACAGTTCATGTGCCTTGGACCTATGCCTCCACACTTTCCATATAGTTCATGTACCTTCATGAGGTGACATTTCTTTGGGGCATCATGCCAAACAGTTCACATGCCTTGTCTATGCTTCCACACTTTGCATACATGTCTACAAGGGTAGCTACAATTACAGCATGTGACAAATTTCCTATATCTTTTATGCTTTGATGGTTGTCCATATGCTGTTCCAAACATTCTACTTTGGTGTATAGATAGGGAGGATGTTAGCAAAGGTTGTGGAATTTGTCTTTAATACACGTGCCAATTGCTTTTACTTGTTCAAAATTTTCTAAAGTTTTTTCAACAAATCCATTTCGTGCATATCTTGCAATCATTGCATTCCATGAGACAATAAAGTTGGAAGTGTGTCTATTCATCTAAATGTGCATTGAGATGTGCTTTCTAGGTCTTTTGAATTTTTGGACCAAGGAGATGGTATTTGTTGAAGAATAGTATGATTTTTCTTTATGTGGTCACATTCAATGCTCATTCACTAGCTCATGTTGGCAATTGGATTTTAGTGCTTTCTTTGGTGTATGATTTGAATGTTCTTGTAGTCTTATAGCAATTGGGATGAGTAGGAAAGAGTTAATATCCAAGGTGTCTAGCTTGGATTGTTCTCACCTTGAATGAAACCTATTAAGCCACACTCACTCACCATCCCTCATGGCTTGTGGATCAAAGGGTGACAAATTCCCCTATATTAACATGACAAAGATCCTACATTAGGGCAATCCTTTACAATTGTACCTTGCAGTAAAGATAGTCCATCAACAATTCATATCAGCATAATAGTCACCACAAGCACTGAGCCACTTTACAAACTTTTCACCTCTTGCTTACAATGAAAACCCCTGAAGTAACCTTTTTAGAGGCTCATGACTATTCCTCTTCTTGTAATTTGTTTATAGGATGGCTTTGTGAACTTCTTAGGTCTTGATACCCTTAGTGATTACTAGATGAAAGTCTAAGGAGTACTCAAAACCTTTCTTGCAATAATACTCCAGTCCAAATGATTTAAGATAGTCATTAATGCTGCTCATAAGCAGGTTGGGGTCAGCTAGATAGTATTGTGATGAAGTTTAGTGAGCTAGACACATGGGGACAATCCTTTAGATACCTTGATTACATATCTATACTCCCCAAAACTCATAGGATAGTCTTTTGGAAAGTTTATTAGAATAATTCTATGCATGGTTTTAATGGTAAATCAAAGCACAAAAGTTGTTACAATGTTGCCCCTATTTAGCAGTCCTATATTGGTAAGGTGTCAGAAGTCCTTTGATGAAATTGTATGTTTATTCCACCATAATATCTCCTGATTCTCCATAACCTATGAACCTAGATAAAATATATGATGATATCTTTGATCCCCTCTCAAAATATTGTGATATTAATGATCTTGAATCATCCTCCTGGATCCAAGTCACTGTACTCAATCTCATGACAACCATGGCCACCCATAACATCCATCTTATGTGATTGCACTTGAAGTAGGAATGATATAAAAGGTAACCATCCTCAAAGTATGACAGACCACTGCTAGCTTTTAAAACCCTTCATAATCATGTTTGAACACTAATCTCCCTTTGCGTGACTCTATGGCAACATCAAAGCATGATTGTTTTACCTTGTGACAATTTTATTACCATTCTTCTTCATGTTATTTTGATGACTGCCTCATCATACTGTCTCAACATCATCATTAAGAGAATATGCCCACTCTCTCACATTGATTAAGGACCACATTAACTAAATAAGAAACATGACTGCACCTTGCCTCTATGACTGTCCCTGAGATCTACCTTGCACAATATCAATCAGAAGGTTGGGAAAGACTATCTCAAGGGTAGCATATTCCAAAGTATAAGTGTGATAATCTTGTTGTACCATAAAAGACTCAATGACTTCCCTTAGAGACTTATCCTAAAACCACTTAATGAAATTAGGGTCCAGAAAACCCTCCATCAAACATAAGCCTCAGAGAATGCAATCATGAATTTGCATAGTCATGATTCTCATATAAAGGAAGAACAACACAGATTCCCCTCAAGTTTATTAATATTTTCTCCTCCAATCCTGAGACTAGCCCTCCTAGACAACCTGTAGCTGTAAAATCAGAAAGGCAATAAGTTTATCATGAGAAATAAATAGGGAAAAAATAGAAAATCATGTACCAAAAGGAATAACCAACCCTAAAATTAGAAATCCTTGCCCATTTTAGAAAAATAAATAAAGGAATAGGATTCCAAATGCCCAAAACAAATGCAATTAGATTTATATCCATAGTAGCCATGTGTGTGAGGTCATTATTAAAGAAAGATGGGTGTAGAAATTAACCTTCAATAGTTGCTTCTGACAATAAAAATAGTCTAAAAAGAGTTCAATGTTACGGTCCTATAGAGGTACACCTAGGAGCATAAATGAAGATGATGTAAGAGCACTTTGTTATTTTGTGTTGTTGTCCTAAAGAAGGTCCTTCCTCTGCATCAAGGTCCTTTCTTGAAAGTTTCTAAATCCTTATCAACAAAACCATTTTGTGCATATCTGATGCAGAGATAGGGTAGAACACAATGGTTTCAACATCCAAAAACAAAATTTGTAGTTTCTATTCTCATAGCCACCCTTAGGTGCATACTAGGCTCTAAGGTCTTATGGGTCATTAACACCTCAAACACCATAACCTACACTAGGAGGGTCTTACACAGGATGGAGACAATAAATACAATGTAATTATGCTTCACAAGAAATTAGGAACAACAAGCTTCTAAGATTTCCTTATTTGACTGACCCTAGGCCTAGTGGTACAACAAAATGACATTTTCTTGCATAATTTTCAACTTAGGCCTGATACCTAGAACATAAACACAGATTTAGATACCCATTTGGACTTTACAGAACATACTTAGATTTCAGGGGTGGTCACTTTGTACAGAACCCTCCAAAAATTGATTGTTCTTCTGCAAATTAGGGCTAAATAGGCCTCTAGGCATAACACCAAATGGTTTTAAGGCTTCAAGGTTTCCCAATTCTTGTTCCAACATCTCAGACACATTCAACAAGGTCTCAAACAACTTTTCCAACTCCAGGGATCCCTCTCCAATGAAATATAACAAGATTTCACCTACTCACCATGAATAGTAAGAATTAATAAGAAAGAAGCATAATGGCAATAATTAGCATTCAAGGATTTCTAATGAAGCCCCAAGGTTTGGGTGCCAATGGAAAATCACTAAACCCTTGGATCAATCTTTATTTGAAGAGATTTTATGATTTAGACTAATACAAATGCTTGGGTATATCATGATCATATTGAGATCTAATCATTGCTTTGTTTCTTGTAGGGTTTTTTTTCCATGCTTCTAATCATAATAATCAAGGTTATGGGACAAAAAGGATATGGAATAGCTCTTGTCATATCATATGAGGAGATCATGGCCAGAATACCATCAAGATCTTGTGAATTTCAACAAAAAATTTCCATATGTCCAAACCCTACCATTGTACACACTCAAGAAGGCTTTAGTTTCATGCAATAGAAAGGTGCTAGGACATTTTGCATTCCATAGCTCATGGGGCTGAATGAACTATGCCAACACATCATGGTGGGTAGGTAAATGCCAGGGGAGGTCTCATTTCGTGTGCCAAGTGCCCCAATCATTCGGGGCAACAAGCTACCAGCAAAGACCCTTAAGATCCCTAAGATGAAAAAATTGCCAAACTTTGATGGAGCAGTTCTCAAAATTCATGGTAGCTGGGAACATTTTTTTTGGACCTACAGGTGCATGTGGGGTCCGTCTACAATAACCTCTCTCAGTTTTGTTCAACTCTTGTCTGTTTGACCATGTCAAAATCAAACACATTCTCACAAAATGCTTTAGTTCCATGTAGTAGAAAGGTGCTAGGAGTGACATTTTGCATTCCATAGCTCATGGGGCCAAACAGATTATGCCAACATGTCAGGGTGGGTGGTTAAATGCTAGAGGAGGTCTCTTTTTATGTGCCAAGTGCCCTAATCGTTCGAGGCAGCAGGCTACCGGCAAAGTCCCTTAAGATCCCTAAGATGCAAAAACTGCCAAACTTTGACAGAGCAGTTCTCAAAATTTGTGGTAGCTGGGAATGTTTCGTTTGGACCTACAGGTGCATGTGGGGTCCATCCATAATAACCTCTCTCAGTTTTTATCATCTCCAGTCCGTTTGACCGTGCCGAAATCAAATGCATTCTTGCAAAATGCTTCAGTTTCATGTAGTAGAAAGATGCTAGGAGTAACATTTTGCATTCCATAGCTCGTGGGGCCTAACAAACTACGCCAACACATCGGGGTGGGTGGGTAAATGCTAGGGGAGGTCTCATTTCGTGTGCCAAGTGCCCCAATGATTCGGGGCAACAGGCTACCAGCTAAGTCCCTTAAGATCCCTAAGATGAAAAAACTGCCAAACTTTGACGGAGCAATTCTCAGAATTCATGGCAAAAGGGAACATTTTGTTTTGACCTACAACTGCATATGGGATCCATATAAAATAACCTCTCTCGATTTCATTCAAGTCCTGTCCGTTTGATTGTGTCGAAATCAAACACATTCTTACAAAATGCTTTAGTTCCATGCAATGGAAAGGTTGCTATATGCCATATTTTTTGTTCTACTCATCGTGGGGCTGAACCAACTACGCCAACACGTTCGGGTGGGCAAGTAAATGCTAGGGGAGGTCTCGTTTCATGCACCAAGTGTTTCAGTCATTCTGGGCTGCAAGCTACTAGTAAACACGAAAGGTGCTAGGTGTCGGTAGCTTGCAGGCCAGAACAACTAGGACGCATGGCACATGAAACAAGACCTTCCCTACCATTTACCCACCCACCCAGATGTTTTGGCGCAGTCATTTTGCCCCCAAGACGTATGGAATGCAAAATTTTAGTATTAGCAACTTTCTACTTTGTCGATAGCTTATAGCCCGGAATGACTGGGATGCTTGACACATGAAATGAGACCTTCCCTACCATTTACTCACCCACACCAACATGTTGGTACAGTTGGTTTGGCCCCACAATGAGAAGAACAAAAAATATGGCACCTAGTAACCTTTCCACTGCATGGAATTGAAGCATTTTGCAAGAATGTGTTTGATTTCGGCATGGTCAAACGGACATGACTTGAACAAAACTGAGAGAGGTTATTGTAGACAAATCCCACATGTAGTTGTAGGTCAAAATAAAACATTCCCAACTGCCACAAATTTTGAATACTACTTCATCAAAGTTTGGCAATTTTTTCATCTTAGGGATCTTAAGGGACTTAGCTAGTAGCATGCTGCCCTAAACGATTGGGGCACTTGGCACACGAAATGAGACCTCCCCTAGAATTTACCTGCCCACTCTGACATATTGGCATAGTCCATTCGGCACCACGAGCTATGGAATGCAAAATGTCACTCCTAGCATCTTTCTACTGCATGAAACTGAAGCATTTTGCAACAATGCATTTGATTTTGACATGGTCAAACAGACTAGAGTTGAACAAAACCAAGAGAGGTTATTATGGATGGACCCCACATACACCTATAGGTCCAAACAAAATGTTCCCAGCTGCCATAGATTTCAAGAACTGCTTTGTCAAAGTTTGGCAGTTTTTGCATCTTAGGGATCTTAAGGGACTTTGCTGGTAGCCTACTACCCTGAACGATTGGGGTACTTGGCACATGAAACGAGACGTCCCCTAGCATTTACCCACCCACCCTGACATGTTGGCATAGTTTGTTCGGCCCCATGAGCTATGGAATACAAAATGTCACTCCTAGCACCTTTCTACTACATGGAACTAAAGCATTTTGCAAGAATGTGTTTGATTCTGACATGGTAAAACATACAAGACTTGAACAAAACTAAAAGAGGTTATTATAGAAAAATGCCACATGTACCTATAGGTCCAAATGAAACATTCCCAGCTGCCAAGAATTTTGAGAACTGCTCTGTCAAAGTTTGGCAATTTTTTCATCTTAGGGATCTTAAGGGACTTTACCCGTAGCTTGCTGCCCTGAATGATTGGGGCACTTGGCACACGAAACAAGACCTCCCCTAGCATCATGTTATCATGTTACAATAAAGAATTACCAACAGCCATAAGATAGTCCCTAGATGACTGTCATTAACCCTCATGATTGTCATGAGACATTTACCTAGGGTGAGCAAATTGTCAAAGGTGAGTATGGATTCTTGTCAGGAACTCACATTGGAGTGAATCTATGTTTCACTAAAGCCTTGAATGGATTGTAAAATTTGTAAAAAGTTGCTCTATGTTTTGAAACCCTAGGTTTTAGTGTTTTGAGTGAAGAAAATGAAGTTTTGAGCCATTCCACTAATGAAATGGCTTGAGAACCAGTGGAATGGAAGTAGATGGGTAGTGTTTTGTGTTGTTGATGTTGCAGGAGCAGGGGGAGGGTGTTAAGTGCTTGTTTGTTGATGCCCTAGGCTATAAAACCACATGTTTTGGGCATAGAACATGTATAAGAGCTAGAGTTTGTAGAATAAGCTTTGGTAGATTGTGTCAATGGTTGAAATTTGTGTGTGTGACCCAAAAGACAAATTGTTCTTGCATGTTCTCCATTGCTGCTCCTATGTACACCTTCTTATATGACTTCAATGAACTAAGGCAAATCCACTTGGAATGCTTTCAAAAACCTCAATATAGATTTGGGAGCCTCTTTCAAACATTCTAAAGGTGATCCTAAAAGGTATTAAACACCTAGACTCAAAAGCAAACCTTAACTTGCTTGGGTGCCAACACTTACTCAATGATTGTAAAACTAGTCCTCTTGGGACAATCATAATAAAACTTGTCTAACCCTTGAAGAATGCTCTAAAATCCTTTGTTCAAGTCTGTAAGACCTTTTAAGACCCCTTCCCAACAAGGAATAAGCATAAACAACACTTTTAGACTTAGATTTGTTGAACTTCCAATTGTTGCCCCAACACTGTCATACACAATCATTTAGGACAGTCATCACACTTTGCCAAATAATGGCCAAGAAAGCTTCAAAACTCCTTGACCAGGTCTGAAAGACCTTCATATAGATTCTTCACACCTTTGGACTCTTATATGAGTATCAAATCATTATTTTAGGTTTGGAAATCATGAATTGTATGGTTAATTTTTTACATATATGAGTTGTATGGAGGTGATTTTGAAGGATGACAAAATGAATGCCATTGAAGGGGATTGTTAATCAACATAAATTGACTATCCTAATAGTCTTAAACCAATCCAAAAACTTTGTGATAGTCAAAATAATATTAACCCTTGAAGATAACCTTTTGGATACTCGTGACAAAAAATCAAAGACATCTTAAGTAATGCATAAACTAAAAACAACTTCATGATAGTCATGACTATGATAGTGGACTGTTATATAGACTTGTGATTGTCCTACACTCATGAAAACCTCTTTTTTTAGTGTTTTATCTCCTTATAACACCCTTTGTATCATCTTGTGTATACCCTAAGACAACCCCTAAACCTCTTTTTCATGGAGATTTCTTAAATAATGGGTATGATACAATTTTTTTGAAAGCAATTAGGCCTAGGGATTTGAGCATTTTATAACAATTTTCCTAAAACTAGTTTGAAACCCTTGTTTAACTGCCTTGAAGGCAAGAAAAATATAAAACCCACCATTCCTCCGGTGAAATCGCATGAAAATCAGTGTAATGGATGGGGTTAGCGTGTTTTTGGTGTCTACAATGTTGCAAGAGCAGGGGAAGGTGTTGTGAGCAAGTTTGTTGATGCCCTAGGCTGAAAATCTCATGTTTTTGGATATAGAATGTGCAAATGAGTTAGGGTTTGTAGAAAATCTCTTGGGAAAATGTTTGTAATGGTTGGAATTGTTTAGGCAGACCATTTTTAACATGTCTAAGGTGAACAAGATGCTTCTTGCTTTCAATCTGCTTTCTATGGCTTTCTAGGGTTTTTTAGGGTTTCTGCTTACTTTGTCCTTTGATGATGGAGGTTACTGCCTTGGGCAGTACCTCTAGGACCCAGCCTTTGGCGGGTGAGGATTGTTCCAAGGGATGGAAAGGGGTTTTGACAGGAAGGGAGAATCTTTCTCCTAAAGGTACTTCTGTGGTTCCAATTTAAAAGGAATCAGCGGAAGGTATGGCGCTGGACATACTTGATGATCTGATTGAGGAAATCGTGGCAGCCATGGACCTGGCTCTGGTTGGTAAGTTTTTTTCTCTTCACCCTAATATTGAAATGGTGTGGAAGTGGGTGTCTAATCGGTGGAAGGTCAAAGGCAGTGTATCTGTAATAGCTATGGTGAGGGGATTGTTTCTCTTTAAATTTACTAGTAGAGAGGATATGTTAGCCATTTTGCTAGGAGGGCCATGGCTATATGGCTATCATTCTCTTGCTCTGTGTACTTGGAGACCTGGGTTTGATCTTAGTACTGATTTGAATCGGACTGCCCCAATTTGGGTGAGGCTTCCTGGGTTTCCTCTAGAATATTGGGATGAAAAGATCTTTTCTGCTATTGGTAATACTTTTGGCCAGTATGTGACTTTGGATAACACCACTCAGGCTAAATCTCATTGTGTGTATGCTAGATTCTATGTTAATGTGGAGATTCACAAAACCCTCCCCATGACCATAGAGTTGAACTCTAAATATGGGATCTGGACACAGTCGATCCTCTATGAAAATGCTACTACATTTTGTCAGCTCTATAAGAAGAAGGGTCATTTAATGACCCATTGTAAGCTTAAGAAAGTGGGAGAAAATTCTGATCTGAATAAAGAGAGATGATAATTCATCCAAAGAAGACATTCCTGACAATCAGGGAATGGGGGGTAATGAGGAAAATGATACCTATCTTTTAGGAGAGAATATTGAGAGGAATATGGAGTTGGGTGTTCAGAAAGCTGACCGTGTTGATTGCCAGACCCTTGATCAATAGGTTACAAAGAATCCCCCGGTGCTCTAAGATGGTGAGATTCAATCCTAGTCGGCTGAGGCTGCTGATGATGGTGATGGGTCCCCTGTAACACATGTGTTGAATGACCAAATCCCAAAATCTATTTGCAATAATAGTGTTGAGTCTGTTCAACCATCTTCCAAACAGAGGCCTTCTCCTGCCATTGATAGGACCACTGTTGGGACCCTGAAGGAGGGGTTTTCTGAGAATCAGTTTGCTATTCCTTCTCCGATCACTAGAATCAGACCTAGTGGTAACTGTAATGACCAAGATGAGTGGATTACCCCTAAGAAAAAGAATCGTAGGACTAAGAAATCTACTGATGTTGGAATAGATTCTAGGCAAGGAAGACCGACCCTTAGAGAAACAAGACAACGAGAGATTGCTAGGGAGATTGCCAGTGGTAAACAAAAAACACTAGAGATTCAATCTCAAAAACTTCCCAAATGAAAATTCTTTCTTGGAATATGAGAGGTTTTAATAGCCCCACCAAATAGTTCGAAGTCAAGAACTGTATCTGGATCATAAAATAGATGTTCTTTTACTTTAGGAAGTTAAAATGACCGAGGAGAAATTTAAGATGATAGCTGGCAGAATCTGGCCTAATGCTACTTTTTGTATCAGCCTTGCTATGGGTGCTTCTGGAGGGATCGTTACTATGTGGAATAATGCTAAAATGCATGGTACTCTTATTGTTTCTAGTAAGTATTTTCTGATTGTCAATTTCTCTATGCCTTCTTTTAATTGGTCCCTAATCAATATTTATGCCCCAAACACAAGGGCCCCACAGAAAACTTTGTGGATGGACTTGTCTACTATCCTTTCCACTTCCCCTCATTCTCTTTGGATGTTGACTGGAGACTTTAATACTCCTTTATACCCTTCATAGAAAATTGGGGGTATTCTTGACTATTCTGATAGTATATTTGATTTTGCTGAGTTTATCAATAGCTTTGGGTTGTTGGATGTGGAGCTTCAGAATCAAAATTTTAGTTAGTCTAACAGAAGAAGAGGGGATCAAATGATACAAGTTAAATTGGACAGATTCCTTATATCCAATAACTGGGATAATCATTCTAATCTGAGTTTGGTGGCTTTACCAAGAACTATTTCTGATCATAATCCTATTCTCCTTAATTGGATGGTCCAGCATAGGCAGGGTCCCTTCCCTTTCAGATTTGAAGCTATGTGGATTAAACATAAAGATTTTAGGAGTCTTCTGACTAATTGATGCCAATTTCCATTTTAGGGTACTCCTATGTTTAGGCTAGTCAAGAAGCTCCTACATATTAAACAAGAGGTCCGTGGCTAGAACAAATATAGTTTTGGGAATGTGTTTGTTCAGAAGAAAACTATCTCTGGTAAATTAGCTGACCTTCAAAATTTAATGGCTCAAGGAGTTATTACAGAAGACATTGCCCAGGAGGAAAGTAATCTAATTTCTGACTGGAAGAACCTTATGAGTAAAGAAGAAATTTTTTGGAAACAGAAGTCCAGAGTTTAGTGGCTCAAAGAAGGGGATCGAAATACTGCCTTTTTTCATCTATCAGCTATGAAGGATAGGAAAGCTAATTCTATTTCTAAATTATGTTTGGAGGATGGAAATACTATCACGGAGGACAATGAGATTGGGAATCAAGCTGCTTTGTTTTTTCAGAATTTGTTGTCAGAACAAGCTGATAATGCTGTCAATGGGTAGATTATGGATCAGTTCCTTGATAAAATCCCCTCGTTCATTACGAAGGAGGACACCATCGAAATGTTGAAATCAATTTCTGAGGAAGAGGTTCGTGATGTTTTATTCTCCATGGGTCCTTTCAAATCCCTAGGCCCTGATGGCTTTCCTCTGATATTTTTTTAGGAATATTGGGATATTGTGGGCTTTGATGTAACTGCTGCTATTAGGGATTTCTTCAGAACTGGTAAACTTCTAAAGTAGATCAACAATACTTTTATTGTTCTTGTTCCTAAGAAGCCAAATCCTATGCTGCTTACTAATTTCAGACCTATTAGCTTGTGCAATACCATTTATAAGCTGTCTACCAAATTGCTTGTTCTGAGATTCCAACCTTTCCTGGATAAAATTATTTCCCCTTCTCAGAAAGGCTTTGTCCCTGGTCGTCAGATTTTAGATGTTGTTATATCCACTCATGAAACCATTCATTCTATGGAGAAGAGCAGGATCCTTGGTATGGTTCTAAAGCTAGACATTTCTAAGGCCTATGATAGAGTTTCATGGAAGTTTCTTTTTAAGGTTATCCAAAAGTTTGGTTTTAATGATAAACTCTCCCTTCTCATTTGGGAAGTTGTCTCCATTGCTAAATTTTCAGTCTTGGTTAATGGGGTCCCCAGAGGCTTTTTCTCTTCCACGAGGGGGATTAGACAGGGAGATCCTCTTTCCCCATATTTGTTTATCATGATGGCTGAGGCCCTTGGGAGATATGTTCACTCTAAGGTTATCTCTAAGGAAATTGTGGGCATTAAACCTGCTTCTTTTATACCTCCTATGTTTGTGCAATAGTTTGTGGATGATACCATCCTCTTTGGTATCTCGTCTGTGGTTGAAGCTCGAATTTGGAAGAATATTCTCAATGACTATGCCAAAGCTTCTGGTCAACACATAAATTTTTAGAAAAGCAATGTGTATTTTTTCAACACTCAGGGTGATCTCTAGAGAAAAATTATTAACATAATCGGCTGTGCTGAGGCTGATCTTCCTACTGTCTATCTTGGCCTTCCTCTAACTATTAAAGAGGTCTCTTTGGGATTTTGGAATGAACTCAAAAGAAGTTGATTGGTTGGAAGGGGAAGCTCCTGAGTAGTGCTGGTAAATTACAGCTCTTCTGAGCTTCTCTTCAAGGTATTCCTACTTATTTTCTATCTCTTTTTAAAATGCCTAGGTTTATTGCTGACAAATTGGAGCAGATCCAAAGAAATTTTCTATGGACAAGTGTGGAAGATAAAAAGAGAATGTCTCTGGTTAGTTGGGAGAAAGTCTGCCTTCCCAAATCTCATGGGGGTCTTAATATTAGATCTATAAGAAATATGAATAAAGCCCTCCTTACCAAAATTAACTGGAATCTGGTCCATAGCCATAAAGAATGGGTGACCATTATGCAAGCTAAGTATTTACATGGGGCTAACAATCTTAGTTTCCTTTATTAGGAGGGGCTCCCTCATGGCTCTGTTATTTGGAACAAAATGCTAAAGTCTAGAAGCTTACTCAAACAAGGGCTTAGGTGGAAATTGGGGAATGGTAATTCTATAAATTTCTGAGAGGACACTTGGGTTGTTGACAAGGCCCTTGCTACTCAGGGGGATTATGGGATTGTTGTTGGTATTGCCAAACAGTTTTTTGGGTCAAAAGTTTGCCATTATATTCATATTGAGAATGGTATCAAACTTTGGAAAAATCTTCTTGATTGTTGTGCTCATCGCCCTGAGTTTATTCCTAAGATGAGTTCTATTCAACAAATGTTGCTGGGAGTCATAATCCCTCTCTTTCCTAGGGAAGGTGAGTTGTATTGCTGGCCTGATAAGAGAGGTCATTTCTCGGTTAACTCTGCTTACCATCTATTGATCCCTGATGTTCATAAAAATGAGCTTTGGAGGAAAGTTTGGAATTATAAGCTTATTCCTAAAGTTAATATGTTTTGGTGGGCTGCTGTTCATAATAAAATTTTAACCCAAGATAATTTGCAGAGGAGGGGATTCACCCTGGTGAATAGGTGTTTCCTGTGCCTTAAGGAGGAGGAAATTGTTTCTCATTTAATTCTTCATTGTGATTTTGCCATGGAAATTTGGAGTACAATTTTGCAGAACTTTGGCATTGAATGGGTCTGTAATCCTGATATTAGGGAAGTCATTGCTAATTGGTGTCCTACTTTCTCACATCCTTGGCTTGTGGAGCTTTGGAACCAAACTTTTCCCTTCCTTGGTTGGACTTTATGGAAGGAACGGAATAAAAGAATATTTAGGGAAGCTGTCAGGGACTCCTCTCAAGTCTTTCAATCTCTCTCTAAGCTCCTCATTGAAAGTGTTGTTAGCTCCTGCATCAAAACTGCTGATAAACCACTTACTCAAGAGGAAGAACAAATTGCAGTCAATTGGAGAATTCTTAACCAAATTCCAGCATATGATAACTCTAAACAAATTTAGAGATTAAATACTAGATGGATCCCTCTGAGGCCCCATTGGTTCAAACTTAACTTTGATGGAACTTCTAAGTCTAATGGTAAGGCTAGTGGTGGTGGGATTATCAGCGATGACAAAGGGGGGTTGGTTTCTGCCTATGCTGGTGGGATAGGTATTTAAAGTAATAATTATGCTCAAGCCTCTACTCTCTTATGGGGGGTGAAATTGGCTATTTCTCTTGACATTCCTCATCTGCATATCTAGGGGGATTCAAAACTGATCATTGATGCAGTTACTAATGCGTCGGCATGTGGGTGGAGACTCAAGGATATTATTGTGGATATCTAAATCCTAGTCCAGAGGATCTCTAGAGTGGAACTCTCTCATATTTATAGAGAGGGGAACAGGGTTGTTGATGCTCTTGCTGATTATGGTCAGCAATTTACTAATTGGCGATGTTGGCACCAATTTAAAAATATTCCTACTAATATAAGGGAACTGATTCAAAAAGAGATGACTTGTCAAGGATGACTCATCATAGAGAGGGTGCTAGCCTATTTAATTGGCTTTTTTGGGCGTTGATGATGTGTATTTTGAAGTACGAGCTCTATTGTACTTCTTTGTATAATGGCATTTCAACATTATTTATTACTCGCATTAAGGTGAGTTGGTTATATGGTAATCATAGGAAATTTATGATTATCATTTTTGAGCATGGGAAGGGTTGGCATCATTTGGAGTTTGGGAAGGTGCTCCTAAATAATGATGACTTGTGTAGCCTCATTTACAATTTCATTATTCCTTCCCAAGCTATTAGAATTACCTTCCGAAAACACTCTGTGAATTCTCGGCTATGTGGTTTGTGTCTTTGAGAGAAAGGAGCGAATGGGGGGAGACAAGATTCGCACAGAGCCAATTTCCTAGTGTGAATTTAAGGATAATGTTGTGGTTTGGCATTATTGCAAGGAAGGTGGCATTAGCCCTTTTCCGAAATGTCTGAATGGGTTTGATGAAAATTTGTCTGTGTAATTTGCCCATTCCTGGCAAAATTGTAGAGTTAGTGTAGGAAGAATTGGTTTTGAAATCTCTAAGCAAGTCATTGCCATGGCGACTGGTCTTTCTACTAAGGGTACTAAGTTGCAAAGGAAGACGAAGGTGGCTAATCATTTGAACCATAAGCTTTTTCTAGGGGAAGGAGAGGAATTAGTTCCCTACCAGGGAGGGTTTGAACGAGCCAAGCTGCCAGAGCCGTGGGATGAGATGTGCTTTCTTCTCATGAAATACTTCACATTGGAGGATCGGTTTACTAGGTTTTATAATTATCACCTCCCTCTACTTAATCATTTCAAGCATAATGCTCTTATTAGTTTCACTTTCTACTTAATGTCGTCCCTTGAACACTCTGTTTTTAGGGCTAAAGCTAAGATGGATAAGAACCCTCTAAAAAGCCTGTCGCTTTGCACCAAGGTCTTATCCTTTGTTTATATAATTTTCATCTTTCTTTGGAGCCGCCTAAGCCAATTTAGACTCCTAGCTGTGAGGTTCCTACCAATCCTGATCCCCTTGATCTTGCTGTTTCTGAGGAACCTTGCCCTACCCCTGTTTCACATAAAATGAAAGGGATTTCTTTCTCTATGACTACTGAGGAGATCACCACGGTGAAGGATACTCATACTCTGGCTTCTAAAGGGAGTGTGAAAAGTAAGAAGAGAAAACTCAGGGAGTTGGATGAGGATATTGTGGGGGACTCTATGGGGACCCATAAGAATCTGAGCAATGACCCTATGGGACCTGGCAATAAACATAAAGCTAATTTGTCTGCTAAAGATAAGAAGGAGGGCTTCTCTTCTTTAGTAAGGAGGTTGAGTAGGATTGCTGGCAAGCCTGCCCCACAAGCTAAACTGATTGACTATTCTGAAAGTGCTTCTAATGCCTCCACTCTAGGGGATGATCAACTGAATTACAAAGACATTGATGTTCAAGAGATATTTGAAGATGATGCAGGTAAGAATGAAAGGAAATAGGTTGATGATTCAGGAGGTGCTGATGGTGATCCTGTGGGCAATGCTGGTGAAGGGGAGAGGATGATCGTGGAGGAGGTTGGTGAGGAGACTGAGGAAGGGGATGACCACAGGCATGATCTTGTTGTCCTGAGGGGTCATGTGGATGATCTGGAGTAGAAAGTTTCTTCTATGGGAGAGTTCATAAGTAGCATTCTTAGTCATACGACGATGCTTAACCTCTCTCTGTTACAAGAATTTGGGACTCGTGCTAATGAAGAGGAGGAGAAATTCAAAAAACTTGATGAATTTGTTGAATTTCTGGTTAAAGGTTGGGAGAATGTATCTCCTTAGTTTTGTTTCTTTTTATGTTGTCTATCTATTGCTACTTACTATCTGTTGTTTGTAGGCTGTATATGTTATTTATGATGTTTATACTGTAGTTGGTTTGGTGGCTCTTTTTGTGCTTGAGCCTTTGCGGTCTCTTTTTGTCTTATTGTAAGGGTTCAGCCCCTAGTTTTTGTCAACTTATATAATCAAAAACATGTCTAAGGCATTGGTGTGAAGATTTGAAGTCTAGGTTTTGAAAGCCTCATTGTGACCGATTCAAACAGGCCAAATTAGCCCTCATCCAAAGCATAGCAGAAGATTTTTGATCATTGTGTTACAAAACAACCACACTTGATTTCTTGATATGTTGAGTAGGGTCAAAAAGGGTACTCAAATCTATGCTCATATTCTAGGTATGAGTTTTGGTTAGGAAATTATGTTGGAAAAGGTCAGTTTGTTGCCCTATAAGACCTAGGGGCAGTTTGTGAAGGAAACCACTTTGTTTGAGGTGTTAAGACTTTGGCAAAGTGTTGTTTGAGTTAGTTTGAAGATAACCACCCTGCTCTGCATCATTCAATGACCTAAGTGATGTATGTGCAAGGATAGTGATAGGAAGGGGATATTTTTATGGGGATAAGAGGATTTTGTGATGGGGGTGATGGGAGTAAATAAGAAGTTAGTTTTTAGTATAGGGGAGGGCTGCATATAGGGTATTTGGAAGAAAACTATAGCCTCAATTCCATAGTGAAATGCAACCTATCAAAATTCTATGCTTGGGACTATCCTAACCAACATTTTGAAATTGTTTAGCAAATTGTCAATACCCTATCTATGAATCTAAATCTCTCCACACCTCAAGATTATTCTAGTGAAGTATGGGTCAAGTGACTCACGAGATCCTACAAGCTTGTGAAATAAGGAATAAGACTATCTTAATTAAGAAGAGATGTCATTCATCTACTCCCTAGTCATGCCTTAATTGTCACAACAATGGCAAAAAGGAAGACAGTCTCATGAAATATGTTGTGAATAGTAGTGACAAAATTATGCTTTGGATTAGTGTAGAGGGTGAAGAAGGGATATCAAGAGACAATTATCGAAGTCAAGGCTCATTAATATGGCAATGCCCAACTCAAGTAGATAATCATGTGCATAAGCTAAATCTCCATAAAGGCCACTATGAAGAAGGAGACAATCTGCTGTCATAACCAACACAAGTAGGATAATCATGAATAGGTACAAATGCCTTGCTTAGGAGTGTTGTTGATCTTTGCAATGAGAATTAAGGTGAGGATGGGTGTTGCAGAAAGATATCCTCGACAAGTTCATCGCATGGAGACATGACTGTCATATTAAGATGCAAATAAGACTGTCACAGCTATGAGGGCAGTCATAACAATCATAACAGTCCTAACTATATTCGTAAGGTTCTAAGAGGATTATTTTAGAGATTTTTCAATACAAACAAAAGGTGAAAATTTGAAGAAGATCAAGACCAAGTGCTCATAAAGGATTGTCATGCCATAACTAATTTATTCAAAAGGATAGTCATATTCATGAAATTTGGATTGAGTTTGATTTCATTTGAGATGGTGTGATGGAGTTTAATTATGTTCAATAAGTTTCACATACGACTGTCCTAACACTGCAAACCATTGAAATACACATGAAGGAAATCTAAATTGCTGAAATACATAGTGTGCAATTGACAAAGTAGTCCTAGGGATAGCCATCTAGGGTTATTGTGATTAGATAATTATCGAATGATGAAGACACTATGACATGATGAATTATACGAATCATGAAGACAATGATGGAGATCCATGGAGAAAACCAAGGAGGACAATATAATACACGAAATTTGTGAAGTTGCCAATGGCAACAAATTTAACACCTAGCTGTCCTTAACTAATCCATGATTGCAAATGGATGTATTTTGGATTCTATTGATTAAAAGTGACTTATTTATGAATTGGTGCATAAGGAATGTCCTAGCCCAAGACACTAAAGAGGTCTCCACATCCTCCAACCTTCTCCAAGAGAATTCATACTATGAAACATGCATGTAGAAGTTATCAAAAGGACACCTAACAATTATGTCTAAATGATCAATAGAGACAAGTAGGATTGTCATAATAGGGGGCATAGGATAGTCTAAGATTCAAGCCATTGCATGGTTCTATTAAATGAACTGAATTATCCATGTATTAAGGAATAAATCCTTCTATATCATCCTAGGGCAAAAATTAAGAGTCTTCCAAATTCAATTTTGGCTCCATTGATCATGAATATGAGTATGACACAATTGTTTGCTAAAATTATTTTATGAAGTATTTATAATGTTTTTCTCTTGTATAGCTAAAAATAGGTGAAATGAAGGCATGAAGGGCCGAAACAAGGTGGAAACATGAGGAATTTGGAGTCTCTTTGGCTGAACTAACTGATATACCTAGACACATATATATATCTTAAAACATAAAGAACATAAAAATAATAAAGACATAAAGACATAAAGAACATAAGAACATATATATGTGAATTAAAATGGACATAAGTTGAACATACCTTAGAATTCGATATTGTAGTTGACTAGTTCTCCAAAATATGGCTTCAAAATCCTCAAATTCTTCTTTTTTGCAAGTTTGATTATGAATTATATATAATTCTAGATTAGGATTAGTGAAATTTATGGAAAAAACAAACATATATCATCAAATTCAATCTATATATCCATGGTAATTAGCTTTGAAACAATATTGCACATGAAACATTTAGTTTAAATAATAAAATTTTATCCAAAAACATGCAAAATTAGTTCTTCTATGTTGAAAAAACAAAAAAGGTGGTGGATTGATATAAAAATGATTCTCAATAAGTCAAACAACATGAAAAGCATTTTCTTGTCTGATATACTCGTGAAAAGCAGGAATAACAGTCATGTGGGGTCTGAAACACGGATCCCACATGCTTTTTTACTATTTTTCATGCTTCCCAAAATGCACTCACACTGGGAAGCATGAAAAAATAAAGGTTCATGCATGCAAATATCCTATATAATACAAGGAGGGACAAATGTGGTTCGTGAAATAGAACTTTTTAATACTAGGAGGGACAAATGTAACCTTGTATCTACATGGGAGAGTCTCTCTATCTCTCTTCATTTCTCTATCCTATATATAGAGAGGGATTGAGAGACATGGAGAGATAGAGAGGGACATGGACATGGACAGGGAGAGAGCCCGAGGACATCTAGAAATAGATGGAGAGATAGAGATAGAGTTAGAGAAAGGAAAAAATATAGAAAGAAGGGAAAACAGAGAGATAGAGAGGGATAGGTGGAGATAGATACGGGGAGAGGGAGAGATGGGGATTGAGATAAACAAAGGGGTCTATAGAGGGAGAAAGATAGAGATACATATATATAGAGAGATGGGAGATATAGGGAGATAGATCTAGCAAGGGAGAGATAGATAGGGAAATACAAAGAGAGAGGTAGAGAGGGATGTATTAAGAGATAGGGTTATGTGGACAGATAGAGATAGGGAAAGAGATGGAGAGATGTCTAGAGACATAGGGAGAGAGATTTCAAGAGGTAGAGGGATGGGGAGAGAGATAGAGAGGAGGGGAGAGAGGTAGCAAGGGATAGATTAAGAGATAGGGATCCATATGTCCAGAGAGATAGAGATAGGGATCCCTATTCTCCTCTCTACCTAAACCATAAACCTAAACCTCTAAACCTTAACCCCTAACCCCTAAACCATAAACCTTAAACCCTAAATAATGCTCCTAAACCCTAACCCCTAACCCCTAAACCCTAAAAATGAGCAACCCTAAACCCCTAAACCCCTAACCCCTAAACCATAAAACTTGGAAGCAACCCTAAACCTCTATCTTCCTAACTCTCCCAATCTCTATTTGTCCCCTCACTCTATCTCTCTCTAAACCCTAAACTCTAACCCTAAACTCGAGAAACCCTAAACCCCTAACCCCTAAACCCTAAGCCCTATCCCCTAAACTCGAGCATCCCTAAACCCCTAAAGCCTAAATAATTCCCCTAAACCCTAACCCTATACCCTATACCCTATTTACTTGAGCAACCCTAAACTCATGTAAACCTCAAATAGTGAGGGAGGGAGAGATAGAAAGGTAGAGTTAGAGAGAGGGGATCAAAAGAGAGAGCAAGATAGAGAGATAGGGAGAGAGAGATAGAGAGGTAGGTATAGTTAGAGACAGGGATAGAGGAGACAAAGATATCTCTCCCAGGCTCAATCTCCTCTATATCTCCCTATTCTCATCTCTACCTAAACCATAAACCTAAACCTCTAAACCTTAACCCCTGACCCCTAAATCATAAACCCTAAACCCTAAATAATGCCCCTAAACCCTAACCCCTAAACCCTAAAAATGAGCAACCCTAAACCCCTAACCCCTAAACCATAAAACCTGGAAGCAACCCTAAACCTCTATCTCCCTATCTCTCCCAATCTCTATTGGTCCCCTCGTTCTATCTCTCTAAACACTAAACCCTAACCCCTAAACTCAAGCAACCCTAAACCCCTAAACCTTAAACCCTAAACTTGAGCATCCCTAAACCCCTAAATCCTAAATAATTCCCCTAAACCCTAACCCTAAAGGTGTTCCCTAAACCCTATTTACTTAAGCAACCCTAAACTCATGTAAACCTCAAATAGTGAGGGAGGGAGAGATAGAAAAGTAAAGTTAAAGAGAGAGGATCAAAAGAGAGAGTAATATAGAGAGACAGGGAGAGAGAGAGATAGAGAGGTAGGTATAGTTAGAGAGAGGGATGGAGGAGATAGAGATATCTCTACTAGGCTCGGTCTCCTCTATATCTCCCTATTCTCCTCTCTACCTAAACCATAAACCTAAACCTCTAAACCTTAACCCCTAAACCATAAAACCTGGAAGCAACCCTGAACCTCTATCTCCCTATCTCTCCCAATCTCTATTGGTCCCCTCTCTCTATCTCTCTCTAAACCCTAAACCCTAACCCCTAAACTCGAGAAACCCTAAACCCCTAACCCCTAAACCCTAAACCCTAAAATCGAGCATCCCTAAACCCCTAAAGCCTAAATAATTCCCCTAAAACCTAACCCTAAACCCTATTTACTTGAGCAACACTAAACTCAAGTAAACCTCAAATAATGCCCCTGACCCCTAAACCCTAAACTCGAGCAACCAGGCTAAACACCTAAACATATAGTTTGACCTAGGATGATGGAGGATCAATGGGAAATGGATGTAGAATTCTTGGATCTTGATTAAATCATTATACTCATTGGGATGTGATTCAAGATCTAGGATCCAAGATATTTGTTTGATTGTCTATGTTTTCTTAGGGACCAAGTGTCTCATCATGGGATATTGATGGATAATGAATAGAACTAGCACAGAATGATGGATAGGGCTAATAGGTTGATGGATAGGAGTGATGTGGGAACTTACTTGCTCATGGATAAGATCTTGATCATAGATAATATATTGATCACAGGGAGGATAAGCATGTATAGCGAAATATTAGATATGGATAGGGTAAGTGGGGATGCATTTATATTCATTGGATTGGGGAGTAAGAGGTGGTGATGGGGGTTCACCAGGATATGTTGGAGGATTAATGATGGGATCGATGTACAGAGGGGTTGATCATGAGATGGTAAGGGAACTGAGATGGGACTAGATGGGATGTTTGGATTTAGATTAGGATGGGTGGTTGGTGTTTCCACATTCTTTGGACTAGGCTCTTAATGTATTGCTATTGGGTTTCTTAGATGGATGTGATGGGTTCTTGGATCCAGGATCAATAATCTTTGGATGTTTGACAGCATGGCTACATGATGGGGTTTGACTTGGACTTATGGTAGGAGACTCTTCACTGAAATGGATAGACATAGGAGTAGATGATGGTGTTGGAGTGGTATACATGTTATTAGGAGGTTCTTTGTTAGGCTCAAGGATAGGAATTTGAGTACATGATGTTCTTAGATTCCTTGATATTAGTCCTTGGGTCACATCCTTCATGGCTTCATGGGTTGATGGACTATGATATGCATATAGTTGATGGATAATGATGGAAGATGTTGTGGAGTTAGGATTAGGATCAAGTGAATGGATATAGGAGGCCTAGATGGATTAGGATTGGGAGTGTTAGAGGGGGATGAAATTGGATCAGTGGATTTGGATGGCTCCATATCTTTGCTTTTATTTTTGGATTTTGTAAAGACTCTTTGGAGAAAAATTTTCAAGCATTCATGGGTTGATGGATTAGAGCTTAGAATGTTTGATGGTGGATTATATAGTGAGTTATATGGTGGATGGATGATAGGGATTAATGGATTAGGAGATGGGTGGACTAATGCATTAGTATTATGAGGATTGGAGGGAAATTATAAAATAATTCCCCTTTAACCCTAACCCCTAAACCCTAAACTTGAGCAACCTTAGAAACTCATAAACCCTAAATAATTTACCCCTAGAGGTCTGAGCAACCCTAAACTCATAAACCCTAAATATGCCCCTAAACTTGAGCAACCCTAAACCTCTCTCTCTCCCAAAACCCCTAAACTCTAAATAATACCCCTAAACCATAAACCCAAGCAACCCTAAACCCCTAAACCCTAAATAATTCCACTAGACCCTAAACTTAAGCAACCCTAAACTCATAAACCTTACCAACCCTCTCTCTCTCTCTCCTTATCACCCTATCTCTCCCCTCTCTCTCCCATCCATCTCTATCCTCTCTCCCTCTCCCTCCCTCCCCTCTTACATGTCGACAAAGAATATGGAAACAAGAAAACTAGGACATGCAAAGAGGGACGAGGATATAAATTGGGATGATGACATGGAAATAAGATAATTTATGAAATTTCATTAGATGGGAAGAATGATGAGGAGAGGTAGAGAGGGGAGGGAAGTAGAGAGTGAGAGAGAGGATAGGAGGTAGAGACATGAGGGAAGTAGAGAGTGGGAGAGGATCGTAGGAGGTAGACAGGGGAAGGAAGAAGAGAGAGAGGGTAGGAGGTAGATAGGGGAGGGAAGTAGAGACTGAGAGAGAGGGTAGGAGGTAGATAGGGGAGGGAAGTAGAAAGTGAGAGAAAGGGTAAGAGGTAGAGAGGGAGGGGGGGAAGAGAGTGAGAGAGACGGTAGAAGGTAGAGAGGCGAGGGAAGCAAAGACTCTGAAAGAGGGTAGGAGGTAGATAGGGGAGGGAATTAGAGAGTGAGAGAGAGGATAGAAGGTAGATAGGGTATGGAAGAAGAGAGTGAGAGAGAAGGTAGGAGGTAGAGAGGGGAGGGAAGTAGAGACTCAGAGAAAGGGTAGGACGTAGAGAGGGGAGGGAAGTAGAGAGTGAGAGAGATGATAGGAAGTGCATATGCCATTGTAGACATGTATGTAAAGTGTGGAAGAATAGACAAGGCATATCAATTATATGACGTAACACCTCAAATAGATGTTCTATAATGGAATGCAATGATTGCAAGATATGCAAAAAATGGATTTGTTGAAAAGGCTTTAGAAACTTTCAAGCAAATGCAATTGACATGTGTATTTCCAGTTATGCTCATCATAACGTGAGCGCATTATAACACGCTTACATTATGCTCAATGTTCTTTGACATGTTTATATCAGTTTTAAGAAAAATCTAGAGATAATCTGAAGTGTACTCCCCATTAGGATGGCACTTTTTTCAATGAAAACTCAAAAAAATACCACCATGATCTTAAGCTCTTTGTTATCTATCTAACCATATAATTTTTTTCACATTTTGAGTACATTTAGTGTTTCATCTTGAATTTCTTTTGTTAGTGTGTCTATTTTTTGTCAAAAACCAGTGTCTAGTATTTTTGACTTTTTTTAACTGTTCATCAAAATTTGAAATAAGTTATATTTTTAGAAACTAGAATCCATTCTACATGAATTCAAAAAAAAAGATTTTTGATTAGTTTTCAAACATTTTAGGGGGGAACACGCTCAAATTTCTATTTTTTCAGGATGTGTCCACTTTAAAATTACTAAAAAATTAATTATTCATTAAAAAATTATCAGAAAAATCAAGGATAAACTACATGGTGTTAGTTAATTTCTCACTGGAGCGATTATTGAAATACTAAAAAAAAGTTAACATTTTAGGGGGAGCACACCAGACGATATGTTATTTTTTTTAGGAAAAATAGGACCAATTTGTGTGCTCCCCCTTTTGAACCCCTTAATATCAACCATTTTTGGAAAAAATTAGTAGTTTAGAAACTACATTTGGAGCACTATAACTCTTGTTTTTGTTCCATCTTCAAATTTTGAGTGTAGCTATCTTCAATTTCTCATCCAACATCAATGTTTCCTAATTTTAGAAAAAAAGTGGCAACTTAAGACCCCATTTTGGTTCCTCATCTTTGTGCACTTACCCTTTACACTATAATAGGTCCTTTGGGAGCTTCTTTAATTAAACAAACTTAAATTGACTCTAGAGGCTAACATGAGGCTCAATAATAGAGGTTATTCAAGACATTACAATTCCTACATAGAATGGCTTCCTCTAAAAGCATTCTCGATTGCAACCTCTCTATCATTTGACTATTAACATCCTTTGAATTCATACAAAATCTTATCTAAGAGGCCTAATATGAACACAATCTAGGTGATATAATAATTTGACACATCAACTTTTACTAAAAACCATGGATTGTGCTCCTATACACCTATAACACAACAATACATAGCTTCAAGTGCACCTCTTTAAGGAAAGAAGGTTAAGTGATTACATGGATATAATCAAGTACTTTGTATTCACACTAGCCATTAGGCTTCACAAAGAGGGAATGGACACATGTTAATTAAATTCTTCCTCTAATATTAATTAATTAAACATAGATTTTCATGAGTTAGAATTCTTTGAAACTCACGCTACGAGATCAAACTATTTTGCTTGACTAATGGAAAGGTATTTAGGATATACATCATGTATAAAGGCTTTTACTATGTTTTAAGGTAGGCAATTTTCTCCACTATAGATTAGCTCTCTTCTTCTCTCTTTATATTGTATGCAATTTATTTAATTAACCTAAGTTATATTTAAAGAAAAATTATCTTTCAATTTATTTACTCACTTTAAAAAAATAACTAAAAATACTAACTAAGATAACCTAAATGCCTAAATCCAACCCTGGGAAAGGAAGCACAACTCAGAGGTAGTGGAGCATCCCCCAACGGCACTCTGTATGTTACCGTTAAAAATAGCACACTCTTATTTGAGAATTCCTTATTCTTTTGTAATCCAGAAGTACTTTCACCTTTTTTTGGTCTTCTTTTCCTATTTTTTTAATATTTTTGGGATAGCCATGCCTCTTCTTCTGAGGTCTAGTTTTAAAATTTTGTTGTGTGTTTTATTTTTCTATTTTGTACTCTCTTTACTTGTTTTCTGTTTTCTTGGATTTTTGTGTATGTTTTTTTCTGTGGCAATTTTTCAACAAGGCATGGAGGAAGGCAACAGTGAGGAGAACCATACATCCTACCCAGTGGTTGATTGGAGATGCAAAAAGAAAATATTCTGTACATTGGTGATGATCTATTGTAAGTATCCTTGAAAAGATTCAATGGCAATGCTCATGAAATAATGTAAAAATGTGCTGAGATGTTTCAGTTACAAATGGTTTTTATGTGAATTATTGTTTGATGCATTTTTGCAAGTACCAAATGACTTATGTAAAAGAATGTTACTTATTGCAGTGCATTTGTATGTGTATGTCCTAGATTTTGTTACATACATCCCTGTTGCTCTATTTTTTATATTGTTTATGGTTGAAATTGGTGTTGTTAATCTTAGGTTTTTGACAATTTGCAAGTTGTGTAAAAGATGATCTAATTTCAGGTTGATTTGAGTCTTTGTAAATCTAAATAGGTTGAATTAATGAACACCTTTGACTAGCTATACCTTTCAATTCTCTCCCTTGTTGAGTGGACCTTCTTACTAGTGGAGTATGAGGTTCTTCTTCTTCTAAACTTTCATCTATATCAACTCCATCTACAAGTACCTCATGAACCTCTGGTGTAGTTTTCTCAATTAGCAATAACTACACTTCCTTTTTCACTTCTTCTCTAGATTACTCAATAGGAAAAAAAATGACTTTTTAAAGATAACATTTTGACAATAAATTATATTCCATGTCTCATGATTCTAAAGGTTGTATCCTTTCACATATTCATTGTAGCTGATGAAGATACAATTATTTGCTTTGAAATCAAACTTGTATCTATTATCCTTACAAACATGCACGATGTTGAAGTGAGGGCTTTTTTCCTATCGAGACCTCCTTAGGGTTCTTATCAATAAGCATTGATGTAGAAGATTGGTTGATAAGATAACAAGCAATATGATTTCTTCTACCTAGAATGTTTTGTCTAACTTAGAACCATTAAGAATACTCCTAGACTTTTCCATCAAAATCATGTTCATGCACTCTACAACTTCACTCCATTGAGAGGCGTATGGAGTTATCTTTTTTCTTACTACTCTATTATCCTTGCAAAACCTTTCAAAATCTATTGAACATAATTCTCTAGAATTATATATTCTCAAAGTCTTGATTTTATTTTTAGATTAGTTCTCAGAAAGAGCCCTAGGCTATTTTGAAACTACCTAAGACTTTAGACTTATGCTTGAGAAATAGAACCCATGTTTTCTTAGAGAAATCATCAATAAAAGATACATAATACATGGATTTCCTAAAGAAGGAACATCAATAGGTCCAAAAATATCACTATGAACCAAATGTAAAATCCCATTAGATCTAGTAGATGGAAAGTAAAACTCGACACAATTTTGTTTCCTAATATAATGTTCTCAAAAATTGAAATCCAAAGAGTAATCTACAAGCCCCTCAACCATTTCGTTAGATTCAAGGTCCTTAGACCTTTCTCACTTTAATGTAGCTCATTGACTCATGTCGTAACATTATCTTCTTAGCAAGAAACTTATTATCCTTTGAAACAAGAACCTTAAAATTGTTACATTCAATAAATGTGCTCCTATCAAGTCTAAATAGGGTTCTAACATGAACCACCTTTGCCAATACCATGGATCCTTTGACCATCTTACACCTTCCTTCCTAAATGAAATAAGCACATCCAAATTATTCAATTTACTTACAGAAATTAGGTTCCTCATTAAACTAAGAATTACATCACACTAGAATATTTTTTGATCTTCCATCACTAAACATGAGCTTGACCTTCCCATGACCAACAATCTTAGGAGATGTGTTATTACCAAAGAAGACTTATCCTCCAATGTAGCTCTCATACTCTATAAATAACTCCCTCCTAAAAGTATGCAGTATGAAGCACCATAATCAATAAGCCAATCTTTGTCATGTACATGCATAATGGTAGATGCCAAGAACACATCTCCAAATTCATCATTGGAGGTCTTCAATTCTAAATCATCATCAGATTCTTCGTTGGTCTTATTCTCCTTGCATTGCCTATGAATATGACCCTTCTTTCCCCAATTCCTTCTTTTTATCTTCAATTTGCTAGGTGATTTAGATCTTCCCTTGGATTTAGATCTCCTATATCCTCTCTTATTCTTTCCATTTTCTTTTGATTGACCTCTAACAACCAAAGCATCCTTAAAGGATTCTAAATTTTTCCACCTAATTTATTTTGATAATAAGGCACCAGCCACCTCATCAAGATTCATCTTTGATATAATACTATCGATCATTATAACTAAGTTATCCCATAAATTTTGCAAAGAACATAGCAACATGATACACTAGTCTTCCTCATTCATCTTCACACCCACATATTCCAATTGGCCCACCACAATGTTGAGGGTATTCATATTCTCTATCATGGAGTATTCAACACTCATCCTCAATGAATAAAGTTTCTTTCATAGAAAAAGCTTGTTCACAAGAGACTTTGTCTAATACAAATTCCTTAACTTTGTTTAGAAGTTAGAAGTGATGGTTTCTTTGGGTACATTCAAGAACATTAAATTAGAAAAATAATGGTGAACCAAGATTCATTTCTTTCTATTAGTCACTACCTAATTATCTCCAAACATTCTAGATGGTTTACGACTAGAAATTGCAGGCCATAGATCTCTATGAACAAATTCTTCCATCTTGAGTTTCCAAAGCTCAAAGTTAGTGTCATTAAACTTCTCAATCTCCATTCAAGATGTGTTAGCCATTCTATATACCTAAAAATAAGATCAACCTACACAAAGATCCCACTTAAACAAAGATGAATACAAAAGCCCCTCTCCTCCCATTGACTCTAAAAAGCTATTCTATCTCTAATATGAAATGAAAGAAAACAAGACTAGATTCACATTAATCCTATAATGATAGAAATAATGTAAATAAGAACATATATATACAAACTTTGATGAGCACACGATTATACTAAGAGAGGGATGAATCAATATAAGATGATCTTTTACTTTTTCAAAACTTAATCAACCACAACAATATTACACATGTAAGATCTAACAATTTAACACACAGGAAGAACACATGATTTATGTGGAAACCCTTGCAGGAAAAACTATGGCAAAATGGTTCTTATATATATTGATCTTCTTCGTAGGCACCAACCTACTTCTTTACAAGTCTTCTTATGTAGGCACCAACCTACTGGAGACACCAATCCCCACTAACAGAATTTGTAGGCACCATCCCACTGGAGACACCAATCCCCACAATTGAGCACCAACTTAGCAAGAGCTACCAATCTCTTCTTTGACAGGCACCAACCTTCAAATTCTTCAATGAGTGTTATTGTTTTCCTTCCTACACAAATCTGATCACAACTTCTGATTTTGAATGATGGAAGTTTTTCCTTCACAAATCTGATCCAAATCATGCACAGTCTTCTTTCACAAAACTGTTCACAAATGTGACAATGTCTTCTTTCAAAATTTGATCTCAAATATTGCTATGTCCTTTAAAAATCTGCTCTCTAATAACACAATGTTGCTGAAAATAGATTGAAAATATTTTGCATTGCTTGTTTTTATTTTCACCCACACATCTCCTTTTATACTATGTCATGTGCCTCTTCATGAAGAGATGTGATCTCTTCAAGAGGGATTACTTGTCCTAAAGGAGGCGCTCCTTCGAAGGAGGTCGACCTCTTTCATAAATAATTAAATTTATTTTAATTTGCCCAAGAGCCCGTGCTTCTCACAAGGGAGTCAGCCACCATAAAGATTATATATTTTTTATTTAAATTTCCCACTCCAAAGGTGGTGCAAATCACAAGGAGGTCGGCCAACATTAATAAGTTCAAATCTTTAATTTAAACCTCAACATGATTTTCTATAGAGGGGTCGACCACCTTATCATGTTTGTCTTTTAATCTTTAAAACAAATTTTAGAGGGAAGCCGGCCTTGTCATTGTTTTTACTCTTCACCAAAAATCTCAAAGGAGATGCCACTATAAGGAACTCACCTTTGACATCAATGACAACAATTTCCAAAAACCTTTAGTAGAATAACATCTAAGAGATGACATATGATATGCCCTAATAAAATGCTTTCAGAAAAATCCCATTTGCTAAAGCACACTCAATGTATTAATCTCAATAATATGATTACAATACAACATAGAGTATGTGTACTCTCAATAAGAGATACATGAGAACTTCAACTCTGCCTTCAAGAGTCAATTTGATGGCTTAACCTTGCTCTAAACTCATTATACAATAAGATACTCCTCACCCATAATAACCCTATTCTGTGTGTTCTTATTTATAGAAACATCACTATATGAATCCACTAAATGGTATTACAAAAAATGAGCATAAAACCATGGATTGGCTAACCACTTTGAAAAAGGAACCCAAAAATTGAGTCTTAGGGTTGTTTCCCCCAAAATCCCATATTATGGGGTTGTTAGTCTCCTAAAGCTTACTTGGGGCATTGTCCTAGGCCCCAAAAAATTGTGGATGAGTGTATAGTCCATCTGTGGTGTAAAATAGGCCAATTAGACAACATATTCCTAAAAATTTCTAGCATGAAGCTCTTAAAATCTATCTCAAAATGTGTTTCCCCTAAATGACCTCTTCATATTTCATGAGCTCTAGTTATTGCATTAAAGTACCTAGCTATTATCAAATTATGATGTACTTCAACTTTCCAATTTTGACTAAAACTTTCTCCCAAGTTGCCCTCTTGTAGATGGGACTATTAAGACCATTGACATTACAATATTTCCTTTGATATTAGTCTATAAAGAACAAAAATTACACAACATCCAATTCTCACCATTCTCCCTTAAAGAGTATACTACGATCCTTAGATTCCATAGAATACAAAGACCACTAGAAGCTCCCACAAAGTCAAAAGATAATTCATCCCACCACCTCTATATTTTCTCAATCAAACCCTAGACTTCACTAGCAATTTTTTCTCTTGTAATAGAAGAATATTTGGATTACATAATTGAAGTTGGTGCTTTACCAACCTTGTATTATTAGGGATATTACATTCTAGAATAAGAACTTCATGACCCTTAAGGAGGTTTCTACCACCACTTTTCTCTCATAAAATATTTGTCCATAGTTGCTTGAGAGCTTTCATCTACTTCCCAACTTAATTTTAACACCAAAGTATTGAAAAATTAGGTAAACAATGTAATAAAAACATTAAATTTTAGCAAACAAATATGATTAATTATATGTGATTGATCATACAATGGAAATAAGGAGAAACAAATTAAAATAACAACACATACTTGAATAACACTAGATTTACATGGAGAAACCCTTTTTGAGAAACTCCACCACCAAAGAGACCCCAAGCTTGTACTAATCTCAAAGAACAGAGTACATCAATACAATCCATGTATCCCTCCAATCTATTAATAATCTAACAGCATAACAATACCTACAAAATAAAGATAATACCTCTATCACATGCCTTCAATATATAATAAATCAAAAACTTGAAAATCATGAATGGTTTCCTAAAATTAGAGTCAATACCATGAGCCCAAACTCGGCATCCAAGTCCTCATGAAAAATCAATGCCCCATATTCAATGGTCAAGTATCTCATGATAGTAAGTAAATCCTCTTACACCTCTTACACACCTTACACACTTTACACATCATATATTTTGTCATAACCATCATAAATTGGTCAAATACAATCTTAGGCATTCCATGATGGCACTAATCACATTGCATGACCACTATCTTTGGTAGATGCTTTGTAACTCCCAATTTTGACCTTTTCTTGTAACTTCCTCATTTAATGTCTTTTTGCAACCATGTTTCTAAGTCATAGGGGCATAAATAATTAAATATATCTCCCATCCTCACAAGGGCATCCCATTTTTCCCGTTTCATGATTATACCATCTGTGAACAGTTAAATGTTACAATAGATACATAGGATTTACCAAGTGAATAGTACACCTAATCCTAACACAAAGACTCCATTTCTAAGTGACACCCACACCTCTTTTATAGGAAGGGATGGGCTCCTTTAAACCAAAAGTGGAAACTTGTGAGATTCCACCCTTCTCAAGTATATATGCAAAGGACTTTGTTTCCCTAAGGAGAATCACTCCCTCCCTCTCTCCAAAATCTTCATCATCCAATTCCACCTCATCCACTCAAGCAACTCTTGAAACCATTTTACTAATGCTTATATAGTCTATCTTTCCTCCTTATGAACATAAAAATCAAACCTTTACCTTCAAGACCTTCCTTTGATCTATATTTATTCCTTCCAACCACAAATTATTTCCATTTTGGGGACATGGGATGATTCATAAAGAACCCAAGATGATGTCTTTAGAACATGTACTCCTTCCTTTCATCTAACATAACCCTTTCCTTTAAAACACGTAGATGGGCTTTTCCAAGTCTCAATAATTTTCACAAAGAAAGCTTAGAAGAGCAATAAATTGGACAATTCTTAGCCAAATGACCTACCTTATGATAGAGGAACCTTTCAAAATCCACTTCCTAAGTAAAATTATTAGCCAAGGAAAAAGAATCACCTCATCTAGAACAATATATTCAAGACATCGCAATAAGTCTCACAAAATCATGTGAATTTTATCTAGAGTGCACTGTTCAATTTCCAAGAGCCAAGCCCAAGCCTTTTATATTTCACTATAAAACATGTTTATCGCAAATTTCTAGCAAGAGGCCCTACAACCTCACCCAAACATCTTAGACATTCCTATATGAATTCCTAAATTTTCATCCTTCTAGGTTTAGACCTTCATCCCTTATGTTCAAGGAATCAAACCTAACAATAAAGGCCCCTCTAGTTAAGAACTAGATTGAAGCCTCTGAACCCCAATAATGTCTTGAGAATGTGCTATAATAAATAAATAAGGTATGTCATTGAAAGAATATGTAGAAGGTATGGGAAGGAAAAAATTTAACAACTTAGTACCAAAGCAAAGAAAGAGGTGGATGTTGCAAATGTAGTGTTATGATGCTAGTGAGAAGAGACAACAATTAAGGTAAAAATTAACAAGGTTTAGAGAACAAAAAGAGAAAATGAAACTTGAAGAAGTAGTAATTATCAATATTAGTTTTTTATGGTGTTCCTTATTTTTATAGCCTGCATACGAATACCAACTAACTTCATCTTCTATGCCATCATAGGATGAGGAGGAACATGGGAGTAGTGGGGTTCACCTATGAGGTGGTGAGGATGCGGGAGAGGAACTAGTAAGTTTTCATTATACATTTCAAATTTTGATAAAAATACTGCCTTTGTTTTACCTTAATTGATTTAAATATATTGAAAAATAATATTTTTTTGTAGGATGACTATATTCCTCTCACCGAGATTTTGCAAAAATGAATGAGGATGTCTGATTCAAAATAAAAGTGTAGTACAATGATCAATGAAAAAAGCTATAAATTATAAATTACAATCGTGAAATAAGTTACTTCGTTAAATTTTTACAACTTATAAACTAGTCTTATCTTTTGTAAGGTAATGAGGTTGAAATGGAGAAAAAATGAAGAAACTTGTTAGTTCTATTGATAAATTAGTTCCTTCTATTGAGAAGTTAGGGCTCCATCATATTGAGGAGTTATTTTCAAAGTAAATGGGAGAGTGCGAGGAGAATGGTGGCGATGGGTTGACATTTAGAAACATTGTGGATCGATATTGCAATAGTTTGTTATTAATTTGTAAACTGAATGTTTAATATTCTATTATGAATTGGTCAACATTGACATAAAATGATCATTTGACCTTTGAATCCTTTGATTGTATCCATCTATTTGGGACAAAGAGAGAAGAGAGGATGATGCCAGTGCTTTTGTTGTTGGAGGGGAGGTGGACTTGTATTCAAACAATGTTCTTGTGGGGAGAGGAATTGTCATTGATGTGAGCAAAAATGTAACTTGTCACCACATTATACTCCCACCAAATTGTGTCAAAGTCACTATTATTGATGCCATTGTTCTAGATAGTGAATGCCCTTATCCCAACCCTTTTGGTCAATATTTGCTTGATGGCATGAAATCATTCGTAATATGGAATTTCTTGGACCTAAAACATCCCCTCCCAATGATAGAAGTTAAGAATTTATTGCAATAAAATCTTTGGATACTAGTGGTTAATTTTGTTTGATGATATTTTATGGTTTGTTTTATGTAATAACCACACTAGTTTATTTTAATTTTTCAATAATATGTAGATGCCTACAATGCAAACTCCTCCATACTTTCTGATCACTCAGATCCCAAGGTGGGCAATGTGAGAGCATACGATGTATTGGATCTACTCCAACTATCTAATGCAACAACTGAGAGTATGCAACTAGAATGCTCACTACAACCACTAGGCGGCCACACCGTCCACAATCTACGCTTCTTTAGCAGAGTGGTTGTTCCAACACAATATGAACACACTAGGTGGTAAGCCAATCACAACTACACTTATTCAATGGAGTGTGTAAAGCAACAGAATGAAGGCATGAAGGTAGCAAGCCAACCTAATCAACACCTCTTCGGTGGACTATGTGCATGCAATCCACTAGTAGAATGTCTAAACTTACTCAAATCAAATTGGTTGATACAACAAGTTTGTTCATGCCAAAAGGGCTAAAACTAAATGCTATATGAACTGACATAATACCATCCAATTTTACAACATGAAATGTAATGCATAATTACATGACCCATGGTGGTACTACCATCCAGGGTTTACATTCATAAGTTACTAATGCAACTTTTGAAATGGAAGACAATAAATAAGAGTCACAATATCACTTTTTATTCTGATTTCAAAATGAAACACTCTGTTGTAGCATGTTACCATGAAGATAAAACTCTAAAACACTACAAATATCATAAGGAAATCATACCCTTCAAAGCTTGATGATAAAGCTGATGAATGTTGTCAAAATCCAACTCTCAACACACATAAAATACACTGAAAAATATGTATCCTCTAAAACCCTTGATTTGATTAAAACTGCAACACTGAAATAAAATTAGAACAACATTAATCCTACACAAACCCCCACAAAATGATAAAGGTACAACCCCAAAGTAATAGATATTTGTTGCAAAAGTTTGGGCGCCACCTAAGATACATACAAACTCCAGTTTTGAGGGGCGATTTTACCCTAAATCCCCCACATTTCCTTCTAGACTGGCACGACATGCATTAGAAAGTGTACGACCTACACTAGGGAGCACACAATCAACAATAAAATGTTGTTAAATCTCTCAAAATCTACACCTAGTATCAACAAAAATATATTCAACCCTTGCGCCTAGATGTAGATGTGTTTCAGCCCAACAACATGAACATTCCACCATGAAAATTCCAACACCTGACACTGGTATGACCTCCTGGAGGTGAAGAACCAAACTTTGAAAAGATATCAGTAGAAAATAACTAAAATACAACTCCAAAATGATCGATAACTCATATAAAACTCCAAACCAACAAGCTAGAAAATATCAAACTCCATTGAAGCACAAATGTGACCTCTGGATGAAGCCACCAAATCCAACTAGGAGGGTTTTCATCTGCGAAACTAATATCTTCAAGAGGGTTTTTGTCCTCAAGAAAATATGGAGAAGAACACAGGTTCTCTCAATTGCAGAAGCAAGATATCATATCATGGATAAACTCTCAAATGAGCTCCAACTCTCCTTTTATAACCTTATGGGAGAAATAAAATATTACTTTTCTATTTTGCTCTAGAAACTCCCTTTTTGCAAAATAAAATAATAAATTTTTTGATGTACTTCATGTTGCAAGTATGTGCCTAATCAGTGTTGTCATTGATATCAACATATCTGTGTTGTCATTGGTGTCAACTATATCCTTATCTTTTAATTTATTAGAAGCCTTATATGTTGAGGACATTGAGAAAATTAGCCCCTTCAGAAGAATCAAAAAGGAAACAGTGAATCACAGTGAAGACAGTGGGTTGCATACTGAAGAATAGTCTAGAAGATTGCTCCGCATTTCTTGTATAGTGAAGATCTTGGTCTACAATTTGGAAGTTGTTTAGAGGCATGTCTAAAGATGCTAAATCCTAAGTTTGAGCCTCCGGTGTGAAGAATTAAGTGAGTTACATTCACCAAAGTAAAACCTACTTTTTTTATTATTCATTGGTGATAGGGAGAAAGTATTTTGCTCCGCATTCCTCCACACTGAAGTATTTTACTTTGCGGTTATAAAGGGACGTTTGGGAAGATGATAGGTGCCTACAACAACAATGGTTCACGATTTGGTGGTCTGCAAGCTATCTTTATTTTATGACAGTTGAGACAGTGAAGTTCATGTGCTCCGGTGTGAAGAATATTATGGATAAAGTGGTTAGAGTTTGTGCAGTTGCTCCTGGTGATTACAACATGCTTGTGGATGCCTCTTGATCGTGTTCTTGCCTTTACATTGGTCTATGTTAAGGAATTGAGATCGTGTTTGAAGATTATTCCTATATAATGTAGCATGTAACTAGTCTTAGCCGACTTGGTTAATTCCCATGATTGCGGAGATCTCTTGAAGATTGTAGAAGTGTGTTGTGGCATAGAAGATCATGTTTGAGTCCCAGCTAAGGCATGGCATGATCTGTATACATCTTTACTACATTTCCTTAGCATAATTTTGTATTAGGTCAAGACCCATTTTGTAAATGTTTGTAATGCTGACCTTGGAGACTGTTCCAATGGTTGATGATTGTAATGCTGACCTTGATGATCATTCCAAGATTGATGTAGTGTATAAATACTTGTAATTGAGTCACGTGAAAATGTATCCAAATGTGAAGATACGAAGATAAAGTGAAGTAAGATAATAGAGCAAAGCAGAGGTGTTTTTGTGCTTCAATAGAACTGAACCTTGGCATGGAGTAGATGTTGTTATCTCAGTGAGCCACCCTTTGGCAGTGAGCCACCCTTTGGCAGTGAGCCACCCTTCGGCAGTGAGCCACCCTTCAGCAGTGAGCCATCAATAGGCAGTGAGCAATTTGGGCAGTGAGCCCTGTAGGTAGTGAGCCTCTATTTTTTAGTATTGATATAAGTTATATATTTCTGTGGGCTGACACCCACCGAGGGTTTTCCCTTTTAGGGTTTTCCACATAAAAATCCGGTGTCTCCTATTTTGTTTATGGTTTTGTGTTGAGCTTCTCATTTGATGATTTCATGGTTGTATCTGAATATAAGTAATTAATAAGTTGATGATCATATTTGGTTAAAAGTTTTAGGACAATTGATTCACCCCCCCTCTCAGTTGCCCAGTGCAGTTCAATAATTGGTATCAGAGCCAAGTTCTTTCATAAAGTGTCTAACAACTCGAGGGAGATCCTAAATGGAGCTAAAAGATGAATAGCTACATACTGACTTTAATGCACCTGAATGTTCACTAAAAAATGATAAAACTGAATTGTCCAAGAAAACGTTTTATGAAGATGATGACTACTTCCTCTCCAAAACAAAGAGTGTCAACAATCTAAGGTGTTCTGATCTAGAGGTAAGTACTAGCAATAAAGCTATGTTTCAAGCAAAGAACTATTGGATTATTGAAAGTAGTTGTTCAAATCACAAGACTGGTGACAAGAGTAAGTTTGTAAAGTTGGAAAGATATGATGGAGGGCTAGTTAGATTTAGAGATGACTGCACTGCTGAAATATGTGGAAAAGGATCAATCAATCTTGGTAACAGACAAATTATTGATGATGTTTTTTTATGTTGAGAATCTAAAGCAAAGTCTCTTAAGCGTTGGAGAGTTATGCAAAAAGGGATGTAGTCTTGTATTTGAGAATGATACTTTTGAAATCAAAGAGAAATATGGAGCTATAATGACCATTGGAAAAAGGACAGAAAATAATCTTTATCTCAGAAAAAGTGACATTCTTGGGCTCACAACTCAGACTAATGAAAGCTGGCTTTAGCATAGAAGAATGTGTGATATCAATCTTGATGATTTAGTAAAGACAAGCTCAGTCCAAATTGTAAAAGATCTACCAGAAATTGACTACTCAAATAACATCTTTTGTAGGAAATGTCAAGATAAAAAGCAGTCAAGAAGAATACTACAGGGTAAAGAAAAAGCTGCCACTAAACAACTGGATTTGATCCATACAAGCCTTTGTGGTCCTACAAGAATACGGAGCTTCCATGATGACAGGTACTTTATGTTTTTCATTGATGATTATTCTAGAATGACTTGGGTTAGCTTTTTTAAAGAAAAATTAGAAGCTCTAGATGGACTCAAAGATTTTAAAGCAATGGTTGAAAATGAGATAAATCTAAAAATCAAGTGTTTGAGGATTAGCGAAGAAGAGTTTACCTCCAACAATTTCAATATGTTCTGTGAGACTCATGGGATAGAAAAACAACTCTTAAGGTAATGGAAGAAATAAGCAAGACTGTTCAGGAAACTGCAAAATCAATGATGGAAGAAGCAAATCTGTCAGAAGCATTTTGGAAGGAGGCAATTCAAACTACTGTCTACACACTAAACAGGGTTTAGCTACAAGCCAAAAATGAAAAGACTCCCTTTGAATTATGGTATGGACTAATACCCACTGTGAAATACTTCAAAAATCTTTGGAAGCAAATGCCTCATCAAAATGGAAAAGAATGATGCTGAGTATGAGGAAGGCATTTTCCTTGGATATTCATCTTAGAACAAAGCCTACCATTGCTACAACAATAGATTGGGAAAGATTGTTGAAAGTACAAATGTCAAGGTTAATGAGAACATTCAAGGGTACTCTAACTCAATCAATGAGAAACTACAGAATGAAGCACAAGAAGGTTCCCAAACCATCCTGGATAAAACAAAATGTGATGTGAAAGGACATAGAGCTGCTGTGAATCAAATAAATCTATGCTTGATCGCTAGTGTTGAATCTAAAGTGGCTGATACTGATAGTAAAGGACACCAAATTGCTCTGGAAGACATTAAAAAATCTGAGGAAGAAAACATCGACTCAAAAGAAAATATGGTAGAAGTAAATGGTTGCATCCAAGAGCTAAGTAAGGAAATCAAGGAACTCTAACAAAGTCTTAAAAGGAAAAGTGAAGAATTGAGTCTGGAAAATGAAGATAAAACAAGAATAGAGGATCATCTGAGCCAAGTTGTGAAAGATAAGTCAGAAGAATGTGAGAGATTGGTAAAATAAATTGTGCTTTTGAAGTCTGATCTAGAGGCAACTAATAGCTATAAAGAAAAGCTCAAATAAGATCTGTACAACTTGATGAGTTTCTTGCCATCCAGAAGAGTCCAGATGATAAGCAAGGTTTGGGATTTGAAAAAAGGGAGAACGTTCATTTTTAGGACAGGTTAGATCTGAGAAAGGAAGAGGCAAAAACTATTTGGTAAGAAATCAAAAAGGGAGAACTAGAAGACCTCCGATCAGACAACCAAATACTCAAAGGTACCCACCTTTCAATGGTTATTGTTTTAAATGTAATAAGTATGGTCATAGGCTACTCAGTGTAGGAGTAGAATGAATTAGAATGTTCCATCTTTCTCTGGTCAATGTTTCAATTGCAAGAAAATTGGTCATAAAGCAAATGAGTGCAGAAGTGTGTCAAGAAACAATCAAATCAATCCAAGGAATGTTCAATCTTTCAATGGAAAGTGTTTTGCATGCAATAGATTTGGTCATATGGCTAATCAGTGCAGATCAAGGCCAAATTCAAACAATAGGAGAAATCAAGGTCAGAGAGATATTGTTTGTCTAAATTGCAACAACCCCGGACACTCTACTAGATTTTGCAGAAAATGCAGAGAGAGACTATCCCACAGTGAAGAGGAAAACAGAGTAGAAAGATGACAAAGGAAAGAACAAGGTTGATTTGGTAGAAACCAAGAATGAGATGAGCAAGATCTGGATCAAAAAGGATGTCAATGAGATCAAGGATGGATCCGCACCAGCATTTGGTGCAGATACTTCCTCAGGAAATAAATTGTGAGCTATGGCTTAGGGGGAGCTGTGTTGAAAATCAAAAAAACCCTCAGCCAGTTAGTGAGTGCAAGAATCTGGAATAAAGGTGTGTTGTGAAATCAAATATGAAGAAGCTCACAAAAGAAAATCTGGAAGAAAAAGGTCTAGATCAATGATGAACAAATCCTAGTTGGAGGAAAAGTACAAGTGGAGGTGCATTCTTCTTGGGAAATAGATTCATCCCATGGCTAAGGAAGAAACAAGATTCAATATCTTTGTCAACTACAGAAGTAGAGTATATTGCAGGAGCAGGTTGTTGCACTCAAGTATTATGGATGAAGCAGACTTTGAAGGATATAAGAGTTGTGTATGAAGATCCAATTGCAATCTATTGTGACAATAAAAGTTCCATAAACATTTCAAAGAATCCAATGATGCACTCAAGAAAAAAGCACGTATCAATAAGATATCACTTTTTGAGAAGAAGGTGACATAGAATGAAGTAAAGTTGGAATATGTGTCCACAAAGGATCAAATTGCAAACATTTTCACCAAGCCTCTACCTAAGGATACTTTTAAGTATCTTAGAGAAAAGTTAGGGGTTATCACCCCTCTTGCTCAAAACTAAGATGCACAAGAGTGCATAAGTCTGGTGGTGCTTAGAGTTCCACCTCTAGATCCAGATTAATGCTTGTATGGGCTACTTCCCAGGGGGAGTAGTCATATGGAGAGAGTTCAAAAGAGAGTTTGGTTTAGAGCAGCAGAGTGCAAGTATGTGCCCTTTGCCATTGATGTCAAAGGGGGAGAGAAATCATGTGAAAAAATTAGAGAGGAAAGAATGCAGATGTGTGAAGAGTAAGTGGGATAATCTTGTCTTGATGATAGTTACAATTTTTCACATCATATGTTGCCATCAATGACAAAGGGGGAGATTGTTGCAAGTATGTGCCTAATCGGTGTTGTCATTGATGTCAACATATCTGTGTTGTCATTGGTGTCAATTGTATCCTTATCTTTTGATTGATTAGAAGCCTCATATGTTGAGGACATTGATAAAATTAGCTCCTTTGGAAGAATAAAAAAGGAAACAGTGAATCACAGTGAAGACAATGAGTTGCATACTAAAGAACAATCCAGAAGATTGCTCTGCATTTCTTATATATTGAAGATCTTGGTCTATGGTTTGGAAGTTATTTAGAGGCATGTCTGAAGATGCTAAATCTTGAGTTTGAGCCTCTGGTGTGAAGAATTGAGTGAGTTACATTCACCAGAGTAAAACCTGCTTTTTCTGATTATTCATTGGTGACAAGGAGAAAGTATTTTGCGTTGCATTCCTCCGCACTGAAGTATTTTGCTCTGCGGTTCTAAAGGGAAGTCTGGGATGATGATAAGTGCCTACAACTACAATGGTTCATGATTTGGCAGTCCACAAGGTATCTTTCTTTTATGACAGTTGAAGACAGTGAAGTTCATGTGCTCTGGTGTGAAGAATATCATGGATAAAGTGGTTAGAGTTTGTGCGGTTGCTCCTGGTGATTACAACGTTCTTGTGGATGCCTCCTGATCATGTTCTTGCCTTTACATTGGTCTACAGAGGTGCTTTTGTGCTTCAATAGAACTGAACCTTGGCATGGAGTAGATGTTGTTATCTCAGTTCAACCTTTTGGCAGCGAGCCACCCTTTGGTAGTGAGCCATCCATAGGCAATCATCCTTTCTTTGTAGTGAGCAATTTGGGTAGTGAGCCTCTATTTTTTGGTATTGATATAAGTTATATATTTCTGTGGGCTAACACCCACTGTGGTTTTTCCCTTTTAGGGTTTTTCACGTAAAAACCTGGTGTCTCCTGTGTTGTTTATGGTTTTGTGTTGAGCTTCTCATTTGATGCTTTCATGGTTGTATCTGACTATAAGTAATTAATAAGTTGATGCTCATATTTGGTTAAAAGTTTTAGGACAACTAATTCACCCCCCCCTCTCAGTTGTTCGGTGCAGTTCAACACTTCACCCCCTCAAGGCTAGTGTTCCCCTTCACGAGCACACTTAGACACTTTTTGAATAAATAATTAAAACCATAGTTGCCTTTTTAATATTACTTCATCGAGAAACTAAGTTATAATTATTTAATAAATTAAATAACTCACCAAGTTGCAGAAAGTATCAAAATGAGAGAACTATGAAATTCTGATTAAACCATGATGATATTGAGATTAGATAATGAGGAAACAAAGCAACTCAATGCTGACCTAAAAATAGCTCATCTTTCCAAGAAGTGTGGAGATCTCCTCAAAGGCTAAAAATGGATTCTGAAAGCATCATGGGGATCAACAAGGTCTCTTGAACTCAAAGTCATGAACCAAACTCACATCTGATCAAACCTGAGCTCTCCAAGAATGTTGGAGACCCTTGCATACCAATTAGCCCACATAAAAACATGGAAATAGGCTAATTGTCCACAAACTAGTTAAGCTTGAGAAGGGGACATTACAATCCTCCCTCCCCAAAATTGCTTATTCTTAAGCAATTTCATGTAATGCCTCGGCTTTTACACTGAGACATTAATGAATGAACACAGAAAGAACCAATTTTTTGCGATGCAAGTGTAAAACCCACATGTCACAATTGCACACTCAAGCACGAAAAATCAGCCAAGTGCCACACAAAGGCACTAGAGAGAAGGTGGAATAAGACACATGCTTCTCCAATAGATGAGAATGTGTTAATAACATCGACAAATGGCCCACAAACCAAGTGATGTCGTCAAACAACTATAAGCCAAAGGAGGGTTGACTACGACACCTCACCTAAATGAAACACCCAAAAGGATCCAAATCATATGGCATCCACTCATACACCAAAAAATGACATGCTAACAAGCCTCAAAAGCAAGAAATAACTTGAATAAAGAATTATAACCATTTTCCAAAATGCTAGCATACATGCCAAAAAAGAGAAACTCCAAACAAAATTCCATGCTCGTTCGACACCAACGTCAAATTAGGCCAAAACCAATCATGTAAATCTTGATCATACTGTGGGCACAATACAACCCAATCCATAAACATAGCATAATATAAGTAAAACATATAAAATGAAGGACTCCAATATACCCATTTAACCATTTCCAACACAAGAGATAATGATACAAAAAGATAAATTCCATCCAATTCATGATTTGTTTTCCAACCAAACGACATAAAAATTCAACATGATGGAGGCTACTTCCTAAACATGGAAGGATCACACTCCATTGAATAAAATATACAAAGCATGAATATACATCATAATAAACCACCTCCAAAATGGCCCCATGGGCACATAGTACAATAGTCAAAGTGTCCTGAAATGAACAAGAAGCATCCAACTCCTGTAAGATTGGCTCAAGGACTAATGGGAAAATGTCACCCACCACCCTACCATATTACCATTGTTGAGCACAATAGATGTCTATGCCACTCTAGGAAACCCCCGAGCTATGAAGAAGAAGATCATGAAAACACTGCTATCCAAGCCATAACTCTCACACATCCAAGGAATACACGACAACACTCATGCCAATCAACATACACAAATACATGAAACATATGGCACAACTGCCAATCAAAGACACAAAAGTTATGCATGACTCACACTAGCCAACACACAAGAAATAACACCATCATAATAATTCCAGCATTATATCGAACAACACAAAACTAGAATAGGCAAACAAACTCTGATCTAGGGAAGCATCTTTTGTTTGCATGAATATTCTAGAAAGCATGGTTTGTCTCAACACAAGGCCACATACTCAAACATCAAAGTCTCAAAACACCCACAATGGTCTCAAGTAAGCATTCACCCAGTAGATGCGTTTTTGAGATGAAGGGGGCCATTTTAAAGTGCCCACACACTTACCCTAGGTAAAGGGGACTAATTTAAAGCCCCAATCTCATCCCATAATAATACATCTCAACCACGGTAGTAGGGACCATTTTAAAGTGCCCACACACTTACCTCATGTAAAGGGGAATACTTTAAAGCCACACACACCTACCCAAATAATACATCTCAACCATGATAGTAGGGACCATTTTAAAGTGCCCACACACTTACCTCAGGTAAAGGGGACTATTTAAAGCTACACACACCTACCCAAATAATACATCTCAACCACGGTAGTAGGGACCATTTTAAAGTGCTCACACACTTACCTCAGGTAAAGGGGACTACTTTAAAGCCACACACACCTACCCAAATAATACATCTTAACCACAGTAGTAGGTGTTAGAAATGAAAGGCACAACTACACAAATGGAAATCTGATTCAAATATAATTTATGCAATCTTAACTGTGTATAACCAATGGAGATTGTAACATGCAAAAGAAAATATGCAAACCTAGAAACATGCAAAATAGAAAATTGAACACAACACAGTGTTTACGTGGAGAAAACCCTTATAGGTAAAAAAACTCCACCAGGAAAGAGGCACAAGCTTGTATTAATCTGTAAAAGATTTGTACAATACAATCACTATCTAACCCTCTCCACCAGTCTTCAATCTGACAGTATTCCAGCAACACCTGAGTACCAAAACAATCTCACATACAACAAAAAATACAATGGAAAATATTTATAGAAGAGTTTTCCCTCCAATTTGGCCGTCCACTTTCTCTCTCCTCCAACAACCCCACATGCAAGCATTAAAATAGTGTCAACATGCAACCACCAAGTGGCAATAACTTACCCATGCAAGGTTGGGCACCCATGTCCAAGAATAGCATGCAAAAGCATCTTATGACGCATCATAACTATCATAGATACCACTAACAAATAATCTTTCCAATATGGGCACCTGGTGTTGAGATTAAGGAACACTGAGAGGGGGGGTGAATCAGTGTTCTGCAAAACTTATTACTTTATTCCTTTATTAATTTACCACATACATCCAAAAGAAAGAAGCATGAACACAAAAATAGAAACAACAAGATCACAACACATGAACACCAAGATTTTTATGTGGAAACCCGGTTAAGGGAAAAACCACGGCGGGGGTTAACCCACAAGAATTTTATACTCTGTTAAAAGTATTATAAATGGGAAGGCACACTACCCAGAGCTCACTGCTCAAAGAGGCTCACTGCCTACAAATTAATTACAAAAGTTCACTGGAATGTTTGAACTAAGGAATAACATCTAACAGTTCCGATTGAGCTCAATACACTGACTTTGCACACTTCATCTTTTTTTGCCGTGTTTCACTGTTCTACCATAATCAGAGTATTAGATCTCTACTTCACACTTGATACTTCCACCCTTCGTACCTCTTACTTCATATTCTCACACCAATTTTTTTTAAATGCTCGCACCTATCAATTATATATATCCACAACATGAGATTTATTCAATTACAGTGGGCCTCAAGAAAACTTAGAAGCTTTTTCAAGATCACTATTTTGTCAGCTGAATCCATGCACAAACATTAATGCGGACCAAAACTTATGTATCCAAGTCACCTCACATGTTGGCCAATACTACTGGATCTCCTAAATCACTCAACTAGCCACTTCTCTTCATCCACACAAGGATCAAACACTTAGTCGGCCTGTTCTTCACTGGACTGAACTATTTAACCAGAACCTGATACTCAGATGCATGTAACTTTCAATCCCTTCATCACCGGAGGCTACAATCTTGGATTTAGGTAGCCCTGACATCCCTTATCATTCCCTCAGATCCGCAACACCATATGATTTCCTGTGGAGAAATGTGGACCAAAATGCTGAACCCTGTCATATGCCCCGTTCTTGTCTATCCAAACTTAGACAAATCTGCAATCTGACTTTCGGTATGATCCACTGATGAAATGCAGATGTGTAAGATAGATTTAGTTGTCATCAATGACAACACCTGACATGCCTAACAGTGTCTCTTGCCAACAATCTCCCCCTTTGGCATTGATGGCAACACTTAGTGAAAAATGACTAAGTGTTAGAACAACTTCCCCTTACTTTTTACACTTGTGATTTCCAATGCTCCCCCTTAGATGTATTCCTCATTTTTTGTTGCTTTTCCTCTCCCCCTTTGACATCAATGGCAAAGGCTGGGATCCATATATCAAAATTCATGCAAAAATCTTATGTACATGGGTCAAAACTCTAAGTATATATTTTCGCATATGAACACACAGTCCTTAAGCCTTGTTCCTCAGCAAAAAGATATCACCAAAAATGTTTTTCAACCATGATAATTCACTATCACAGTTCTTCTTTATGCTGCCCAAAATGGATATATGCCCACTGAACAAAAATGCATGTGATTCTACCTTTTGAAGATCAGTAGGATCATTAGTAGCAGCAACAGCTTGGGATTCTGCCAATAGATCATACATAGTTTCTAACTTAGGGGAAATCAGTCCCTGAAGCTCATCCAATCTGCCCAAAACTTTGACCTTTTCCTTCTCCAAATTATTCAATTCATTTCACAAACTTACTACTTGACATTCTTTGGTTGCTACAGACTTAGTTAAAGGACTATAGGACTGAGAAATGTTAGATAGTTTGAGCTCTAAGTCCTTAATCTTCTTCTCAATATCTTCAACAAATTTAGACTGATTTAGACAAAAATTATAGATCTCTGCACCTTCAGAGAGAGCATTTTGAATACTCTTTACACTGGTATCAAGCACTGATCTATCATAGCTAATTACTTTCCTTATTTTAGCAAATCTCTTCTCATTATATTCATTTTTTACTTTAACTTTTGCTGACTTCTCAAAAGTTTCAAAACAAGTACTTACAGAGTGTATCAGACTCTTCAGCTGACCGAAGGAAGAGTCGGGTGAATCCTTTTGAAAGGTTGGCATAATATTTTCTAGAATTTCGGAGGCAAGACCAAGCAACTCACTGTCCTCAATGTGAGTTTTCAGAATCTCCTCTCTTGCTTTTGCTTGTACCACAGATGCTAACTTCATCTTTTGTAGAGGGGAAAGAGTGTCAAAATTGATAGGTCCTTGAATCAGCTCCGGTTCATCAAACTCAAGCTTGTCTTTCTCAAGTAATTTCTTCACTACATCTGCAATGTCTCTTGCCAAAAATGCAGTTCCATCTTTCAGATCCTTGCCGATACTGTCATCTTGCTTTTGCTCTTTAATATTTTTTGTTGTTTCTCCTTCTTGTTCATCCTTGTCCTTAACCTCTTTTGCTTCTTGCTCTTTATTCTTCACAGAGTCATCTTCACCAGGAGCATCTACTTTTGTATTCATCTCTGTATGTTCTCTGGCAAATTGGTCTAGAGGAATTTGAGTGTCCTTTGCACCATCAAAATTAACTTCATCCACCATCTCTTCATCTCCTTTATTTAGCATTTCATCTTATGGAGTAGAGATGGTAGTTTGTTGTTCACTTTCTTTCAACTTCTCAACTTTTGGAACGAAAGAAGCAATTTCATTATCAGTTTATTATTCAATAGTGGGAAGATTATGCCTTTTCATTACATTCAAAAGAATCTCCTGAGTATCTTTAACTATCTTATCAATCTCTCCCAACATGAGAAAATTCATTCTGATCTTACTCATGAAGTCCTCTTTCACTTCTTTGAATATCAGGTTCTTTTGATCCAAAGTAATTTGAGGACACAATTTTATTAGCATATGCTCCCGGAGCTCAAAGTATTTAGCTTTTGCATTCTCTTTTCTTATTTCTAGAATTTTTGCAAGGCTTTCTAGAATTTTACAAGTTATTTTAAATAAAGTCTTACTATAGATATTCAGGTATTTGACTGTTGCTTCCTCCAAACTTCTCTTATCAGCATCACTGTAGTGATCATAAAATTCAATCATTGGCTTCAAGTTTCCATCTACAGTAACTGACTTAATGATGTCATCCACAAAAAGAGTAGGCTTCTCAACATTGGCCTCTGTCTTATGCCTTTTACTTGACTTTATGCTTCTGAAGGGCTTCTCCTTAGACACTTTAGCAGCTTTGGTGCCTGAGGCTTTCAACTCCTTAACCTCATCATCTGAGTCAATTTCTTCTTCATCCACTTTCTCCAAACTGACATATGTTCTTTTGCCCTTTACCTTTGTCCTTTTTCCTTCCTTATCGGTAGGTTTTTCTATAGCAAAAGAAGGTGACACATCAGAGGTTGAACTAGAACTCCTGGTAGACCTTGCTTTAGAAGTAGATTCCACCGAAACACTTCTCTATTCTCTGTCCTATTTCTCCTTCTCAGCTTTCTCTATCCTTTCCCTGTTTTGTTTCACAGCTTCCTTAGTAAGGCCTAGATTCTCAGCCAACTACTCACTTCTTTCCTTACTTTCCTTTTGATTTTAGGAGCCTTGAATTCAAGATGAAATTTTAGTGAAATCTCTTTATATGTTCCAAATCTCTCCTTAGCTAGATCCCTAGGTTGGCTCAATAGATACTGTGCATATAGCTCCAGTACCTTTCCATCCACTTCATACCCCATAGGCTTGATCCACATAGTTCTTGGTTCAACTGCTTCCATTAAACACTGATATGTATCTACCATAAAACAGAATGTATCCTTATATTTTTCAACCACAGATGTAGGGATTATTTCCCTTGATTGCATCATGTTCTAAAAATTCTTGAAATATCCCCAAAGAGCAGTCCTTTGGGCATTGGAGTCACCTATCTTGTTCAAGTGCTCTTTTATTTGTATGGCAACAGTCTTATCACTGGTCCAACATATGCTTTTCTTGCTAGGTAACTCATTCATGAAATAGAAGAACAAACATAATACCAATTTACCATAATTGAATGTATTCTTCTTGTCCTTTTTGATCTTGTTCAGGTTTTCCATTAGCTGGTTCTACAACAACTCACACAAGTCATAGTCAACATTCTCTCTCAACATCTTATTTAAGCTACATAGATAGTTGTACCAGATGCATAATTCTCCCTGCTGGAATGATATATCTTGTATCCAATCACCATTGATGCAAATTTGACATCCAAATCAGTGATGTCATTTATTGTCATTGCCCTTTTGTCAAACCTTGAACCCGTAGCATTAGTTACAGTTTAATTCTTTACCGACTTCAACATTGGTAGTCCACCGGATGAGTTCAATCATGTCACGGCCTTGATGGCATCCTTGGTGATCTTGAAAGGTTTCATTAACCACATAAACTCATCATGCATCTAACTCAGTACATACCAGATCCACTCATCTTCATCAAAGGATGGAAACCCTATAATCTGAATGAAGTGTTTATCTTGTAGTGCCTTATACTCAAGTTTGAGACCATGAATTTCATCCCTCAGATGATTCTTGAACAAATCTACTAACTTTGAATCCCCAAACACACCTATGCTAGCATGAATATAAGCCCTAATATCTTCAACATGCAACACACCATACAGAACACTTGAAAAGGCACCTAATGGATCGACCTCTACTGATTTGTGTGGATGCTTCTTAAACTTTGGCCTAGGTTGCTTAGTGATATTCACAACCAGAGGTGTAGCCATTTCAAAAAGATCACAAGTTCAAAGCTTCGCAGAAAAAATACCTTTTCCTCCACGGGATTAGGGTTAGTTGATGAATTCGCCTATCGCACTACGAATCTTTGAAATCTCAGCTCAAGCACTCTTCTTATTGTTTTCTTCAAATGCAAAGTGATTCAAAAGATGAATGAATGACTTTTTATGCTCCACAAAACCTAATTCACCATTGTAATAAATGCTCTACCCTAATATATCTGGTTACACTATTTCTGCATACAGTTCATCTTCAATTGCTCCGCAATCAATCGCATTAGCTTCTTCTCTTCCAGAATTTACTTCAATAGATCTGCAATAGGCTTCTTTATCTTCATTCATCATGCCAGATTCAAGCACCTACTTACTGGCAGGGGGAATTAGATTTTCAATGTAGCTCCCCCTGAACCAAAGCTCCTGTTTTAATTCTTGGAGGAATTATCAGCACCGGATTCCGGTGCGGACCCATTGTCAACATTCATTTCACCTTTCTTCACCCAAGTTTTGTTCATTTCATTCTAGATCTCATTCATATCAACTTCACCCTTTCCTTTGTCCAAATTCTGCTCTGTTTTTCCTTTACTTGCCAGTGAGTTCTCCTTTTTGCTTCTGTAAAATTTAGCAATGTGTCCAGATTTGTTGAAGTTGAAACACACAATCTTATTTTCTTGACAATTACATGTTGGAGAAGGTTTAGATCTGCAGTGCATTGCAATATGCCCAAACTTATTGCAAGTAAAACATCTTCCATTGAACACTTGTTTGTTCTTAGGAGGATTCCTTGATCCACTTCTGCATTCCTCAACCTTATGACCTATCTTTTTGCAATTAAAGCATTGACCGGAGAAAGATGATGTGTTTTGATTCACTTTACTTCTATATTGATTAGCTCTATGACCATACTTATTGCATTTGAAACAATTTCTATTGAAAGATGGATACCTTTGAGCATTAGGTTGTCTTACCAGAGGTCTTCTAGGATTCCTTCTTTGATTTCTTGCTTCAGTATTTCTTTGACCGGATCCAGAGCTTTCACCTTTCTCAAATCCCAGACCATGCTTATCATCTGCCCTCTTCTGACTATCAAGCAACACCTCAAGTTTAGCTGAGATTATCTTGAATTTCTCTTTATATTCATTTGCAACTTCTAGGTCATGTTTGAGAATGACAATTTGTCTTTCAAGTTCTTCCTCATTGTCCCTGGTTTCTTGAAGATCAGACTCTAGATGGCCAATTATCCTATCGAATCTGCAACATTCTTCTGTTCTTTCTTTCAGAGATTGATTCAGTTTTTCCTCAGTCTTCTTCCTTTCTTCAATTTCCTTGGTTAGCCTCATCACCCCAGATTCCATCTCATGTTTTAGGACAACAACTTATTTTGCTAGCTTCTCACATTCCTTTGTCTTCTCCTTCAGGGCCTCATTCATATCATTGTCTTCATTTTGATTTACTAGCTGATGAAGTAGCTCCTTCCTTTTTCCATTAGATTTGATCAATTGTCCTTTTAAGGTCCCAATGAAATCTTCAGCATCTTTAAGGTTCTCTTGTAGTTCTTTGACTTCTGCTCTGGACTGATCAAGATCTTCTATAGCAAGTTTGAGTTGTTCATTGATGCCATCAGAATACTTAAATGAACCCATTGAAAATTCCTTCGCAGATCTTCCTCAAGCTATTAAACTTCTTCTAAGGAACTTGGCTCTGATACCAATTGTTGAGATTAATGAACACTGAGAGGGGGGTGAATCAGTGTTCTGCAAAACTTATTATTTTGTTCCTTTATTAATTTACCACATAAATCCAAAAGAAAGAAGCATGAACACAAGAACAGAAACAACAAGATCACAACACATGAACACCAATATTTTTACATGGAAACCTGGTTAAGGGAAAAACCACGGTGGGGGTTAACCCATAAGAATTTTATACTCTATTAAAAGTATTATAAATGGGAAGGCACATGCCTTCAGGTACACTACCCAAAGTTCACTGCTCAAAGAGGCTCATTGCCCACAAATTAATTACAAAAGTTCACTTGAATGTTTGAACTGAGGAATAGCATCTAACAGTTTCGATTGAGCTCAATACACTGACTTTGCACACTTCATCTTTTTTTGCCTTGTTTCACTGTTCTGCCATAACCAGAGGATCAGATCTCTACTTCGCACTTGATACTGCCACCCTTCGTACCTCTTACTTCATATTCACACACCAATCTTTTTAAAATACTCGCACCCATCAATTATATATATCCTCAACTTGAGATTTATTCAATTACAGTCAAACTCAAGAAAACTTAGAAGCTTTTTCAAGATCACTGTTCTGTCAGTTGAATCCATGCACAAACATTAATGCGGACCAAAAATTATGTATCCAAGTCACCTCACATGTCAGCCAATACTACTGGATCTCCTAAACCACTCGACCAACCACTTCTCTTCATCCACACAAGGATCAAACACTTAGTCAGCCCATTCTTCACTGGACTGAACTGTTTAACCAGAACCTGATACTCAAATGCATGTAACTTTCAATCCCTTCATCATCGGAGGCTAAAATCTTGGATTAAGGTAGCCCTAACATCCCTTATCATTCCCTTAGATCCGCAATACCATATGATTTTCTGTGGAGAAATGCGGACCAAAATGCTGAACCCTATCATATGCCCTATTCCTGTCTATCCGGACTTAGACAAATCTGCAATCTGACTTCTGGTATGATCCACTGATGAAATGTGGATGTGTAAGATAGATTTAGTTGCCATCAATGACAACACCTGACATGTCTAACCGTGTCTCTTGCCAACACCTGGGTCTAATAATAGTAACCACAACTAATAATGGGTATCACATGCATCATACGTGCATGGAATCTTATGACAACTTGCAGCTGCCATAAATCCACTTACACCACATTATGACAAGTTGTCATACAAGCTAAAAATAGTAGATTCTCCGAGGGGAATGCCTACCCTCATTTACTCATGATTTTTACATTTGCCAACAGTAAATATTGCTCCATAACTCCCGCTGGTAACTTGGAAATAACCATTGTCAATGAGACTATCTCATTCTCTTATGGGTAATTACAAAAAACAAATAATAAATGAGATAAATACAATATTGGAATTTATAAGGTTAATGGCACCTTATTCCAACATTCTCTCACTTGACATTATACATTGTAAATCAACCCATAGGAAAACAAAATGAAATATAATTAGGCACTAGAAACAAGGCCCATGGCCTCTCTGCACCACATGAACTTCTCTATGCTCACAGGCTTGGTCAATGAATCTACAACATTCTCTTGATTGTCTATCTTCTTCAGCTCAATATGTCCATTTGCAACTAACTTTCGAACAAAGTGATACTAAACATCAACATGCTTACTTTAAGAATGATACATGGGATTCCTGGCCAAACAAATAGCACTCTAGCTATCACAACCAATCTGAATGATCCTGTAATCAAATCCAATACCTGTACATAGTATTCTCAACCAAACTACCTCCTTAGAGACATGAGTAGCAGCCATATACTCTGCTTCTATGGTGGACAAAGCAACTTTGGGCTGCCTCTTACTCATCCAACTCACTGCTCCTCCAAACAGAGTAAACACATAGCCACTAGTGGACCTTCGACTATCCAAGTCACCTGCCCAATTTGCATCAACAAAACCTTGTATGTCCAAAGATTTATCAGCACTATTGGTACCAGGTTAAACCAAACAATAATCAGGAGTACCTGCAAGATATTTAAGCACCCTCTTCACATATAATTCACAAAACATGCACACAAATAACCTTCATGACTAAACCATAGGATTCCATATATATTGCATGCATACTCATATTTAAATCATTCAATTGATAATATCATCACCATATTCAATATTAATAACATAGGTTCAAAGTCTTGCAAAGTATATAAAAAGACAACATATAATGATGGTGATGTTGGTAAAGTGTCTGGAGGATCATATGGAAAAGTTCTAAAAGCATATAAAAACAACATAACAAGAGGTCAATATTTCAGCCCATCAGCAACAACACCTTCTTCATGTCTTCAACAAGGCATTCTGTTGAAAAAATCTTAGGCTCGTCTGATGAATTGTCTTCTAGCATCCTATCAATCATTTTCATTTCTCTTTCTAGTGAAAAGGCATCTTCATAATTATCTAACTCCTCATCATACTCAGGACTTGCAAAGTCCTTTCTTTCAGTTTTTAGAACTTCTATGACTTCTACAAGAGAACTCTAACATTCATCCTCTATAGTTTCCATTGGAATTTCAGCTACAACATCTAAAATCTCATAACTCTCCTTTGTGTCTTCAAGGACATCATGGGTCTCATAAAATCCACTGAGTTGATCCAAGGTTGATGTTTTGTCATCTCCATCAAACATATCAAAAAATTTCTATTGTCAACTCTCCTTTATCTTCATGGTCCATTTTCATACAATCATCCTCATCTTTTTTTGACAAATAGAGTCTTAATTTTTCTTCACACTAAGCCAACACCATCTCAATGAATAATTGCTCAACTGATAAAGATTCTCGATCATTCTTCTTTAGGTTAGCCAATAATATAGATAAGAGTGGTTGAGATACCTCATCACTCTCAATAATTATCAAGGCCATAATGGCTTGCATGGTTGTTATAACATGATCTACATGAGATTTACTAATGGCATCAAAGAAATGGTGAAACAATTGAATAATTAATTCCTCTCAACCCATATCTAGCATGATATTTCCAAATAGGCTTTTTGCAACAATTTCAAGTATTGCAACCCTCTTTGCAAAGGAAGGATTTATGATATTAGCCAATCCACTGAAGCTTTCAATAATTAATTAGACTATCTCCTTCATTATGACCTTTCTATAAGGAACTTCAGGAGCTATAATTCTCATGATTTCACATAGACAAAGAGTGACTGCAATTCTCACATCTTCATGAGGATGTTTCATAAACTTGGGCTGGACCAAAGCAATCATTGATGGCTTCAAAGCCCATTTCAAAATTCCACAATTAGATTGTTTAACCTTGGTCAAACAACTCTACTTCTTTCAATTTGTTGAGAAGAGCATCTTTAGATAAATGTAGAAACTCCAAATCATTTCCCAATGCAAATAGTGAGCCTCCCACTACTTTCTACAAGTTTCTAGGTTGGACACATTTGAATGAATCATTGAAGTGCTTTGAAAATGGACATCTACTCTAATTCACTCTAATTGCAATTTTTTTCTGAGACAATATTTTCCATTCAGACAAGTAGAGACGAATTCAACAAGCTGTGGCTCCAATTTGAGTGTCAACTTTACAACTACCTAGGCCCTCGAATTTGGTATGCAAGCATCTGGGTAGTCTCAAAATTGTCATGCAAGTACTGGGTACTAACATGCAACTAAAATTTTTGTCAAGCACTCTGCACAAGGGTTAGCAATCCAACAGGTTGGCAAGAAAACCAGCTTTGATACCACCCCAACTTTTTTCAAAAAACCCACAGTGTCAACAACAGTGTTAGCACAAAGAATGCAACTAGGTAATCGCCTCCACACTTTTTGATCACCAAGTTCCAAAGATGGGTGAGGTGAGAGCATAAAGTGCTTTAGCTATACAATTAAAAGCTTGCTAACAAATCCAAATACAATCTTTCGCTTATTCAGCAGGCACCCACTTATTCAGTGGGAATACTTCACTTATTCAATGGGTGAATGAACACGGAAAGAACAAGCACATCCGCTTATTCAGCGGGAAAGCTAATGGAAACAAATTACTTTCATCCACACTAGTGGTTAACCATCCAGGAGTTACAAATAATATGTTGCAACACAATGAAATATGGCCATGGAATATATATAAGTTGCAAACTAAATTAGAAAACCCTAATTTGCACGATATTACATCTGCAACCAATTTGAGCATAGAAACCCTAGGAAATCATGAATGAAACATGCAATTATGATCATAGGAAAACCATGAATATACCATATTAGAACATGTGTTGAAGATAATTCAATTTGATATCTTCTTAATGTTGTTGTAGATGATCGCAAGTCTGCAACGTCACATACAACCATGCACAACAAATTATATCAGCTCCAAAACCCACTTACCTACCTTCACAAACATGTAAATATCATCACCCTACCAAGGTTCCACAAAAACATGAGGAATAGTATTCAAAGATCACAACGATTCATGCCCACACTAACTCGCCTTGCTCAATCTGTCCATATTCTTCAAACATTTGTTATCTCCATGAACTCGTACGACCATAAAAGGGTACAACCAACAAATAGATATCAACAGCAATCTTCAAACACAACTCCCAGAATGACTCAAATAAACACACCAAAAATTCATTGCAAGAAGAATGAACACTTCCCACTCCAAAAAATCCTAGAAAGTTACATCAAACTCCATTCAACTCTGTGTGATTCCTGGGTGAAATCATCTTGAACCAGCTAGGGTGGATCTTTTACCACCGAAACTGATAATCTCCAAGAGGGTTTTCATCCTCAAGAAGGAATGGAAGAACACACAGGTTCAATCTAACAGATCAAAATAATAGCATAAAGAGAAAAATGAGCTCTCAACTCTCTTATATAGGCACTTTTGGAGTTACACACTATTGGTTCCCAAACCTACACACATCAAACTCTAAAGATTTGCCACTTCTTATGCTCAAGTTCAATGGAAGGCTTGGCCAACAGAGTGGGAGATTGTCTCTTATCTCCCCTTCACTTCAAGTTCTGCCGCACCTAGGGAGTTATCCCTCATTCACAATCCATAAATATAACTTTTCATTACCAAGCAGAATGCTCTCATGTATGCACCGAGATTTATATGATTAACCCTATTGACAATATTCTTGGATTATCAAGCTTATTCACATCAGAGAACATGCAAGACCCTAATCTAAAACAAAATAAAACATGAAATAGTTTGATTCAAATGATTTATTTTTAAATTCTTTGATTCCCTAGACCCTTTGGGCAAGTAAATCCTAGATCGATGCTTTATCAGGGCAACAGAGTTAGACCCACCATTGCAAATGTTCACTCATGACAACAAAACTTCATATTTAGAGGACCCAAAATAAAATATTACTGCCTCACAATAATATGCCCAAGAAAAAGTACTATCTATGACTATGCTTCAATAATCCTTTGATATATCACATTTCCCCTTATACCTGACTCAAAGCAATTTAATCCATTCCTTGAATAGATGTAACAAATCAGATATATCACATAGCAAATGTATATGAATGAGTTCAGAAACCCTCAGCAGCCTCACTCAAAAGAAAAAATCTCATACCCAAGGAGACAATCACAGATAACAAACACAAGCAGTGTTTTTCATATAACTTAATTTGGAACGAACATTGTCATTCAGAAATTTATCATTTACAAAACATAAAATAACTCTGCACCTAGACAAAGTGAACCAGGTCTACAACAGAAAATGCTCCCCAAAGTGTGGATATATTGTATCCAAAGCCTAGAAGAATCCTCCCTTTTCAAAGTGGAACAACATGCTCTTATAAAAAACAAGAGCATGTTGCCCTATAATTTAATACATTCTAGAGGTAGGTGAGATATTTTCATTACAATTTACCTCCAATGAGCCTAGGGAAAAAATTAAAATATACAAAAAAGAGGAGAAAACAAAATACAATATAAAATGATTTTAATCTATTTTCTCTCTTTTTTGACTTTTCACATTATTTTCATTGCAACTGCCGTGCATTTCTACTTCTAGCTTCTCCTTGATGAAATCCAATTTTAAAGAGCATGGAGATCAAATTTGAGCAGCTTGCAATCCAATTTTCACCAATTCATCATTTTCTGGGTTATTTTTTTGAATGCCTGGCATTTTTCATCCTTCCAACAACTAAAAATCATTACAAACATGCTTAAAATCCCGGCCAATGTATTAGAAATGATCATAGGATGATTTTGCAGCCTGGAACAACAAATCCAAGCCAACCAGAGCCCCCAAAAATATGTCTGAAACCAAAAAACGTGAACAGCTTTGCCCTACAACCCAATCTGCCTGGAGTTGTTCAAAACATAGCAAAATCACCATAATGGCGAAGGGAACATCAATATTTACCTTGCACAGAAGAAAGAAGGCCAAAAAATGCCTGCAGATGGGCATTTCACACCATCGCAGGCATCTCAGGGAAGGCTGCAGAGAGGCGTGTGATGCTGTAAAATGCAACAAAGCACCCTCATTTCTTATAAACTTTATAAACTAAAGTTTACAACAGTCCTTTTATAATATTTTCCCTCTAAAATATTTCACTTAAACAATTAAAAATTTCAATTAATATTTTTCTTTTAAAATTTGCATTTCAACATTAGACTTTTGGCAAATATTAAATTACTCTTCTCGGGCAAATGACACCATTTCTCTTCGAGCAAATTGAGCATCTGATGATCACGAAAATTTGCATAGGGGTATTATCAATTATTTCAAGAAAACCCATTTCCTCAGAATCCGCATCGCTGAATGAATTCAGGGACTTCCTTTGTAGACTGACCCGTTGGATGCCTTTGCCGCAACTAGAATACATTAAAATAATGCATCATATGGTCTTCAATTTTGATGAAATTGGAACTAGAGATGTTTGAGACCAAATCAAGAAATGGGTCGCCCTCAGAATTGCGAGATTTGCAACTTTCCGGAATGCCAAATTTAGCCCGGTCACAGTCAGAAAATAATTAAATACCCCATCAAAACTCACCCTGGAAGTATGCAACTGAGCAGGCATGCTACAAAATGTGCCATAAAACCTCCCACCAAATGGATTTGCAAGGTGATGCCTAGGCTGCAAAATTTTAATCGATGAAGATGGGCCCCATAGTAGATTGAGTAGCATGCTGACTTGACCCATGTCAACACATCAAAAGAATATAAGCACTTCAAATTTGTAAAATTTGAAGGTGCAAACACACACCAAATGAATTATTTCTTGGAAAAATAAACTTTTTCCCTCTAACTCCAATATTTTACTCATTTCCCAACATAAGTGTTCACTTTTATGTGCATATTACAGGAATGCCTTTTCCCCGTTCCAATGACTATTACACCAAAGCACTTAATAATTATTTCCAACCTTTTAGAACTAAGTGAGAAATAATTAACTAATAGCTCATTAAATCACCTGCTTTTACAGAAAATCCCAAACTTCATCAAATTGCAAAATAAACTATACCATCATACTCCAAAGGGTTTGGGATGAAGAGTGACGCCTTCCGAGTGACTTTCTAAAAATAGATGGCTTCTCCAATAAGTTTGGAGAGAAATCTGAGAAGCTAAAAAAAATTCTAAAAGCATCAATATAATCCTAAACACCAACTGAGCTCAATGCCATAGCAAAACATCACAAATAACTAAACATATGCTCTCCAAGAAGAAAGGAGCTCCCTAACCCAAAAAGATAACCTACAGAAGCTCAGGAGATAGGCTATTGATCACAAACTTGGCTAAACACAAATTGGGGACATTACACACATATCACAGTCTTGTATTATCTGATTCCTTATGAATTTCCTGTGCTTTATTACCAATAATATTTTTGATTTATCAAATTTAGAGATGTGTACATAAACATCAATTTTGTAAAGATTTAATCTTTCTTTCGATATGTATTATTATTAAGAAGATAATGTGGTTTGGATTCCATTCTCGAAGGGTTGAAATCTTCTTCCTTTGACACCACTAAATCAGGCATATAGCCCAGGAATTTTCCAAATGGTTATTCTAAATCAAGTACTGATTTGTGAAATAACATGTGAACAAGAATTTACATTACTCCTATGTCAATGATTATTTTATTTTAAGACTTAGTCTTGATTATTTATATATGTATAAATGTACAATACATATATATACATATATAAATAAGCAACTGCATCTCTTGAAAGAGAGTTACAAATGATATTAATTGTTATCTGCTAGCCCCAAATTTGCTCAAAACAAGGTTAAGTGGGAATATAGAGGTTTTACCATATAAACACAATTCATGCGAAGATGTGATTAGGTTTAATTAGCATGAGTGTTGTATGTGTTCTTTTGAACAAGAATAGTTTTGGAAATGCTTGATCTTATTTTTCTTTAAGGGATATTTTTACATGCCTACTTTAATAGAAACTCAAAAAAATTATGAAGAGGATGGTAAAGAACTGTTCTCTCTATGAGTAATTGGTGTTTCTTACTTGGTCAATATTGATGTAAAACTGATTATTTGATGTTAAGTTATAAATTTTTATTGTAATTAGGAAGTAATTCCTATGGATATGATTACTTAGAAAATGAGTTAAAGATCACTATGATAAGACTGTCAATTTGACAATAAGTTGAGAATGCAATGAATGCACATCATTATCATTAGTAAATAAATTGTTCTAAGTTGAGTTTTCTACCCTAAACTTGACTTGGTGGGTTTGTAATTGGTGTAAACTCTCTAATTCGTCTAGACAAGTCTAGGATATGACTATTCTTCTAAAGTTGTCATGCTTGTTTTCATATATTATACTATTATGTATGCGAGTATGCAAAAGAATGTTTTCTGTTAACAAGTTTGAGATAGAGGTGTGTGAACATATGACACACATCTCCATTTTGGAATGTGTATATGAATTATCAAAACTTTGACCAAAGTAATGCAAAATCACTGCTTGCATTGTAGGTTCACAGTGTCTTTTATTTGTAAAATAGTTAGATTGTGTCATACCTAGTTAGAAGGATTCTAGAGTCGTATGACTGATTGTTTGTAATATAGACATAACACTAGCTCTCAAATGGAATGATAGATCTTGTCGATTCCCTTAACTTGTTACCCTCATGAAGGGCATGACCACTTCTAGATGGAAGGTGTGTAATGGACCGCTAGTCTATGGTTGAAGGTAAAGCACTTAGATGATGCTCTCCCTCTTGCAGTTGAAGAATGCTAAAGAATTGGTCACACAAAAACATCATTTATATTCCCTTGATATATTGTATTATTGCAAAATTATAAATTTGTAAATATAGCATCAAGAAGAGGATGCAATCATGTAATATTTAATTTATGAATATATTAGTTTATTCTTTTCTTGTAAATGAAGTATGAATTGGGAAATTCTTTATGATTCTAATTATTGTAATTATGATTTAATTATATCAAAAAAATGTGTATGGTTTTATCTTGGAATTTTTTAGTAATATTATATAACGGACATGTGTTCGTTACATGCCTACCTCCTCATCTCCAAATTGTACACTTAGCTAAATTAAAATGTGTTTTAGTCCCATTTTCTTTAGAGCACTTAAGATAGAATTTGAAAAGGGAAATGAACTTCAAAGTGAGTTTAGACCTAAAGTCACATCTAACCTAATTAAGCCCCCCTTGAAATTTGGAAGGGTCACTAAAGTTTGACTAAGCCAAACTGATCCTTCACCTTGTTTTAACTATGATACACAAAATATTTTTACAACTTGTTGCGAAATATGATATTTATTTTAGGATTCAACTACTTAATTTTTTATTCAAACTCATTGACCCATACTACATGAGTAGTGGTTCATACGAACCCATCTCTCATGAACTCATGTAATATGGGTCAATGAGTTTGACTCAAAAACTACACAATTGAATCTTGATACAAATATCATAATTTGATACACTACGGAAATTACCTCCTACTTGTTAGGAAACACACAAAATATTTTATACAAATTGTAAGGAAATGCATTCTAATCATCTAGTTATATGATTATTTACACTATACCAAGTCCTTTGGGAACTTCTTTAATTAAACAAACTTAAATTGACTCTAGAGGCTAACACGAGGCTCAATAATAGAGGTCATTCAAGACATTCATTTCCTACATAGAATGACTTCTTCTAAAAGCATTCTTGACTGCAACATCTCTACCATTTGACTATTAACATCCTTTGAATTCATACAAAATTTTATCTAAGGGGCCTAATATGAACACAATCTAGGTAATAGAATAATTTGACACATGTCAACTTTTACTAAAAACCATGGATTGTGCTCCTATACACCTATAACACAACAATACATAGCTTCAAATGCACCTCTTTAAGGAAAGAAGGTTAATGGATTACATGGATATAATCAAGTACTTTGTATTCACACTAGCCATTAGGCTTCACAAAGATGGAATGGAAACATGTTAATTAAATTCTTCCTCTATATTAATTGATTAAACATAGATTTTCATGAGCCAGAATTCTTTGATACTCAAGCTACGAGATCAAACTATTTTTCTTGACCAATGGAAAGGCATTTGGGATATACATCAAGTATAAAAGATTTGACTATGTTTTAAGGTAGATAATCTACTCCATTCTAGATTGACTCTCTCCCTCTCTCTCTCACAAACACATACCTACTTATAGAGAGTGGTTACAATGAATCATATAATTAAATTACTTCCTTAGCATTGGGATACAATTACGCTCTTCTATTAATAAGAGCTCAAGATTTTATCTATTAATTTATACTCAAGTGACATGACAAAGACAAGATGGTTTCCAATTTAAGACTACCTAACTAATGATTACATTGTTTAATTACAATCCTCACCAACTTAGCCTATGCAAGCCTTATACAAATTCTCCTGTAAATATTTTTGAAGTTGATTTAAACATAAGCATTTCACTTTCAGCTACATTCGCATCCCTTGCAACATAAATTAATTAAGCCAAGTTATATAATTTAAAATATTAGATTTATTCATTTCTTAGCCTCATTACAACAAAGATTGTTATCAAGTCCATTAATTATAAAATTAATTAATTCCATCTAGCACTCTACATCCTCCTGCACGTTGTTGTTCTTCGGTTGGAAGATAGCGATCATTTCTTGATCTTCTTAGAAAAACTTTCTAAACAAAAGTTGCTCCCATTGGCTATTATTAGTTATATCACGTTGGGTGGTTTATGTTGCTTTGGCTATTATTATGTGGAGTAGGTATGCCTGATGTTTGATTTGAGTGTGTAGGTATAGAGTTTCCCCCAATGTTGGTTATATTCAAGATAGTTGTTTTGGGGTAAAACATGTGTGTTAACTTCTAACTCACTCGAGTTTCTCAAGATTATTTCAATAACCTATGATAAACCAGTATCAATATAATATAACTCTATATCTGAATCAGTGGTGACTCTAGAATCTTCATGTTGTGCAAACCCATAAAGTGTGTGTGAGTCTTTTGTGTATGACTACTTTATCTAGTTTTGTTGCATTTAAACTTGTTTCAAAATACATGCTTGTCACATTTGTAAAATATTTAAATACTTAATTCAGAAAATATATTTGCACTTTGGTAAAAATGGTTATTACATATTTATTTCTAGTGGAAGGAAATTAAAGTGTATTTAATTGTTCTTTAGAAATAAATTATTAGATTACATGAAATAGAATTGCATTATAGTGGAAACTTAATGCAATTGCCTTGGTTATAGGGAAATATTAAATTAATTGCATAAGTATAGTCTTATTAAATTATTTGCTTGGAAAATATAGATGTAAGTTAATTATATTGTATTTTCCTTATTGAATCATTTGTATTGATTAAATTACCTTTGAAAATGTTATTTTTGCATGAGTAATTTTCAAATAACAAAATAGAGGAAAAAATACACAATGGAAAAAGAAAGGTTTATTTTGATTCACTTCATATTTTTGGAAACCCCCCTCTTCTCCTCTTTTGAAAATGGATGTAAATTGGAGATGCTTGGATTTGGATTGTGCTTGGGAATGGAATGGATGGAGGATTGTATTGCTTAGTTTATTATTGAAGGTGTATGGTCAAGAAAACTCTCTCTTCTCTATTGTTTCAACTTGAATTAGAAATGTATTTTTCTTGTGATTTATGCATTGAAAGATTACTTCTTCATTGTCGTGCCATATTAGGTGGAGATATATGCCTTCTCCTTATAGGAATGATTTATTAGATTTATTGTTCAACTTTTTAGGCATCGTTTTAAATTTGAAAAATGCAAGAATAGAGCCAAGATTATGGCAAAAGTTTCTTAAATATTCTTAAAAAAATGTGAATAGGAAAGAAAGTTGTTGTGCATTTACTACACTAGAGGGTATAATTGAAATTTGAGAATTTTGTGTAATTTAGGAGAAAATTTTTTAAGGTTCATGATGATGCCATCAATGGTGAATTTAGGGATTTTATGATTTTTCCTACCTTTTAAAAAATGAGAATTGAAAATTAAAACTATGGTTGACATTTTTATTTTGTGGGATGAATAGTCTCCTTAATATATTGTGATTTTACATCATTGAGCAATGTTCCATGACTTTCTGCATTGGTTTTCATGCCAAGCCAAAATTGTAACTTGGGCCATTGGGCACTTAGGATTAAGGTATAGAGTAGGAAAGGAGCGGCCTCTCACCACTTGCTTGGATTTTAAAGGCATTCACAGATAGAGTTAGTTGATATTTTAACCAATTGATAACATAAACACATTGGGGTTAAATAAAACATGTGATTAAATAAGATAATTACACCATGCATCGAAAACTTCAAAAGGATTTGGATTTGGATGTATAGGACATGCCACAAATCTTGGAATTCGATGAATATCGTTGAGTAACCTCATGCAAGGTATGATTTCCTACTCAACATTCTACATAGTTGTTCTAGAGTGTATTGATAGTCCTTGGATTACATCTAGGACCCTCATCCTATCTTATTAGTAGATTTGATATCCGGCATGTGCTGAGACCCCTACATGTATGTTGGAAACTTGTTGTACCTTCATACATGTATGTTGTTGGTATTTATTCATATGTGTTGAATTGCATGCATCGATGATGTGGAAGCCTTTGAAGTGAATACATGTTGGATTCATTTTGTATTTTGAATTATGGGCATTGAAGGTGTGAGGAACCCTTAGGCATGAATGTACTTTGGTATCCTCTTTATAATCTTGTTGGCATGATTTTTGCTACATATATACTATTGTATGTATTCATTAGCATGGGTTGCTACATGTGTTGTTGTATGTATTGGTTGACATGAGTGTTTCCATGTACTCCTTATTTGTGTGAGTGGATTAATACCCAATTCGACTATCTCTTAAGACAATGAGGTGGGCTTGATGGTTCCACATGATTGGGTGATGCTAAACCACTGTTGGGCCCAGGCATATACTTGGAGGATGCTCATTGGAGAGCATGTTGGACTCACATGATATTATGCTTCGTGTATCTCTTCTTTGTTATAATTTTGTAAACATTGTAAACTAGGTCCTTGAGACCATTATAATAAGAGCATAGTTGTACATTATTATATCCTCTCATGTTGGTTATGATCCATCCATGTTTGGGATGAGACCCTTCAATTGTAATAATTATTTCATATCGTTTTGGATGTTTTCACACCTCATCTTATGAGGTTGTTAGCATGATTTGTTATGTCAAAATCATTTTATATTAGCATGTTTGCTTCAATTTATGAAATGTTGTAATTATGTTCATGGATGCTTTTTTAAAGATTTGTGACCAACACACATAAGTGGGCGCCTACCTTTTCTTTTGGCACTTGTCAATATTGGTGCCAACTATGCATCATCTTGTATATTTCACTTTTATCATATTTTTCTTTGTGGAGGTAAAAATGGTTAGAGCATCTATTTTCATATTTTGGTAAAATGGATATGCAAACTAGAGTAGATGGATTAGATGCTTTATTTATTTAAGGTAATTGAATTGTTTCTTGGTTTAATTGAAAACAATATCCCTAGGGTGGTTGTACCCCTAGCCTATTTATTGTCCCTATTGCATCTGTGTGTCCATGTGAGTAGGAGTGTGTCTAAGGATTGGTGGTTGAGGATTTCATACACAACCAAAAGTGTCTAAGGACTTATGCCTTGGTATTTGGATAAAAAGGATCATTATCTAAGTTTAGTTCCATTTCAAACCCATTTGGCTTTGGGGTTAACTTTGGAAATCTCCAAGGTAAAATTTTCTCTAAACAAATTTTAATATAAAGTCTTTCCTGAACTACTTTATCTTGATTCCAAATCTAAGGATTTAGTCACTATATACAACTTTGGAGCTTACACCTATCTCCCTCACATTTTCTCTAGTTGGACTCAGGTACACCAGATAATGGTAAATTCACATGATTCTATAGTAAATGGAAGGATATGTGGTGACAATTCATTCATCAAGACTCCTACTCACTTGCATGCATTACTAAATATTAACAACATAAGCAAGACGTATGACACACAAGACTACTTAAACATGACTCATCATGCTAACCAAATATGTACAATGTCATTCCCGCATTTGCCGTGTGGTCATGACGCGCAACACACGTGTCATGTCCACATTTGTCATGTGGTCATGACACGAAATATCAAAAACTTTTCCCACTAAAAGCCCCCTCGAGTGCATCAAGCACGCTCGGTGACACACACATAACATAGTTGTGTCTGCAACTTACATTAGGCACGTCACTTGAAGGTGGGGAAGTCAATCACAAATGGGATAATGCAAGCTCATTTCACAATCCCTACAAGACGATATTCACTAAGGGGGTGTGAGTCGTGATGAGCGACGCTAAGAGGGTTGGTTTCTGTTTCAGAACCCAACCCTAGGGTTTACTAGATGAGTGGAACGATTTCGACATGAATCGAAATCAACCCTATAAGAACTACTACTTAAATAGCATTAAAATTAAAGTCACTTAACATGATTTCAAAACATAAGGCATTTAATGCAGAAAATTAAATAAATACTCAAATTAAATAATAAAATATTCTCATCTAAAACTTAGGAAGAATCCGACAACATAACGGGACAAAAGGAATAATTTCTCTAATGATTTCGATCGATAGCATAACACCATCTCATCAACTATGGGAGAGTTGGAAAAAGAATTAAAATTAAAACTTGCATAATACCCCTTATAGAATTTAAACAAAATTAAATGCATAAATTAAATTTCACTAATTGCTTCCCATAATTTAAATCAATATTAAATAACTTACTCAAAATTAAATGCATCAATAATCCACATTAAACTAATTGCTTTGAACAAAAAGACAATAGGTCTCATTTAATTAATTCAAAACATTTAAATCACTCACTTATGTAAAAAGGGTATAGGAGGATTAAAAATAAACTAAATAATAAATCCACAATAAAACACATCCACTAAAGTCCAAAACCCACTCCCACTCTCTAAGTGGGTTTAAATAGTTAAACTAAGTTTAAGATCACATTAGCCCACTAAACAATTTAGGGAAACTCAAAACCCCTAATAAAGTTTATAAAAGCATTCCTAATTCCTATTAGCTCACATCTCAAACTATTTTCCCTTAGCAGGTTACAAGGTTACAGGTTCCAAGGAGCTCCTAGGTGCAAGTGGGAAGGTACTTTCCCAAGTGGAAAGTATCTTCCTCAATGAGGATTATCTAACATTTATTTTAATGTTTTCTAACCCTTTTTATTTTTCTATAGGTTTTATGTTTTTGTTTCACTCTAACATTTTTCATTTTCTGACCTTTCTCTCATGCACAGGTTTGAAAGAGGTTTCTATTTGTTTACTAACAAATTTTGAATTTGTTTTATTGTTTTCTAAGTCTCCTCTATCCAAAGCATATATTTTTCTAAGTTAAAGCTATTCTAAAATAATATCCTATCTCTCTGATTTTTTTTTAAACAATTAACACAGAGAATTAATTTTACAGAGAGTAGTGTGTATATATATGCATTCTGACTGCCAATAATTAAAACACAGAAGATATAAAATTACTCACAGAATAACTGTATCTTTTTTTACAGTGAATATAATATAGGTTAAACTGAGACAATACTATATACTCGTTGGCATTTACATAACTAACAAAGGATTTGAATTCAATAATGGTTGGAAACAAGCATTACAGAGTTCGGGGTTTAAATTCGCAGGGGTTACAAATATCATAGAATAACGTAGTTCTTTTTTTTTCCTGCTAAAAAAAATGCCAAAAGGTAGCGAGGGAACGCCAAACAGGCGGCGCCCCCAGTCCCTGTTCGGCGTTCCCTCGCTGCCTTTTGGCATTTTTTTAGCAGTAAAAAAAAAGAACTACGCTATTCTATGATATTTGTAACTCATGCGAATTTAAACCCCAAACTTTGTAATGCTTGTTTCCAACCATTATTGAATTCAAATCCTCTGTCAGTATGTAAATGTCGACGGGTATATATATATAGTATTGTCTCAGTTTAACCTATATTATATTCACTGTACTCTGTGGGGGGGAACGGGGTCCCATGCCCCCCCTCCATCTTACACAACAAAAGCCATGGGTGCAGGCACTGGCATTGCCGCCCTATGACCTGCCCAAAATCTTAACACTGCATTTTGATACAGAGTCGAAACCCTAGTTCGAACACCTGGACTTCATAAAATGCGATTCACTTTTAACAAGAATAATATCATATTTAACTTGAAATTGGAATGATATATATATATCTGTTCAGAAAATAATCACTGTGAACAAAAAAATACAGTGAGCTTAAAAAAATCTCAGCAAGCTCAATTATATATATATATATATATATATATATATATATATATATATATATATATATATATATATAATAACACAGGGAATATAGCTTAATAATCTAAGCATAAATAAATATAGTTGTCATTTAATCACAAGGAGTTTTAATATATATATATATATTAAACCAAAGCAGAATATACATTATTTCTCTTTCAAAGCGTAGTATATTTATTCCCTTTTTTTTTTTCTATAAGACTAGTTACTCATGCATCTCATTTTAACAATGTAAGGAGGGAGGAAAAGAGAGAGATAATACATTTCATTCATGAGCATTTTTTTTCTTTCATAGGAATAAAGTAAGGAAAGTTCTATTGCCATCATTTTATTAATAATAAGAACAAGATATTTACAAGGAGAGTAATGCAACCCAAACCCTTAAGAGAGTTTAACTCTCAATACATCTACAACTAATTACAAAGCCAAAATAGGCAAAGGCAACACATTTTCATAACTTTTACATTACACAAAAACCACCAATCTCATAGTTTCTTCCAAACTTCCAATATTCTCCAAGAGCCACCCAAACCTACAAAACACAAAAATAAGTTCTCCAAGCCCATGGAGAGCTCACCTCCCAACCTTAGGCCTACAAGTAGGCCACCCCCAGGCTAGGAGGCCATTCAAATAACCATGTTCAAACACAACAAGGGTTACAAAACACACAAAACACTTGAACACCCTCCGATGGATACTCACATAACAAACCCATTAAACAATGGATTTTAGGGGTGAGAGAGTGGACAACACTCTACTCAAGGGGAACCAAAACACAACAACTCGATAATGCTCAAACTCATGGTCTCTTGCCATTAAAACTTATCATACTCCAAATACACAAGGCACTCTTGCCATAACCATAAATCCCAACTTCATAATAAGGCCCATGGCCATCAAAACTCCTCCAAAAGATGAGGGTACCTCGAGGAGGTTCACACCTCTCTCACCCATGACAAGGTGAGCTCCCTCACACGGAGAGCTCACCAAAACAACCCATATAAACCCACACAACATAAAACTATAAACTCAAGAGCATAATAACCATACACATGCATAAATATAAACCAAAAAGCAAGTAAAAGAAGGCTTGAAGCCTTGAGAGCAAACCTCTCAAGCTCCAAGTGTAGAAGGTGATGGTGAAGAGCTCCCAAGAGTCTTTTCCCAAAATCCTTTCAAGTATCTCCAAGTCTTTCCCTCCTTCCCAAATCAACGAATAAAATGCAAAAAGAAAGAACCCTTCCCTCTTCTCAAAGAGAGAGATAAATAGGCTTTGCTCACAAGCCCTAATGAATGAGAAGGTGACACTTTCTCCTTCATCCACATAACCCTCGTCACAACCTCACAAGAATGAGGAGATGAAACTTGTCGTCTTCCCATTAAACTAAGCTACACACTCTCCAAAAAATACTCTTGAACACATGTGTGAGAGCATAGGGAGAAGGGATCACACATGGGATACCCCTCATGATTGAGGAGGTGACACTTGTCACCTTCTCATTCAACAATGCCACACTCTTCCCCACATATGCTCTCACACAGAGCATAGGGAAGAGGTCTCACCCACATGAGAAGACTCTAGAAGCTTCTAAAGTACTCAAGACAAGGGTAACCTTGCCCTAGGTGAATGGGGTTAGTTTAGGTGGGATGGTGACATGTCAACCACCTCACACATCTCCCAAACTCGTCACTTGACTCAAGGGCCAAGTTATGGTGACCATACAAGGGTTACACCAAGTTAAAACATGCTAAGAATGGCCCTAGAACCTAGGGGTATGACCTAGGGTCATTATTTGAACAAAATTAACACAAAGGAACTCATAAATCCACATGAAAAGGGCTCTAAATATTTAGCACTAAAATTGTGCAAACCAAAACAATACAACCTTACAACACAGCAAGGTGATAAATCAAAAAGGTGAAACTTACAAAAATATCATAAATTAAGAGACAACATAATACATCATTCTCAATCACAAAAATAACCTTTGTCCATATTGGGACTAGGTTGGATTCACATGGTTAACACATAGGGTTATTTGTTTGACCTCTGATTTTCCATGGGCATGGAAATACCTGCACACTTACACAAACATGTTAATAGCACATGATATATATAGCCAAAGCGAAATGAATTACACACACACACACAAGATCACATAAGCACATATATTCTCAATTATAACATATGCTAACATTTACATGATTCTCACTTCATTCACATTTCACAAATTACCATCAGGTTCATCATCACATAGCATTCCATTAATTCAATCATCTAACTACACCATTTCAATTGCATGATCAATAACACATTTAACATCATGGAATTCATAATGTAATCACGCATGTAAGATATAGCTCCATCCTACAATAACTCATCTATCACGAGATAAAACTGACAAATGTCCAAATATGAGGGATCACTAGTCCTCAAATGACCATGTGTCACACATAATCCGACAACAAGTCCATGAACAAAACAAGAAGTGCAACATGAGTCAACCTCACACTGCAACACTAAGAATCCAGTTAAGCACAAACCAGTGATATCCCAATCAATCCCAACTAAGATGTGCATCACCTATGCACCCGCAAACAATCACCACTACCTTCTAAAAAAGGTCCACAACATCACTACACTGACTCAAGAAAGGGCCACAATTCCATAGACCGAACCCTTAGCTAGGGTGAAGCAAAACAACATGGTCTAAAAGGGTAACTAATTCTAGTCGCATAAAGGTGGACCTCACATACAACATGTGAGGAAGATGTATGCCACCATCTCACACCTTTCTATAGTCCACATGATGTAGTTATGCCTACTAGCACTTTGGTGGAAACTCATAAGACCCACTTTCATAGACTACCATTTCAGGCTTAACACTTGTGAAGTAGATTAAATTGATTAATGGTAGGAATCCATGGAGAAATATTGATTAAACTAGGGAATACCTAGATTTTGGATGTGATTTCCAATTGGATCACTTAGAGGCTTTAAACTAACTTTGAACCGAACACTTGCCTATTAATTAGGTTTAACTCAATTCTCAAGCCGTTAACTCTTTAGAGTGACTTAGAGTAATTCCTCTAGAGATACATGTTCTAAAAGTATTTTGGATGTGAAATCATTTTCAATCTAGATAATCAATGTTCTAATTTTGGGTTTAATTTAACATTTAAGCTCCAAGTAAATAAACAAGTTATATTACTTTCAAGTACAACATCTTCCAAGTGCAAACACATGGCTTACCACTTTACGCGTCATGTTTGAGCTTACTCTTGGGGAAATCACAAAAATGAGTGGGGCCTATCTCCTCAATGCCAAGTTGTACACTTAGCTAAATTAAAATGTGTTTGTCCCATTTTTCTTTAGAGTGCTTAAGATAGAATTTAAAAAGGGAAAGGAGCTTCAAATTGAGTTCAGACTTAAAGTCACGTCTAACCTAATTAAGCCCCCCTTGAAATTTGGAAGGGTCACTAAATTTTGACTAAGCCAAACTGATCCTTTAGCTTGGTTTAACTAGATACACAAAATATTTTGTACAACTTGTTGGGATATATGATATTTATATTAGGATTCAACTTATGTAGTTTTTGAGTCAAACTCATTGACCCATACTACATGAGTAGTGGTTCACATGAACCCATCTCTCACAAACTCATATAATATGGGTCAACAAGTTTGACTCAAAAACTACACAATTGAATCTTGATACAACTATCATAATTTGACACATTGCGGAAATTACCTCCTACTTGTTGGGAAATACATAAAATATTTTGTACAAATTGTAAGGAAATGCATTCTAAGCATCTAATTATACGACTATTTACACTATAATAGGTCCTTTGGAGCTTCTTTAATTAAACAAACTTAAATTGACTCTCGAGGCTAACATGAGGCTTAATAATAGAGGTCATTCAAGACATTACAATTCCTACATAGAATGGCTTCCTCTAAAAGCATTCTTGATTTCAACCTCTCTATCATTTGACTATTAGCATCCTTTGAATTCATACAAAATCTTATCTAAGGGGCCTAATATGAACACAATCTAGGTGAAAGAATAATTTGACACATCAACTTTTACTAAAAACCATGGATTGTGCTCCTATACACCTATAACACAATAATATGTACATAGCTTCAAGTGCACCTCTTTAAGGAAAGAAGGTTAATTGATTACATGGATATAATCAAGTACTTTGTATTCACACTAACCATTAGGCTTCACAAAGAGGGAATGAACACATAAATTCTTCCTCTAATATTAATTAATTAAACATAGATTTTCATGAGCTAGAATTCTTTGATACTCATGCTACAAGATCAAACTATTTTGCTTGACCAATGGAAGGGCATTTGGGATATACATCAAGTATAAAGGCTTTGCCTATGTTTTAAGGTAGACAATCTGTTCCACTCTAAATTGACTCTCTCCCTCTATATATTGTATGCAATATTTAATTAACCTAAATTATATTTAAGGAAAAATTATCTTTCAATTTATTTACTCACTTTAAAAAATAACTAAAAATACTAACTTAAGATAACCTAAATGCCTAAATAAATTTAACATGGTGTGGTACATCAACAAACACCATCAACAAATCTCTATTGTGTAAACAGTAACAAATATTTTAAATAGTAAATAATTTATTAAGAAATTTTGTTTTATAAAAAAATCTATGATGAATTTTATCCCTTTTCTTTTGCAACAGAAGATTACAAATTTTCCCGCCATGTTGTTTTCACCTTTTTTTTCCTAAAGATAATGACTGGATAAAATTGAGTTTGTCATGTAATGTACCGTTGGAGTTTCTGATAAGGAGATTAAAAAGGAGATCAGCTCAGAGGCAGCGGAGTGTCCCCCAACGGCACTCTGTATGTTACCGTTAAAAAAAAGCACGATTTCATCTTTTATATGAGAATTCCTAATTCTAAGCACTCTCACATTATTCCTTATTCTATTTTTCTTTTGTTTTTGTTTTCCTGTTTTTTTAATGTTTTTGACATGGCCATGTCTAGTTTTGAATTTTTGCTGTGTGTTTTTCTTTTCTAGTTTTGTATTCTATTTGCTTGGATTTTTGTGTATGTTTTTTTCTGTGGCAATTTTTCAACGGGGCATGGAGGAAGGCAGTGGTGAGGAGAACCATGCATCCTGCCTAGTGGCTGATTGGAGTGGCAGCGAGAAAATACTCTGTACATTGGTGATCATCTGCTGTAAGTATCCTTGAAAAGATTCAATGTCAATGCTCGTGAAATTATGTAAAAATGTGCTGAGATGTTTTAATTACAAATGGTTTTTATGTGAATTACTGTTTGATGCATTTTTGCAGGTACCAAATGACTTATGTTGAAGAATGTTACTTATTGCACTGTATTTGTATGTGTATGCCCTAGATTTTGTTATATACATTCCTGTTGCTCTAATTTTTTATATTGTTTGTGGTTGAAATTCGTGTTGTTAATTTTAGGTTTTTGACAATTTGCCAGTTGTGTAAAAGATGATCTAATTTCAGGTTGATTTGGGTGTCTCCAAATCTAGATAGGTTGAATTAACGAGCATAAAAGCTTCTGGTAAAACTCTCTATTTATTTTTGCACAGTTTTTAACACAAACTTTTTAACTCCTCGTCATGGACTTGGAAAGCCTCATTTTTAGCATGAACTAATGCTAATGCTAATCACTCAAATGCTGCAAATTGCAGGTTGAGTCTCATTCAGTGCCCTTAGTATATGAATAAGATTATTTGGAGTTCTAGAGCAACTAGGAACTTTTCATTTATTCGAGACTCTGTAGTATAGTAGTTTAGGAAGAGAAAAGGAATCAAAGATGGAGGAGTTTATGCACCCAGCAGGTATCTAAGAATATTGAGGACATTTTACCTTCCTTTATCAAATGTATGTGGTTCATCTATCTGATCTGCATGGTGGTCATGATTCAGCAATATATAATTCTTTTTAACTATTGTATATTCTTAAAATGTGAGGGAACTATTCCAAGCATGATCCTAAAAAATTTCCCCATTGTAAGAAAAGGAAGTCAGTTCAAGATAATGCACGCATCTTGAATGGGAAAAATATTGTAGGACTAATTTTCAAGATTTATCTGGAGTTTAAAGGATAGTTGTGACTTACACTCAGGGAACATTAGAAGTACTATTCCAAGCATGATTCAAAAATCCTCCATTGCAGCGAAGAAGAGTAGTTTCTTTTTTAATTCCACCGGTTTTCCTTAATATAGAGATTACTTTAAAAAATGGTCAAAAATTGCCTATACAACTTGTTAGAACCGTTTTGGATTTGCAATAGAGGAAGACACATGATAGACTTGAATGCCAGGCTTTCCTGGCATGCTTTGCAGTTGCTTCTAGTGTTGCATTAGCTACCATGTCTACCAGCACCTGTGAAACATATAATAGAATTTAAGGAATCTACAAATTTTATAAAGGAATCCATGCCAACAAGGCAAATAGAATTAAATATATGAATAAATTTTATTACTAATTGCAAGGATTGGACTTGAATTAAACAACTTACGGACCACATCAATAACAAAATTTGGATCAACCCACAAACAACCAACTGACCTTTTGTTTAGTGTGAAATAACAGGACCCAACATCATACATCCAGATACCATTAGTTCTGTAATTGTTATGATATTTTGATCTTAATTTTTGTTCAGGTATTTTGAGAATAGAAAATGATATATCTTATATCTATGGCTAGCCTTATATCCATCTAGAAAAGGGCTATTGTATGTGTCTTGCCTTCTATTTCTTCTTGTTGAGATTAAAATTTCATACGGTAAAAATGTGAGGGACATCTAACTAGAGAGAATAGGCTGTATGCCAACTAGAAAAATAATGAAGAGTTATCTGTAGCCAAAATGATACTTTTAAAAGTCAGTAAGTCCTTGAAAAAAATTCTATGAGATGGAGTAAGTTACAACAGAATGTACTCACGATTTTCTGCTGCATTTTCATCATTGTTAACAGCTTGATTTCCATTTACATCAAATCTATACACAACAATTTTAGATATGAGATGATGAAACAGTCCCACCCCTTGTTTCTTGTTTTTTAAATGTTTTGTTTCTTCAAAAATATTGAGTATTGGTATATTTTCATTAAATTCATTTCAATAATATTATTCTTAAACTTATATCTGTAGGGAAATGGATATAAATTTGGACCATGGTTGATGCTGATGCTCTGGCAGTGAAAGCTTGAATGAGTAGCCGAAGTCAGATTCACTTCAATGACTTCAATGAAGGTTTGGAATGTTCTATTTGCTTGTCATTCAATATTTTAGTTTTCTTTGCTAGTTGCTTCATGTTTTTTGTTTTTTCTTTAAGTTTTCTCAATATTTTGTAGGTTTTTTTTTTCTATGAGTGATGATCAAGTTTTTTCTGTTGTGAAGGCAAATAATTTAATACTTTTGATTTAAGGTTATCTTGTTTGCAGTCTAAAAACATGTTTCTTACATTGAAATGAGCTCAATTCAATGTAGATTAGATCTTCCCTGTGATGAATGTAAATAATATAATACTTTTGACTAAAGGTTGTATGGTCGTTGGTTTTTTTTCCTCTGGTTTTCTTTTTCCTTTTGCTCTCTGTTTTTTTCTTGGTTTATTAGCTTTTGCTCTCTGGGAAAAACAGTGGTCGAAGATACAATCCGTACAGTTACCGGTATGATAGGTAAGGCTACAAGCCCTAGTCTTTATTTTTTTTATTTTCTGTTCAAATATGTAATGAGGGAGCAATAACAATAAATGAAGAAGAGGGTAAATAATTTAACCATTTCAGAAAACTTGTCTTTATCTCTCAATATCATTAGGTAGAGATTTTATACGGAATCTGAATTGGGTGACCCCAGAAATCTATGATTATTATTTTCAGATCAGGGGATTTATTCTATATATATATATATATATATATATATATATATATATATTTTCTTCCTTCCTAATGAGATGCCCAAATCATAATGGGATTTTAAAAAATAAAACAAATTATGCAAGTGTTGGGATGGGGTACAGTTTGAGGAGATTTGTATGATAACTGATCAACCAAAATGGATCCAGAACTGCTTCACTAGCCTTTTGCACTACACCTTTGTCAACAGCTGTGTCTGTGTCTTCGATTATTGTGTTAATTTGGATTCTTTTCTTCAAATCAATTTTGTATGATAATTTGTATGATAACTGATCAACCAAAATGGATCCAGAACTGCTTCACTAGCCTTTTGCACTACACCTTTGTCAACAGCTGTGTCTGTGTCTTCGATTATTGTGTTAATTTGGATTCTTTTCTTCAAATCAATTTTGTGCATATCTTGTAATGGGTGCATTTAATGAGATGATGCCTCTTTGAGGCATTTTGACAAACAATTCAAGTGCCTATGCCATCGTTCACATTTTGACAAGCACATTTACTCCACTGTGGCAAAAGCAACATCTCTCAAAATTTTAACTTTATAGCTGTGAATTAATTTTAGCTCCAACGTTTTACACTTCATATCTTCATCTATATAGCTGTATTCGAATTAACGTTTCCCTTTAAATTTAGTAGTAAGTCCATTTAATAGATTTCAATTTTAGAAGAGCTTGCGAGTCAGACCTGCCATTTTTGTGTGATAAGGCTTATAAGGCTTGTCCAATCCCACTCACATTCATTCACTTGACATGGTGTAAGGAAATCAACTTAAATTGGAATACCAGCCACCTAACCTCATTGTGATGGTCTTGAACTTCCATGCTATTGTTCTGTCCCAGTATAATGACCATCAGGAGTCCTTTGAACATGCCAGTTGCTTCCACTTCATTAGTTTTTTTTCACATAACATCATAGAATCCATGAAAGATTTATCTTTCCCTTTGCCTATAAAGTCCTGCCTCCCCTGATATTGGGATTTCAAAGCATTTTCAGCTGGTGTGCTAAATAAAATGTGTGGAGGAGCTATTATCTCTAAGTTTATACCGGCCTCTACTTCTGGGAGAAGAGCCAATACTAAGGAGCAATAATTTCATATCCCAAAGGAAGTGTTTGCGATGAATTGGAAAGTAAATAAGAAGAGGAAGTGTAGTAGAGAGGCATAAGGCAATGAGGGTTGGGAAGCAATTTAAGAGGAGAAATATAGAGATTTTAGATTTTAATACATAAACAAGGCCTGTTGAAGTTAGAAATATTGAAATTGTATCTAGAAGTAAAACAGTAAAACATTGAAAAGTAATTGCATGTTTTATGTCATCTTCAATTTTGATCGTGTAATTTTTCCGGCCGCAGGGAATGTGATTTCTGATTTTAAACAGTTTGTGATCGTGTAATTTGTTATGTTCCTGGATCCAGTGTAAGCGTTCTTTTTCTGATTTTAAAAGTTTCCGTCAAGGGTTTGTTAAGATTTCAGAGGTTTTGACCATGATTTTCTATGATGTAGCAGGACATTCTATTTTCAGAGGGTTTATTAAATATTTTGGTTTTTTTTTGTGATGTAGCCAGACATTCTACAAGATCTGCAAATGGAGAAACATGCCAGGTTTTCTGGTTTCCTTTTATACTATGATGATTGGGAATTATGTCGTGTGGGTTTTTTACCACTTGATTTCAATAAATGTAATATGTAAACTGATTTGTTATTTAATACAAAAGATTTTTATTTGGAAGGGGTTGAATTGGCCCCCTTCCTAAGTCTGTAAGGAATGGCCATGGCCATTGACCATGACTATTCTTTTAGGCCTTGTGTCTTGTGTTGGTTCTTTTTAAGTTTTCATATTATTTTTTATTGCATAAAATTTATCTTGTTTTTTTTATTGTTTTATATTTTAAAATTCTATCATGTTTAATGGCTTGAATTTTAAATGGTGCACTTAATTATTAAGTATCAAAATATTCTTTAACCATAATGCAATTAGGAGGTTGTAATAATTAGTGTTGTAATTTAAACATGTTTATTGAGCATTTTTCACTTTGACATTCATTTTAATTTGATATACTTATTATTTGTGTCTTGTGTAGGTTCTTTCTAAGTTTTCATATTATTTTTTATTGCATAAAATTTAACATCTTTTTTTTTTTTGTTTTATATTTTAAAATTCTATCATGTTTAATGACTTGACTTTTTAATGGTGCACTTAATTATTAAGTATCAAAATATTCTTTAACCATAATGCAATTTAGTTGCAATTAACAAGTTGTAATAATTAGTGTTGTAATTTAAACATGTTTATTTAGCATTTTTCACTTTGACATTCATTTTAATTTGATATTCTTATTATTTGTGTGGAATGAGGGTTTGAACTTTATCCGTTTTAATTTAATGTACTTATTGTTGTGAAGCATGGGTTTGAACTTTGGCATTGACTTATATTTGTTTCAATTAGTATGTTTTAAAATTGAAATGACTTTGTCACTCTAATTTGATATACTTATTGATTCATTTGTCACTTTAATTTGATATACTTATTGTTTGTGTGAAGTGAACTTTTGCATTAAAAATGTTTCACGTTGTATGTTTAAAATTGAATTCACATATTTGTGAAATGTGTGTTTGAGTTTTGGCACTTACTTTGTGTGTGTCTTTGAATTTTGGAACCCATTAATTGTTTGTTTAAAGTGTTTCACTTTGGCATCTACTAGTTGTTTGCTTGAAGTGTGTTTGAATTTAAGGCATTTACTTTGTGTGCACTTATTTGTTTGAACTTTGGCATCCACTTATTTGTTTGAACTTTGTAGTTCACTTTGTTTAGTGTGTTTCATTTTGACATCAACTTATTGTTTGTGTAAAGTGTGCATTTGAATTTTGGCAACCCTTTGTTTGAGTGAGCTTTTTGTATTCATTTTGTGTGTGTGAAATGTCTATGAACTAACTTTGGCATTCACTTTGTGTGAGTGAATTGAACTAACTTTGAGTCACTTATTGTTTATGTGTATTGGCATCCACTTATTATTTGTGTGAGGTGTGTGGTTGAACTTTGGTATTCATTGTGGCATTCACTTGGATTTGATCCACTTTGCTTTTGTGAATCATATGTTTAAACTTTGACATCCCCTTAATTTGTTTGAGTGGATTGTGGATTCATTTTTTTGTGTGTATTGACATCTACTTTGCCTATGTGAAGCATATGTTTCAACTTTGGCATCCATTTAATTTTTTGAGTGAATTTTGATATTGATATTTTGTATATGAAACGAGTGAACTACCTTTGGCATTCATTATTTGATCTATTTACCATTTGTGTGTTTATGTAAGTTTGAACTTTCATGTTCACTTATTGTGAATTAAAAAATGATAGGTTTGAATTTTAATATTTACTTTTGTGTGTGTGAAGTGTGTTTTTGAACTTTGGCATTCACTTTGTATGAAGGATGTTTGAATTTAATCTTTCACCTAGATTTGATACTCTTATTGTGTGTGTGTGTGTGTGTGTGTGTGTGTGTGTGTGTGTGTGTGTGTGTGTGTGAATCATATGTTTAAACTTTGACATCCCCTTAATTTGTTTGAGTGGATTGTGGATTCATTTTTTTGTGTGTATTGACATCTACTTTGCCTATGTAAAGCATATGTTTCAACTTTGGCATCCATTTAATTTTTTGAGTGAATTTTAATATTGATATTTTGTATATGAAACGAGTGAACTACCTTTGGCATTCATTATTTGATCTATTTACCATTTGTGTGTTTATGTAAGTTTGAACTTTCATGTTCACTTATTGTGAATTAAAAAATGATAGGTTTGAATTTTAATATTTACTTTTGTGTGTGTGAAGTGTGTTTTTGAACTTTGGCATTCACTTTGTATGAAGGATGTTTGAATTTAATCTTTCACCTAGATTTGATACTCTTATTGTGTGTGTGTGTGTGTGAATCATATGTTTAAACTTTGACATCCCCTTAATTTGTTTGAGTGGATTGTGGATTCATTTTTTTGTGTGTATTGACATCTACTTTGCCTATGTGAAGCATATGTTTCAACTTTGGCATCCATTTAATTTTTTTGAGTGAATTTTGATATTGATATTTTGTATATGAAACGAGTGAACTACCTTTGGCATTCATTATTTGATCTATTTACCATTTGTGTGTTTATGTAAGTTTGAACTTTCATGTTCACTTATTGTGAATTAAAAAATGATTAGGTTTGAATTTTAATATTTACTTTTGTGTGTGTGAAGTGTGTTTTTGAACTTTGGCATTCACTTTGTATGAAGGATGTTTGAATTTAATCTTTCACCTAGATTTGATACTCTTATTGTGTGTGTGTGTGTGTGTGTGTGTGTGTGTGTGTGTGTGTGTGTGTGAACATTCACATTCATTGTGTAAAGAGTACAAGCTTTGGTATTCATTACATATTTGAACTTTGGTATGTATGAAATGTGTGTTTGAACAATCTATGTGTGAAGAGATTGAACAAACTTTGTCTGAAGGGTGTTTTTAACTTTGGCATTCACTTTGCGTGAAGAGTGTTTTTAACTTTAGCATTCACTCTATGTGAGCAGTGTACTAACTTTGTTATTCACTTTGTGTGAGCAGTGTACTAACTTTGTTATTCACTTTTTGCTTTGGAATTCACTTTTTGTGTGTGTTTGAACTTTGTCATTGTTGAACTTTGGCGATTACTTTGTATAAGGCATGTGTTTGAACAAACTATGTGTGAAATGATTGAACTTACTTTATTGGAAGTATTCTAACTTTGACATTTACTTTGTGTGTGTGTGTGTGAACTTTTAAACATTATCCTTTACTTTTTATATGTACGAAGTGTGTGCTTGAACAAACTATGGGTAAAGCAATTGTACTAACTTTGTGTGAAGAGAGTGTTGAACTTTGGCATGTTTGAACTTGAGTGTTTACTTCATGTGTGGTTGAACTGATTTTGTGTGAAGCATGTTTGAACTTTGGCACGTGTTCTCATTTTGTGTGTTTTAACTTTGACATTCATTTTGTGTGAATTGTGTTTGAAATTTAATTTTGACATTCATTTTCTTTGCTCTTTAGCATGTTTTAACTTTGTAATTTACTTTATGTGTGTGTGTTTGGACTTTGGCATGTTTGAACTTAAGTGTTTACTTCATGCATGTTTGTCATGTTTGTACTAACTTTATGTGATTGAAGTATGTTTGAACTTTGTGGAATTCACTATTTGTGTGTGTTTGAAAAAATTCCATGTGAAATGTGCTTGCACTTTAGCATGTTTTAACTTTATCATTCAGTTTATGTGTGTGTTAGTTTGGCATGTTCGAACTTAAATGTTTACCTCATGCATGTTTGTACTAACTGTTAGAATGAAGTGTGTTTGCACTAACTTTTGCATTTACTTTATGTGTGTGTGTTTGGACTTTGGCATGTTTGAACTTAAGTGTTTACTTCATGCATGTTTGTCATGTTTGTACTAACTTTATATGTGATCGAAGTATGTTTGAACTTTTTGGAATTCACTTTTTGTGTGTGTTTGAAAAAAATCCATGTGAAGTATGCTTGCACTTTAGGATGTTTTAACTTTGTCATTCACTTTATGTGTGTTAGTTTGGCATGTTTGAAATTAAATGTTTACTTCATGCATGTTTGTACTAACTGTGTGAATGAAGTGTGTTTGAACTAACTTTGACATTCATTGCGTGTGTGTCCACACAATTGAAAGATCTTTGACATTTAGTTTTTCGGTTTATGAACTTCAACTCACTTTGTGTGGAGTGTATGAATAATCTTTGACATTCTTCTTTTTGTACTATATATGTGATTGAAGTATGTTTGAACTTTGTGGAATTCACTTTTTGTGTGTGTTTGAAAAAAATCCATGTGAAGTGTGCTTGCACTTTAGCAGCATGTTTTTAACAGTCATTCACTTTGTGTGTGTGTTAGTTTGGCATGTTTGAACTTAAATGTTTACTTCATGCATGTTTGTACTAATTGTGTGATTGAAGTGTGTTTGAACTAACTTTGGCATTCATTACATGTGTGTGCACACAATTGAAAGATCTTTGACATTTAGTTTTTCTATGTATGAATGAACTTCAACTATCACTTTGTGTGGACTGTATGAACAATCTTTGACATTCTTCTTTTTCTCTATGTATCATTCTATGTGGAGTGTACAAATGAACTTTGATGTTCATTGTGTGTTTCAATGAACTTTGATTTTCATTGTGTGTGTGTGTGTGTGTGTGTGTGTGTAATAACCATGGAATTGACTATGCAAATAAACTTTGGAATTCATTGTGTGCATGTTTGCATGTGAATGAACTTTGGCATTCACTTTGTGTGAAGTGTGTGCATGTGTGTTTGAAAGATAACTTTGTCATTCACTTTTTGTTTGTGTGAATTGTATGTGTGTGCTGTAATGTTCCATTTTTGGCACATTGATTATTATGGGCATTTGTGCTTGTTCCTAGTCTTTTGGAGGCTATCCAACATGTTTGAGAAGAACTCCAATGTTATTGGAGTGGTCTTAGTTCAGTCTGCAGAACAGTTAATTGGGTTTTCCTTTTGTAAATGGATAATTTTGTCTTGGTTTTGAGCTTAGTTGATGTTCCGGGTAACATTGATGGTTTCTAAAGTTTGATCGGGCTTCTGGTTTGCTCTCCAAGATCCTTGGAGGAGTTTTCTATTTTTGGAAAGTCACCCGGAAGGCATCGTTGCACATCCCAAACCTTACAGAGCATATTGGTTCAGTTTATTTTGCTTTCGGAGGTCGTTTGAGATTTTCCGCAAAATTTAATATTTAATGAGCTATTTTAATTTTATTTTCACTTAAGCTCCTAGGGGTGAAAATAATTAATAAAAATCTAAGCGTTATAGCTCGTTGGAAAAAGGAAGAAAAGTTTTAAATCATAGATGCATCATTTTGGGGCCTTGAGAAGCAAATATTTCCTTTATTTTGACAAGGTCTTTGGAGCTAAAAAGAGCTTTTAATTAAAAGTGGTGACTTTAAGTTGTGCACACATAATGAATTATTTTATATTGTTTGAGGAGAAATATGAAGGGATAAAGGAAATAATATTTTATTTCCCTCAAAAAGTTATAAAAAGAGGAGTTGGGCTCATTGTTTGGGTATGCTTGGTTTTGATATTGTTATTCTGCTGGATTGAATCGGAGTGTCCTTCCATTTTCTCTTGAGGACGGAAACCCTCTTGTAGAATGCCCTTGAGGACGAAATCCCTCTAGAGGTTTGGTGTGATTTCATACAGGAATCACCATTGTATTGAAGCTGGTTTCTGGAGCAAGCTAATGCAGAGTTTGCCTTGTGCTTTCATGAGTTTTGGATTATTCAATTTGAAGTTGCATTGAGCCAGAAAGAGTTGAAGATTTCTTTGGGGTTTTTGTTGTGTATTTTTTGTTTATGTTTTGTGTGGAGATTGTATGAATTCTGGTGTGAGAAATAATGAAAGATTATAAGATTTTTGTGGTGTGCCAAAGCTGCCGTACATGGTGCCATTTCTTCATGGGAAACGAAAATGATCATGGACTTATTTCTTTTGTTTGGTTGCATCTATTGTTAATAAACCCTTTGGCATGGGTAAAAGTTTATATGCAGATGTATTTTATACATGTCTGAGCAGTCTTAGAAGAGTTTTGGGGAATTCCGTACCTCTGCTGTCCGTACACCTTTGATGGTACGATTTGCTATAATAAATAATGGTTGATGTTTATTGGTTTTAAGACTGGTTGGATGCTATTATCTATAGTATATCCTTGTTTCCAATATATTCTATTGAGGTTTTCAATGCAGAATTAGTATTTATGATAAAATCCGTACTTCCAGGCCATACCAGTTTGTAATGGGCGATCAGCAATAGAAATTAATGTTGAGTATTTTAAGCCTGCAAATGATTGTGATATGTTTAGAGGGGTTTGACGCTTGTTTTGGGAGCCTTTTTGCAGAGTTTGGACTGAGTATCATTTTGTGGTGATCACATTTACATTTATGGGCCATACAGTCCTTGTCAGGGAAATTTCCAGAGTCAGAAAAAGTTATTCCATGTATTTCATTTAGGTCATCTGCAGAATATATTGATGATCAGTGGTATATGCTTATGATAGTTGAAAGGAAAGATCAGATTTAGAAGGTGTGTGGGGTTTAAGATGGATTGTTTATCCTCTTGGTGATCATCTGATTATGATAGTTTGATATCTCCTCAGTTCAGTCTGGCAGCAAATCAGTTTCTCTTTGGCAATGGATTTATGTATGTCTTGCATGGTATGATCTCTTGATGCAGAGCGGGACGCAACGGAGGCTAACTAACAGAAAGGAGTAGCCAACAATACAAACAGCATGATAAAATTCTCTATCGGCTGAACATCATCATCATATTTCCTAGAGACACCAACAGCATCATCACATTTCAACAGCATCATCATATTTCGGATGATCGCAAATATCCTCCTGTCGACTACCATTTACCTCCTCCCTTTGTCGCCTATCATCTTCATCATGATAATCAACGGGCGCAAACATCCTCCGGTTGCACTGTTCATCGGGTGCCAAATACAAGCGGCATCATCATGATATTCAATATCACCTTCGTCAGCAGGATATCCAAATATCCGGTTGCTCCAAATATCCTGATGACGTTTCACTTCAACAACTTGCCTTCGATGCTCCACTGCCCGACGATACAAGCAACAGCATCATGATATTGTTCATCCGGTTCCTCGAAACCTCCTGATGATGCTAATACAACTTCCTGCCTACGCCGATACTTAACCACTTAGCGACAACAGGATAAACTCGCATTGAGGGATTTCTTAATATCCTGATGACGATGACGTCATATCCTGATGACGATGACGTCACACATCATCCTGATGAACTCTTCAACACTTAGCCAAAAAAACTTAACTTTCACACCCGCATCCGTTAGCGATATGCGGATGATGAACTTCCCCGAGAGATGATCCTGACTGCGATATATACACTGAGTATATATCCAACTCAAAACATCATGATGCACCTGCAACATGCAAACTTCAACAATTTCACGACCCGATCCTGATGGCGATGCATTCGCAGATGACGATGCGGCTCGTTCCGACTGGAAACGCACATGCAGACTCCTGTGTATCCTTCCACTGCATGTAAGCACTCCGAACCACTCTATTTCACAAAGATCATGTGACGACCGGGCCGGATCACCTTCAAACCAAAATCTAACAACTTATCTTCTAGACCTAGCACATGAGGATGCTAGGCTGATTTACAGCATGCTCCTAACTGATCTCCAGATACTGCAAAAGATGAGATCTTATTCAATTGAGATTCAATTGTCCTTCTTTTACAAGTCTACTTCACAATATCTGGACTGATCACCAGTACAGCATATCACCAGTACTACTCTCCTGAAGATAACACCTATCTAACTCAATATGAACTATCAATATGAACTCAATGTATCTAAACCCTAACAGATCGAAGGTATATATAACAAATCCTTCGAGTACTACTAACTTCACTTCCCAGCGGCTGGGAGCTTCCAAGCGGCTGGGAGAGAGGACAACTCAGACTATCTTATCCCGATCTCTAACTGCCTACACATACTCCTAGGCTGAACTAATACATAGCATCGGTCCAGTGGACCTTATTACATGAGAAAGTCAAACATACTAAAAATAGGCTATCCTGTCATCATGCTGATAACTATCCTATATCCTGATCATGTATGTCATCATGCGGACCTATATCCTGATCATGTGCGGGTGCTCCTGCACCATCTCTCTTTCCCAATTCTACAAAGGTAATATTAACAGATTCTAGTCATGGGAATACTGAGCATCATTGTAATTGTTTCATTGTAATCCTTTGCAATCATTTAATAACCCCTGGATGGTTTAACACCAGAGAGGAGAATGAACCTTTCCTTTTGTTATCTACCCACTGAACAAGTGGAGAATTCCCACTAAATAAGTGGATGGTTTTGTAATCTTTCATGCTTATTTCATACCCACTGATAAAGTGGTGAATCCCCACAATATGTGGATGCCCGCCGCAGCGGAAGAAGTGTATTTCTTTCTTGCATACTTGTTACTGTAAGCCAAAATCACTGTATGCTCTCACCTTGCCCATCCTGGGATCTTGGTGATCAGAAAGTGTGAGGCCTTTAGATGGTTTATGCTTTGATGCTAACCTTGCCATATCATTGTATGAATTTTGAAAAAAAAATCTAGGGGTAGCATTTTACAGTGGTATCAGAGCTGGTATGTTCTTGCCAGCCTGTTGGGAAGCTAATTTGTTGCAGATCTTTCAGTTGAGCAAGTCAGTTTTCAGCGTTGCTTGTGAGTGATCAGCACTTGCATGTGTGTTCAGAGTTGGGCAGTTGAAAGATTTTGAGCGGTGTTGAGAGATCATGGCATCTCTTATGCAGAAAAGAAGTGAGACAGAGGTTCTGGATGAATTAGAAAAAGTTGTTCAAGAGAAATTGGATCGAAGGAAGTATCATCATGAGGCCACTAAGATTATTGATGAGTATGAAGAACTACCAGATGACTATAAGCAGCAACTCCCTTGGAATGCTTTCTTGGAAATCATCAAAGAAGGTAATCCTGACAAAAAGGGATTTATAGAATACATCCAGAAGATAAGGAAGGAAGAGGAGATGAAGACAATGTCTATATGCAAGCCTGAGTTAACTACTTCAAAGGCAAGCACCAAGAATTTTTCTAAGCCATCATTTTCCAGCCCACCGAATAAGAAGCCTCTTATTTCGAGGAAGAAAGAGGTCAGCAAGAATGAGCTCAGGAGAAGAAGTCTTTGTTTTATATGCAAAGATGCTTGGGAGCCTAACCATCAATGCAAGAAAATAAAAGATGAATCAGCAACCTTCACCACATGTTCTTCCTTTGTGAATGATGTGCAATCTAAAAATGGTGAAGATGAAGACTTGTTTGTTGAAAGAAATGAGTCTAAGCCTTTGTATGATGAAGACAAAGTCACAAAACATGAGACATGCATAGAGGAGTTTGCTGAATTGGAGAAGTCTACAACAGAATTTAGTGAAACTGAGCCTTGCTTTGACGAGGAGCCAAAAGTGTTGGACTTAGCGAGTCCTTCATTTGATGAAGATGCTGAAGATGCCACTACATTTGAGGAGATGAAGATGATCGATAGATTGCTTGTCGGTGACTTTACAAGTGAGCCTGAGAGGATTGAAGCAATGTGTCTCGTTGAGAACATGGGAGACAATGAAATCACAAAAGATAAAAAGTTTGATGCTGCTACAAATTTTAGAACAACACCTAATGAAGAGCGTTTCCACCATTCTAGTGATGGAAGTCTTGATTATGTGTGGGATTGTTCCATGCAAAGAGAAGAGCAGTTAGATTTTTCAAAGATCCTTGACGAAGAATGTGTTGATGAAGACTTTAAATCAGCCATTGGTGATGATTCAATGTTTGATTATGAGACTGCCATTTCATTTGATCTAAGTGATGAAGAAGAAGATTCAACTCCTATGAAATTTGAAGAACTTAGTATCCTTGCAGAAGAGTCAGTTGATGAGCATGTTGATGAAGAGTTTGTTGGAAGATTTGGATCAGCCTCAAAGGTTGGCTCAACATTGAATCTATGTGATGCTACTTCTTGTAGTCAAAGTAGCTATGAAGAGGATAACTCTAAAGCAGCTGATTTCAAGGATCATTCTTCTAACGATATGACAGAAAATTTATTGTGTGCAGCTGATTTGGATTTTAAGAATCAATTGTTAGTCACCGAAGATAAGGTTGTGCAAGTTCTAACACATTTGGATAGCTCACATAAGTTTGTTGAAGATCACATTTGGAGAGCTCAAGTTGAGAGGAGACAAATGGACATAGAAAAAAGATCTTCACTTGAAGATTGGTGTGTAGTCAGGAAGGCATTGGAAACTTTGAAATCAGATTATTTGAACTTGCTTATTGATAGGGATCATGTCCTTGAGTATGCTGACCGAATTTTTGATGCATTGAAGGAAAGAGATGCTAAAATTAATAAGCTTATATTTAAGCTTAAAACAACTATGGATTCTTTAGAGAGTACCCAAATGGCTCTCTTAGAAGTTGAAAGTCAGTTTGTAGATGTACACCAATTCAAGGAGCAAGTAGGAGTTGCTAGAGCCAATGAAAGCAAGATGGAGACTGAAGAGCTTGGTTTGCTCCAAGGAGATTTTGACTTAGGACAACCTCTTAAGTATGCAAATGCAGAGTGGGAGTCAATTGATGAATTGTTTGAACATGAAGGTAAAACCAATTTCCAATCATTTGATATTACTCTTTTTATGATGGAAGTTGAGTTAACTCATGTTAATCTTCTCCTCATGTTGAATGATGAGAACCATTCTGATGTGAGTAGCATGGAGGAGGACAGTAACAGGATATGGGATCCAGGTGAAGTGCACCCATGTGATGTTCATTTGTACAAAAACTTCTTCAACTGGAAGTTTTCAGCAGTTGTTGAAGATGGGCATAAGGTTCAGGTATGCAAGGGATTAGATTCAATGATGGCTTACTTTTGCAATGTAGTTTATTTGCAAGGTTCCATGGAGGATAGTGGTGTTGGTAAGATTATTTTATGGATAAATTTGGAGTTGAATTTTAGTTATAAAGTTGCTGTCCTTACTCCCATCAGCCATCATAGGTGTTCAATTGCATACATATGGATTGATTGGAGAGAAATTTTGGTCATAACTTTGACATATTTTAATTGTAGATGGCCTAAATTTCTTATTGTTCTCAAAAGATTTCAGTTTTGTTGTTGCTATCTCACTTTGAGATCACTGAAATTTGATTTTCATGAGATTATTTCAGACTTGTGTAGCCATGAGATTGATCTTTTTGTTGTGTTTAGCCTTTTATGGGAAGATGACAAAAGTTTTCAGCTGAAAGGAACAAGCGTTACAGTTACTAATGCTCTTTTGGAGAGTGAGAATCAGCTGATTCATGGCTGTCATGAGTTGTTTCCAGCTTGTTATCAAGTTGATTTGTGTTCTTCATTGGGAGAGCACTACAGTTTTTGGGTTCCAGTAGTTGTTTCGTGTTGCATGATTGTATTGATGATTGCTAACTCTTTCAATTTTGGAGTTAGTGATGTTTGGGATCCAAATAGTTATGTGATTGGAAGAATGTTTCAGAAGTGTAATCAGAATACCAGCTGTGCAGTTCACAGATATATCAGAATAGAGCAGCAGAATTGGTGTAGGGCATTCTTCAGATTGATTTGGGATCCAGGTATATTATCTATAATCAGGCAGGTATCTTGGTTGGATAGCATGAATTGCTTGAGGACAAGCAATATTGAGCAGGGAGGACTGTAATGTTCCATTTTTGGCACATTGATTATTATGGGCATTTGTGCTTGTTCCTAGTCTTTTGGAGGCTATCCAACATGTTTGAGAAGAACTCCAATGTTATTGGAGTGGTCTTAGTTCAGTCTGCAGAACAGTTAATTGGGTTTTCCTTTTGTAAATGGATAATTTTGTCTTGGTTTTGAGCTCAGTTGATGTTCCGGGTAACATTGATGGTTTCTAAAGTTTGATCGGGCTTCTGGTTTGCTCTCCAAGATCCTTGGAGGAGTTTTCTATTTTTGGAAAGTCACCCGGAAGGCATCGTTGCACATCCCAAACCTTACAGAGCATATTGGTTCAGTTTATTTTGCTTTCGGAGGTCGTTTGAGATTTTCCGCAAAATTTAATATTTAATGAGCTATTTTAATTTTATTTTCACTTAAGCTCCTAGGGGTGAAAATAATTAATAAAAATCTAAGTGTTATAGCTCGTTGGAACAAGGAAGAAAAGTTTTAAATCATAGATGCATCATTTTGGGGCCTTGAGAAGCAAATATTTCCTTTATTTTGACAAGGAGGTCTTTGGAGCTAAAAAGAGCTTTTAATTAAAAGTGGTGACTTTAAGTTGTGCACACATAATGAATTATTTTATATTGTTTGAGGAGAAATATGAAGGGATAAAGGAAATAATATTTTATTTCCCTCAAAAAGTTATAAAAAGAGGAGTTGGGCTCATTGTTTGGGTATGCTTGGTTTTGATATTGTTATTCTGTTGGATTGAACCGGAGTGTTCTTCCATTTTCTCTTGAGGACGGAAACCCTCTTGTAGAATGCCTTTGAGGACGAAATCCCTCTAGAGGTTTGGTGTGATTTCATATAGGAATCACCATTGTATTGAAGCTGGTTTCTGGAGCAAGCTTATGCAGAGTTTGCCTTGTGCTTTCATGAGTTTTGGATTATTCAATTTGAAGTTGCATTGAGCCAGAAAGAGTTGAAGATTTCTTTGGGGTTTTTGTTGTGTATTTTTTGTTTATGTTTTGTGTGGAGATTGTATGAATTCTGGTGTGAGAAATAATGAAAGATTATAAGATTTTTGTGGTGTGCCAAAGCTGCCGTACATGGTGCCATTTCTTCATGGGAAACGAAAATGATCATGGACTTATTTCTTTTGTTTGGTTGCATCTATTGTTAATAAACCCTTTGGCATGGGTAAAAGTTTATATGCAGATGTATTTTATACATGTCTGAGCAGTCTTAGAAGAATTTTGGGGAATTCTGTACCTCTGCTGTCCGTACACCTTTGATGGTACGATTTGCTATAATAAATAATGGTTGATGTTTATTGGTTTTAAGACTGGTTAGATGCTATTATCTATAGTATATCCTTGTTTCCAATATATTCTATTGAGGTTTTCAATGCAGAATTAGTATTTATGATAAAATCCGTACTTCCAGGCCATACCAGTTTGTAATGGGCGATCAGCAATAGAAATTAATGTTGAGTATTTTAAGCCTGCAAATGATTGTGATATGTTTAGAGGGGTTTGACGCTTGTTTTGGGAGCCTTTTTGCATAGTTTGGACTGAGTATCATTTTGTGGTGATCACATTTACATTTATGGGCCATACAGTCCTTGTCAGGGAAATTTCCAGAGTCAGAAAAAGTTATTCCATGTATTTCATTTAGGTCATCTGCAGAATATATTGATGATCAGTGGTATATGCTTATGATAGTTGAAAGGAAAGATTAGATTTAGAAGGTGTGTGGGGTTTAAGATGGATTGTTTATCCTCTTGGTGATCATCTGATTATGATAGTTTGATATCTTCTCAGTTCAGTCTGGCAGCAAATCAGTTTCTCTTTGGCAATGGATTTATGTATGTCTTGCATGGTATGATCTCTCTTTCCCAATTCTACAAAGGTAATATTAACAGATTCTAGTCATGGGAATACTGAGCATCATTGTAATTGTTTCATTGTAATCCTTTGCTATCATTTAATAACCCCTGGATGGTTTACCACCAGAGAGGAGAATGAACCTTTCCTTTTGTTATCTACCCGCTGAACAAGTGGAGAATTCCCACTAAATAAGTGGATGGTTTTGTAATCTTTCATGCTTATTTCATACCCACTGATAAAGTGGTGAATCCCCACGATATGTGGATGCCCGCCGCAGCGGAAGAAGTGTATTTCTTTCTTGCATACTTGTTACTGTAAGCCAAAATCACTGTATGCTCTCACCTTGCCCATCCTGGGATCTTGGTGATCAGAAAGTGTGAGGCCTTTAGATGGTTTATGCTTTGATGCTAACCTTGCCATATCATTGTATGAATTTTGAAAAAAAAATCTAGGGGTAGCATTTTACATGTGCATTCAAAAGTTAATTAGGCATTAACATTATGTGGTGTGTGTGTTTGAAAGTTAATTTTGGTATTCACTTTGTGTGGTGTGTGTTTGAACTAACTTTGGAATTCATTGTGTGTGTGTGTTGGTACTCAAATCAATAAATTATAAAACCCTAAAGATATGCCAAGTCTTATGATAAGGTTTTATATGTGAATTTGGCCAACTAACAGAGTTAATCAAATTGATTAAAATTCTCTGCACTTTAGGCTCTATTTGTCTTAGGTGGGCGTACCTTATGTTCCCCAGATAACTATTGGGCTTCAAATATGTTGGTGACTTCAGAACAAATTAAGGAATTTGTATAATTTTGTCAATTAAATCATCCACTTCACTTAATCTAGTCTGACATATGATTTGGATTAATTTCTTTTTTTTTAATGTTTAAACCCTACTCCTAAAATAGAAAATTAAAATTGGAATTTTTGAAAATATATACAAGGAAATGATTTTCAGAAGAGACCGACTGGTGCCTGCTCTTGGGTTACGGAGTCTTTATTCAAAAAAAAAATTGTGCTTCCCTTTTAGCCACAACTCGATTTGCTTGGCAATTCTAAGTCTATGACTTGCATAGACATGGAAATATGTATATTATTTGGTTCTTCTTTAATGAATCAATTAACCTTCCCAAGTTATGTGATTCACCTATAGGATTTTAATCCTTTCTTGAAGGAGCCCAATAAACAAATCACACAAAAACAACAAATGTGTTCTAACAAATCAAAGATATACTTGATATATTGATTTGAATAAGAAAGGAAAACTAAATTGGAGACAACCAGATAAATTGTTAACAATTGGAATCAACAAACAAATGAGAACTAAAAGTTTAGCACCAAAGAAAAGCAGCTTTTGTATTGATTAGTTTAAAGAACAGGCTGTGCAATGTCTCTTTCAAAAATGAAAATTCCCAGCAAGAGCCCATAAGGTTTTGGATTCCCTTTTATAGATTCAAGGGAAGCAACAAGCTTCAGATCTTTCACATTCAAAATGGCTCTTTGTATTCCCAACCCTTAACATTTATTACAATATTTTCACTTTGATAAGTCTAAATTTGACTTTCAAGCACATTTTTGAATACATTATAAAAACATGAAAAACATAAAGAGACAAAGAGGAGAGCATTCAAGATGTGGTGGTGCTATTTGACGCCAGCATATAGCTCATTGCTCCTCTGCACCAAAACCTGTGCTGCTTATCAATCTACAAGATACATGCTCTTCCATTGAAAAATTGCAAAATCACTAGGCCATTTGCAGTTTTGAATCTCGAGCAAGTTAGCCTAGTGATCCTTCCATCTTTTATCCAGCAAAGCTTTGACATCCATCACAAATTTCCCATACCCAACATCCAAGGCAATCACTCTGTCCAAGATCATGTTGAAGATGATGATGTTGACATCTCCATCCTTTTTCAAAAAGTCCATGATTTGACATACTGTTTGGCCAAACTCCACTCTCCATGCATCAAGGCTCTTGATTTGCTTGTCTTCTGATAAAATTGAGGGGATAAATTGATGCTTAAATGTGGCAAAAGAATCAATTTTGGCCTACATCTTCTGGCCTTCACCATTGGCATACTGGTGCTCTTCGAAGATCAATCCAATCATCCTTTCTGTAGGCTTCAAAGCTACAAGGGCATCAGGATTTCTTTGCAAGACTTTACAGAGAATGGTTAAAGTGTGGTGTGAAGGTTGCCATCTTTGATACAATGGGTCCAAAACAAAAAAAAATCACTTTGAGCTGCTCCATGGCCCGAGATAAGGAAGAATAGCACTCATGCACATTTCCCAGCTTATCAACAACCAACTTCACTCTGTATTCCAATATCTTTTCAAAAATTTCAAGAACTTTCAACTTTGCCTCATCCTTTATCATTTCATTTTGTTTTCTCAAATCCTCAATTTCCTTTTCAAGCTTCAACTTCAATGCATTTATTTGTTCAATTGTCATTGTGGCATCACTTGTTGCTTTTGGCATAGGGGGTTGATATGGTACAATAGTCTGACTCTGAGAAGAACTCATACATTGCAATTGGTTTCTCAAATTTACATTCTCAAGGAACAATCTATTTACTTCATCATTCATTTCCTTCCAAGTTTTCTCATAATCATGTACTCTTTGTTCTAATCTTTTCATAATAGTATGAGTATTCACAAGGTCTTGAATGCAATTCTTTAACCTCATACAATCAGATGTTTTATATCCTTTGATGTGATGGTATTCACAATATGCATTCTCATTAAACCAAGAAGGTTTAAATTGGTTGTCGTTGTATGGTCTAATGGTGGGTAATTGGATGAGGTTGGCCTTCAAAAGGTTTCTTAAGACATTTTCGATGGGTTCACCCAAAGGTGTGAATCTTCATTTGGGTGCATTGGATTGTCTTGGTGGGCCTTTTGGAATGGTAACATTATTATTACTTGTAGATGGGTTGGATGGTGTGGGATTTTGTACATTTTGGACATTCTTAACGTCTGTGACACTGTCGTTAAGGGTGTTTTTGTTCTTACCCCAAAAGCGGGGTTTCTCATAGGCATTGTTATTGTTGTTCGTGTTGGTGTTGTTATTGTTATTGTTGTTGTTATTGTTGCTATTGACCTTGTTGTTGGTATTTTTGTTGTCATTTTCTTGGTAAATTTTGATAGCTCCTTTGGCTATTAGAGCTCTCTCGATGGTGGTTCCTTTATCAATAACCTCTTCAAAGGTGGATGCACATTGGATTTGGAGGTGGAATCCCATCTCTTGATTAAGGTTGGTCACAAACATAGTAACTAATCATTTTTCAAAGATGGGCCACGAGAGATTGCTTGCTAAGCTTCTCCACCATTACAAGAAGGCGGCGAAAGATTTGCCATTTCATTGTTTGGTGTTGCAAAGGTTTGTCATGGACACTTCGTGCTCAAAGTTGTAGGAGAAGTGATTGACAAACTTCTCTGCAAGTTCGTGGAATGTTCTAATACCGAGGGGAAGGTGGGAAAACCATTCGGTGGCTTGGCCTCCTAAACTTCGAGGGAAGAGTCTCATAAGATATGTGTCATCATAGGAGACTTCCAAGCAATCTATGTAAAATTCCCTAAGGTGTTCCGTAGGGTCCCATTTCCCTTTGTATCTGTCAAATTTTGGTGTTTCAAAATTCTTAGGGAAATGAGGCATGAGGATGGTGCGATCAAATGGATATGGGCAAATGTCTTCGAATGAATATTGCTTTCTTTTTTTCCTATGTTGTATGTCCTTGATTTTTTGGATTAATGATTGTACAATGCTTGATAAATCTTGGGTGGGTGGTGGTTGTGGTATGTTTTGTTGTTGTTGAATGAGATGTTGGAGAAAATTGGGTGTTTGTTGTTGATGTGTGGTTTGGTTTTGTTGATGTTGTTGGTAGGCTATGAGTTGTAGGGCAAAATTTGTTGTTGGGTGTTTTGATTTTGATTTTGTTGGGATGTTTGGAAAGTGTTTTGGGCAGAGGATGATGTAATAGGTGGTTGTGAAATGGGAGGTTGCGTGTATGTGAAATTAGATGTTTGTGAAGGGTTGTTGCATGGGTTATTGTTGGATGTATTGTAAGGTGGTTGGGAGAAAAGTTGTGTCATGAAGGCAATGGTGTTGTGATCCAAGAGAATCCCTGGTTCAAGATCAATCTTGCATCAACCAAAAACATTTACATCTTAATTTGTTTGCATTTCAGTTTGTTTCTTTTCAGTTTCTAATTTAGTTTAGGTAGTTCAATCAGTAGCAGTTTCTGTACTTTGGTCTGCATTCTACGACATTTGCATTTTAGATCTTGCGGAGCTGGACTTAGTATCTAGATTCATTCATCTACATCATATCCAATTTTCAAAGCATTTGGGTCAAGTACCGGAAAGTTATCGCTATCAGAAGATCAATTGTTTTGTTAGACAGAGCATCCTGACAGTCTCACATAATCAGCTAAAGGAGAAGACTTGCGGAGCATTTCACAACTTGTGAAGCTAAAAGGCACATCATTCAATGTTTATTGGTTCATGGCCAACCTTCCCTAAGATTTGCTCATCATTATATTCATTTGTGGAGGAGTTCTATTCATTTAAGTCTAACCTATCCATGTACACACGTTACAGCTCTTCATTGGAGTTTGTGATCTTCCTTGGCCAACACGGAGGAATCTTTTGTACCAGAGATGATATATATTGATATAATAGATGCCTAGGAAAGTAGTTATGATCATCAACATTAGTTCATAGTTTGGATTCTTTGCGAAGGAGCTTCAAAGCTATATCTTGTGCATATTCTAATATTTTGTAATCAAGCCTATGAGCCCTAATTGTAATCTTGAATGTTGTCGACCAATTTGTATTTGGGGTAAGTGCAGGAAGATGGGGGGCCAAAAAGGGGTCTTAAGTGGCCACTTTTTTTCTGAAATCAGGAAATACTGGCCTTGGATGAGAAATTGAGCATAGTTACACTCAAAATTTGGAGATGCAACCAAAACAATGTTTGTAGTGCTCCAAGTCTACTTTCTAAACTACTATTTTGTTTTGAAAATGGCATAGATTAAGGGGTTCAAAAGAGGGATCCACAGAAATTGGTGTTGTTTCTGTCAAAAAAACATAACATAGCATGTTTTGTGGCTCCCTCAAAAGGTCAACTTTTTTTTGGTATTTTTAAAATCGCTTCAGTGAGAAATTAGCTAATAGCATGTAGTTTATGCCCGATTTTTCTAATAGTTTTTTGATGAATATTTGATTTTTTACTAATTTTCAAAGTGGACACATCCTAAAAAATAGAATTTTGGCCGTGCTACCCCTATAAATTTTGAAAACTAATTGAAAATCATTTTTTTATTTTTTTAATATTTGTAGAATGGAGTCTAGTTTCTAAATATGTAATTTTTTTGAAATTTGAATGAATAGTTAATTTACAATGAAAAAAAGACCAAACAGTGGTTTTTGCCTAAAAACGGACACACAAACAAAAGAAATTAAAGACGAAAGGCTTAACATTGTTAAAATGTGAAAAAAATCACATCGTCAAATAGCTAAGAGAAAGCCTAACATTACCCAAGTGTTCGATTTGTTCGACCTTGAAACACGTGCAAATTTGAGGGTTAGCACGAATGAAATTATGTGAAATTTTGAAGTATATAGAAAAACACATCTGTGACTGTTCATAAGGCACTCCAAGCCTTTGGGTTGGAAATCCAAAGCAAATCCCAAGCCCAAGGCTTGGGATCCCCAAAGCAAGACATAACGTGAGCGCATTATAATGCGCTCGCGTTATGTTTTGCTTTGCATTTTTCCTTTCCCGCAAGTCTGTTATTTGTCATGTTTGACATAACACGAGCGTGTTATAACGCGCTCGTGTTATGTTCCCCTTAAATTTTTTTATGTTCAAGGCTATTAATAATGAGGGTTAAGGGATAAGGGATAGGGTTGGAGGGTTTAGGGTTAAGGGATTAGCGTTTAAGGTATAGTATTGAGCACATTGAGGGTCTAGGAATAGGGATAGCGTTTAGGGTTTAGGGATGAGGGATTAGAGTTGAGGGATGACATATTAGGGTTGAGGGTTTAGGGTTTAGGGTTTAGGGATAGGGTTGAGGGTCGAGGGATCAGAGTTAAGGGTTGAGGGATTAGGGTTTGACATTGAGGGTTGAGGGTTGAGATTCAAGGGTCAAGGTTTTAGGGATAGGGTTTAGGGTTGAGGGATTAGGGTTAAAGTACAGTGTGGAGGGTGTAAGGATTAGGGATAGGGTTGGAGGGTTTAGGGATAAGGGATTAGGGTTTAAGGTATAGTATCGAGTCTGTTGAGGGTTTAGAAATAAGGATAGCATTTAGGGTTTAGGGATGAGGGATTAGAGTTAAGGGATGATGGATTAGGGTTGAGGGTTGAGGGATTAGGGTTTAAGGTATAGTGTTGAGGGTTGAGGGTTTAGGATTAGGGTTTAGGGTTGACGGATTAGCATTTAATGTCGAGGTTAGGGTTAGAATGTCAAGGGTAGAGGGATTAGGGATAGGGTTTAGGGTTGAAGGTTTAAGGATTGAGGGTTGAGGCTTTAGGGATGAGGGTTTAAGGCTTAAGATATAGTGTTAAGTGTTGAGGGTGTAGGGATAGGGTTTAAGTTTTAAGGGTTAAGGGTTGAGGGATAGGGATTAGGGTTTAAGGCTAAGATATAGTGTTAAGTGTTGAGGGTGTAGGGATAGGGTTTAAGTTTTAAGGGTTAAGGGTTGAGGGATAGGGATTAGGGTTTAAGGTATAGTGTTGAGGGTTGATGGTTTAGGGATAGGGTTTAGGTTTGAGGGATTGGGGTTTAGGGTTGATGAATTAGGGTTTAATGTTGAGAGTTGAGAGTTGAGGGTTGAGGGTTGAGGGTTGAGGTTGAGGGATAGGGTTAATGGTCAAGGGATTAGGGTTAAATAAGAGTGTCGAGGGTAGAGGGATTAGGGTTTAAGGTATAGTATCAAGCCTGTTGAGGGTCTAGGAATAGGGATAGCATTTAGGGTTTAGGGACGAGGGATTAGAGTTGAGGGATGACGGATGACATATTAGGGTTGAGGGTTAAGGGATTAGGGTTTAGGGACAAGGTTTAGGGTTAGGGTTGAGGGATTAGGGTTTAAGGTATAGTGTTGAGGGTTTAGGGTTGAGGGATTAGAGTGAAGGGTTGAGGGATTAGAATTTGACGTTGAGGGTTGAGGGTTTAGGGTTGAGGGTTTAGGGATAGGGTTGAGGGTCGAGGGATCAGAGTTAAGGGTTGAGGGATTAGGGTTTGATGTTGAGGGTTGAGGGTTGAGGTTCAAGGGTCAGGGGTTTAGGGATAGGGTTGAGGGTTGAGAAATTAGGGTTAAAGTAGAGTGTGGAGGGTATAAGGATTAGGGATAGGGTTGGAGGGTTTAGGGATAAGGGATTACGGTTTAAGGTATAGTATCAAGTTTGTTGAGGGTGTAGCAATAGGGATAGCATTTAGGGTTTAGGGATGAGGGATTAGAGTTGAGGGATGACGGATTAGGGTTGAGGGTTGAGGGATTAAGGTTTAGGGTTGAGGGTTGAGGGATTAGGGTTTAAGGTATAGTGTTGAGGGTTTAGGGATAGGGTTTAGGGTTGAGGGATTAGAGTGAAGGGTTGAGGGATTAGGATTTGAAGTTGAGGGTTGAGGGTTTAGGATTTAGGGTTTAGGGTTAGGGTTGAGAGATGAGGGATCAGAGTTAAGGGTTGAGGGATTAGGGTTTGACGTCGAGGGTTGAGGGTTGAGGTTCGAGGGTCAAGGGTTTAGGGATAGGGTTGAGGTTCAAGGATTAGGGTTAAAGTGGAGTGTGGAAGGTGTAAGGATTAGGGATAGGGTTGGAGGGTTTAGGGATAAGGGATTAGAGTTTAAGGTATAGTATCGAGTCTGTTGAGGGTTTAGGAATAGGGATAGCATTTAGGGTTTAGGGATGAGGGATAAGAGTTGAGGGATGATGGATTAGGGTTGAGGGTTGAGGGATTAGGGTTTAGGGATAAGGTTTAGGGTTGAGGGTTGAGGGATTAGGGTTTAAGGTATAGTGTTGAGGGTTGAGGGTTTAGGATTAGGGTTTAGGGTTGACGGATTAGCATTTAATGTCGAGGTTAGGGTTAGAGTGTCGAGGGTAGAGGGATTAGGGATAGGGTTTAGGGTTGAAGGTTTAAGGATTGAGGGTTGAGGCTTTAGGGATGAGGGTTTAAGGCTTAAGATATAGTGTCAAGTGTTGAGGGTGTAGGGATAGGGTTTAAGTTTTAAGGGTTAAGGGTTGAGGGATAGGGATTAGGGTTTAAGGTATAGTGTTGAGGGTTGATGGTTTAGGGATAGGGTTTAGGTTTGAGGGATTAGGGTTTAGGGTTGATGAATTAGGGTTTAATGTTGAGAGTTGAGGGTTGAGGGTTGAGGGTTGAGGTTGAGGGATAGGGTTAATGGTCAAGGGATTAGGGTTAAATAAGAGTGTCGAGGGTAGAGGGATTAGGGTTTAAGGTATAGTATCGAGCCTGTTGAGGGTCTAGGAATAGGGATAGCGTTTAGGGTTTAGGGATGAGGGATTAGAGTTGAGGGATGACGGATGACGGATTAGGGTTGAGGGTTGAGGGATTAGGGTTTAGGGACAAGGTTTAGGGTTAGGGTTGAGGGATTAGGGTTTAAGGTATAGTGTTGAGGGTTTAGGGATAGGGTTTAGGGTTGAGGGATTAGAGTGAAGGGTTGAGGGATTAGAATTTGACGTTGAGGGTTGAGGGTTTAGGGTTGAGGGTTTAGGGATAGGGTTGAGGGTCGAGGGATCAGAGTTAAGGGTTGAGGGATTAGGGTTTGATGTTGAGGGTTGAGGGTTAAGGGTTGAGGTTTGAGGGTCAAGGGTTTAGGGATAGGGTTGAGGGTCGAGGAATTAGGGTTAAAGTAGAGTGTGGAGGGTATAAGGATTAGGGATAGGGTTGGAGGGTTTAGGGATAAGGGATTAGGGTTTAAGGTATAGTATCGAGTCTGTTGAGGGTGTAGGATTAGGGATAGCATTTAGGGTTTAGGGATGAGGGATTAGAGTTGAGGGATGACGGATTAGGGTTGAGGGTTGAGGGATTAGGGTTTAGGGATAAGGTTTAGGGTTGAGGGCTGAGGGATTAGGGTTTAAGGTATAGTGTTGAGGTTTTAGGGATAAGGTTTAGGGTTGAGGGATTAGAGTGAAGGGTTGAGGGATTAGGATTTGACGTTGAGGGTTGAGGGTTTAGGGATAGGGTTGAGGGTTGAGGGATTAGAGTGAAGGGTTGAGGGATTAGGATTTGACGTTGAGGGTTGAGGGTCAAGGGATCAGAGTTAAGGGTTGAGGGATTAGGATTTGACGTTGAGGGTTGAGGGCATTTTCTATCAAGAACTTGATTATGAGGGCTTGCCCCTTCATTGTTATGCCTATCATATGGCAGAGCATTTGGCAAGCTCTTGCAGGAAAGAGATGTGATCAATGCAAAGGATGTGATGAATCTATAGCAGGACAAAACGTGAGCGCGTTATAATGCACTCACATTTTGTCTTTCTATTGAAATGGTAAAAAAGTGGTTACCCCTGTGATCCAGGCCCACATGCTCTATTTTCTTACTAATTCTGCACATGCTCCGACAAAAAAAAAGTGCTTTCATGCTGTTGGGAAGTTCATATGCACATTTGACACATTGTACCACCTTTGCATGATCTTTCCACCACCTTTTCTACTTTGCCAACTTGAGGAGGAAATAACATAGTTTTCACACCAAGTTTGATATTTATCTATTCAAGTTTCAATTTTTGTAGTGTTGCAATGTTAATTGTGATTCAATTTTAGGAATTTAACATTATAGATTGGCTAATAGTATTGTTGTTAGTAATGATATTTGAGTGTTATTGAATTTAACATTAAAAAGGAAGCAAGTGGTGAAAAACTCAAATTGTTGAGGAGTTTGATGCAAGAAGATAAAAACACTACATAATTGGGTACTCTCTCCATTCAAATCTTTGTTTTTTAGGTATGTCAAGTCTTTACATGCATGTTCTTTACATTTTCCTTATTTCGGATTGAATTACTTTATCATGCTTTATCATACATGTTTAAAATAGACACATTCCCAATCAAGAAAGCAGCCTACAATCTCACATGATGCCATGTATATTTTCTACACTTGGGCTCTTCAATAATTATGTGTAATAAACAAACCTTAACATACCATGATGTCAAACTATACAAGAATAAATCCTTACAACATAAAAAAAATAAAATCCCACTATTATCTTGTATTCATTTCTTAGGAACTAATATTGGTCTCTTTATCATGGTACAGACAAATTCTCTGTCATGCCGAGGAAACGATCAAGAATTAAACCAACACAGGAAGAGATAGAAGCTAAGAATGCAAAGAAAGCAGTGTCTATGAGGGAACTTCGTGAGAAGAGGAAATTGGACACGATAAATGAAGACATACCAATTGAAGAGGAACCACAACTATCACAAAGAGATATGGTGTTGGCGGCACAAAGAGAACGAATGCAAAAACTTCGTGGTACGAGAGATTTGAATACCATAGTTGGAGACACGTCCTCTACTGCAAGTCAACATGTAGGGACACCATCTACCACATCTCAAGTTGAGAGTACATCATCACTCACATGTGATGAAGGAGGTACGCCATCGTTCCCACCTCAACCTCAAGGTATGTCATCTATTCCATCTTCGATCGAAGGTATGCCATCTAACCCATGTCATTTAAATATTGATGAAATTCATAATGTTGAGATGAATTTACCTAACTTGACACCACCTAGAATTTTGCATAGAAAGCCAAAGTATTTGATTGATATTGATGAGAATATTTTGCAGCCAATGGAAGGTAAGATTCCAAAACGCACTTGTAGAAGATATGCTAATAAGATTTGAAGATTGTTCTTTGAAAAGTTAAATGAGATTGCAAGATGTCAACTATTCATTGAAATGATGCAAAGTATAAAGTATAGGTCTATCATGAAGATTCTTGGGTTGAGAACATCAGAGGCTTCAAGTGAAAAATCTATTGTCAAGAATCTAATGAGTGCGTATGAGAGTGTGGGTAACACCTCACGCATAAAAGATAGTAATGCAACACGGCGTGTGATTACATCGACTATAGTAAGTAGTCAAACGAGGAAAGCTCGTCTCATTAGAAAGACAAGTCAAGAATTGAGAATTAATAGGAAAACTTTATCAAGAGCCGTTGGAAGATGCCAAAGAATTGAGGACACTAATGCCAATGAATTATGGGCGTTCTCAGGGAGACTACCACGAAAAGATAAACTAATTGTTGAAGCATTGAGATCACTAATTGAAGACTTTTGGAAGAATTACACAAGGGTATCTCTGAATCAAAGGGATGTTGTAAGAAGGAGAATCGGTAGTCAGAACTGCAAGCCACATCCAAAGCATTTTTTGGATGAGACTCAAACACAGTTTTATGGTAAATTTCTAGAGAAGTATCCTCAAATTAAAATTTGTCAAAGATATTTTGAATTGCTAAAACCTTTCTATGTTAAGATAAATCACATATGCACTACTTGTTGTTGTAGATTACATATTGAATTTTCTAACCATTTTGATGCTTATAGGTCTATATGTTTAGATATGCATACTAACAATGATTTGCAGGGTTGTGCCATATGTGCCCCACCAACATCTTCAAGAGACTTCATATCAAGAATTTTATGTGAAAGAGAGGAAGGTCAAATATTCTACAAGAAATTATGCTTGGATGGCACATGTCATCGTTGCGGTGGCTTGCAACATTTGCCAATATGTGAACATATGGAAATAACACATGTGGTTGGAAACAAACTAGTAGAGTTTGGCAAGTATAAAACAGTGGCATACAATACAAAAGATGGTAAAGAAGCAAAGAGGTGTGAATTAGTCATTGAAAAGATTCCAGTGTATCAGTTTATGGCTATATTTCGTGACAGCATAGTGTATGAGTATGCAAGACATGCCCATAGAGCTCGATGGTTGGACTTGCAATTCAAGTTGTGCAAGGACACATTTCTGGTTAGTAGCATTGTTTCAGTCATCAACTTTGCAGAGAACTACAGTCTACAGCCACAATGTGAGGTGCAATCACAATATTACAACTCCACACAGGTTTCTATATTTGTGCACATCACATTCATTCATGCGAATGATAGTACAGAGGATGACAGAAAGATCATAAGGGAGTATAATTTCTATATTAGTGATGATCGCACGCATTCTATGGAGTTCGTGCAAGGTTGCTTTCAGGTGTTCTACAATGATTTGGCTAGAAGGGGCATATCGTTTAGTCAACATATCATATGGTCGGATAACTGTGCGTCACAATTCAAGAACTCGCAGAATTTCTATTGGCTGAGTAGGAGGCATAATTTTACAGGTATTCAACATATGTGGAACTTTTGTGAGGCTGGGCATGGAAAGGGGGAGCATGATGGTGCAGGAGCATGTATCAAAAGAGCTATAGCACGAGAAGAGTTAAAGTATAAAGACAATGCAAAGTTGACATATGCAAAATTGATTGTCGAGTGGTGTAATGCTTCCATGGGTCCAGGTAATGAAGGTAAGTCTTTAGTTCGTAGATTTTTTTGGTTGATAGATGATACTAACATTGCACCATATGAGGATTGTTGTACACTACAGGATCAAATGAGATGCACTCTTTTAGAAGCTCAATTGCAGGTTCATGGAGTATCCATACACAAAAGATGTCATGCTTTTGTTCTTCCTATACAATTCAAGTCTGGGATGAGTGCGAGTCAAAGGAGTGGGTTGAGGAATGGCAGTTAAGTTATCTTAGCCCACTTGACACGTATCGACCCCCGACGGCACTAGAACTAACACAGATGGAATCATCAGTTGACTTTAACCACATATCAGATTTAGTTCAACCAGGTAATATAGGGCACGTATATGCATCTAATTTCATCTAGTTCAACCAGGTAATGTCATCTTACTTTGTAGTATTTTTGTAATGTTGACTAATTTCATCTAATTTGCTACACATATCAATGTAGGGCACGTATATGCAGTTATTGCAGATGAAGATAATAAAGAGGGAACAGATTATTACTTATGCCGTTGTGTTGAGGCCAAAAAGAAATTGGAGGCCCCTGTTACAGATGGAGAAAACATCAAATACTCTACAGGCTCAGTGGTTATTACTGGAACATGGCTTAGAAGGTACCCACATAAGAGTGTTAATATTTGTCTATTTCAGGACCTTGACACACATCAGAAGATTCTTCATTACTCGAACCTTGTCGTGGCATCCAATGTTCATTTGATAAAGTATCAGGGTAGACCTTTGAATAAAATATTGTAAAAGGTGCATGAGTCTGACCATGAAGCAATACTTGACACAATAAAGAGTAGAGTAGACCCAGATGGTTCATTGGATTAATTTGTAAGTATTCACATTGATTTTGTAAAGTTATGTTACATTGAGTTGTAAGTATGCACATTAATTTGTAAGGTTTGTCTTTTTTTAATTTCCTCCTGCATTTTTATACATATGTACACATTTTTACATCATCATGTTATGCATTTTTGGTGTCCTACTCCTGATGCAACCAAACTCATAACTCACCCTACTTCCTCTAGACACCATTTGATGATCTCTCCAACACTCTGGATCTAGGGTGCCCAATCATGATGATGACCTATATACCATTCTCCCAAGGTGCTCATAATGAATGAAAAGAAGACCAAGGGTGCCCAAGCTTAATAGACTTATTTCTTTCAATTTTGATGATCCAAACTCTTGCAATATGACATCCACTTTCATGCCTTTAGATCTTCCTTCACATACAGGGCGCCAAATCAAGTTGAAAAATCTACATAAGGGCGCCAAACTGGATGAAAGGAGACATGAAATGTGCCTTAGGACTCCATGCTAAGGTTTGAGCCATTAAAGTCTCTTGATATTAGGCGTTCATGATGATGAAACTTAGAGCTTTTTCCTTTCCTATGCCCTCATCTAAGATGTTTGAATGATAAGGAGCACCTTGACCTCTATAATGTACATTGGGCACCAAAATCAAGGTGATTTTAAGTCACTTTGAGTCATTTGGGGTCAGTTTGAGTCTTTGAGTCATGTTACAAAAAAGTGTCAATGTTGTCAAGTTGCACAAAGCAACTTTTGCATTTTTGGTGTCCTGCTCATGATGCGACCAAACTGACTATTCCAATGCATCCAGATGGGTACATTTACGCTAGGCATGGTCCTGTTTTTCACCCAAACATGTTGAAACAGTCCGAGCTACATTGTACCGACGATATCCTTGAAGAGCCCAAATTGCAAAAAAGTAGCAATCTTTGATGAGATGTTACTTGAAAACCGTGTCACTTAGAAACATTCTATCTAAGGCAACACGATCATGTAGAGTGCCTCTACAATAATCTCTCTCAGTTTTTTATATCTCTGGGGCATTTGCCTATGGTGAAAGGTTTTCTGCTGCCCCAAAAATCGTCAGGAGGCAGTGTAAAGTTGCAAAGGGGTGTAACTTTCGTCCTGCTCCTGATGCGACCAAATTGACTATTCTAATGCATCCGAATGGGTACATTTACGCTAGGCATGGTCCTATTTTTCACCCAAACATGTCGAAACAGTCTAAGCTACATTGTACCGACGATATCCCTGAAGAGTCCAAAGTGCAAAAAGGCAGCAATCTTTGACGAGATGTTACTTGAAAACTGTGTCACTTAGAAATATTCTATCTAAGGCAACATGATCACGTAAAGTGCCTCTACAATAACCTTTCTCAATTTTTTATATCTCTGAGGCATTTGCCCGTGCTGAAAGGTTTTCTGCTGCCCCAAAAATCGTCAGAAGGAGGCAATGTAAAGTTGCAAAGGGGTGTAACTTTTGTCCTGCTCCTGATGTGACCAAACTGACTATTTCAATGCATCTGAATGGGTACATTTACGCTAGGCATTGTCCTTTTTTTCACCCAAACATGTCGAAACAGTCCGAGCTACATTGTACCCACGATATCCCTAAAGAGTCCAAAGTGTAAAAAGGTAGCAATCTTTGATGAGATGTTACTCGAAAACTGTGTCACTTAGAAACATTCTGTCTGAGGTAACACGATCACGTAGAGTGTCTCTACAATAACCTCTCTCAATTTTTTATATCTCTGAGGCATTTGCCCGTGGTGAAAGGTTTTCTGTTGCCCCAAAAATTGTCAGGAGGCAGTGTAAAGTTGCAAAGGGGTGTAACTTTCATCCTACTCCTGATGCGACCAAATTGACTGTTCCAACGTGTCCGAATGGGTACATTTACACTAGGCATGGTCCTATTTTTCACCCAAACATGTCAAAACAGTCTGAGCTACATTGTACCGACGATATCCCTGAAGAATCCAAAGTGCAAAAAGGTAGTAATCTTTGACGAGATGTTACTCAAAAACTATGTCACTTAGAAACATTCCGTCTGAGGCAACACGATCACGTAAAGTGCCTCTACAATAACCTCTCTCAGTTTTTATATCTCTGAGGCATTTGCTCGTGGTGGAAGGTTTTCTGCTACCCCAAAAATCGTTAGAAGGAGGCAGTGTAAAGTTGCAAAGGGGTGTAACTTTTGTCCTGCTCCTGATGCAACCAAACTGATTGTTCCAACACATCCGGATGGGTACATTTATGCTAGGCACTGTCCTTTTTTTAACCCAAACATGTCGAAACAGTCCGAGCTACATTGTACCCACGATATCCCTAAAGAATCCAAAGTGCAAAAAGGCAACAATCTTTGATGAGATGTTACTTGAAAACTGTGTCACTTAGAAACATTATGTCTAAGGCAACACGATCATGTAGAGTGCCTCTACAATAACCTATCTTAGTTTTTTATATCCCTGAGGCATTTGCCCATGGTGAAAGGTTTTCTGCTGCCCCAAAAATCGTCAGAAGGAGGTAGTGTAAAGTTGCAAAGGGGTGTAACTTTCGTCCTGCTCCTGATGCGACCAAACTGACTGTTCCAACGCGTCTGAATGGGTACATTTACACTAGGTATGGTCCTATTTTTCACCCAAACATGTCGAAACAGTCTGAGCTACATTGTACCGACGATATCCCTGAAGAGTCCAAAGTGCAAAAAGGCAGCAATCTTTGATGAGATGTTACTCAAAAACTGTCACTTACAAACATTCTGTCTGAGGCAACGCAATCACGTAGAGTGCCTCTACAATAACCTCTCTCAGTTTTTTATATCTCTGAGACATTTGCCCGTGGTGAAAGGTTTTCTGCTGCCCCAAAAATTGTCAGAAGGAGGCAGTGTATTAAGTTAGGATGAAAGCCTATTCACTCTAGGCGCCTATTGTGACCAAATCACACATCGCACCGGAGAATCCCAAACATTTGCCTTGAACAAGTGATGCTACAAGTGGTGAACAAAATGGGCACTTTGAAGAATTGAGCCCTCCAAGACATCTTGCAATTGCCTAAAAGTCCAAAATTTACATAAGTGAGTTAAGGCACCATTTTCCATCTCCAGAGCCTCCTTTGAGCACCTTAACATAGAGTGAATGTTTTAGTCTATGAAATATTGTGCCTAAAGAATATAACAACCCCTTGAGTCACTAGGATGAACTAAGTTAACAAAATAAACTTCATTGAGGGACGTGCACTTGTGCATCTAGACAACTCCAGTTTAGCACCTGAGAAAAAGCATGTTTAGAGACACCCCTCGAATGAACCCTCTAGAACCAATAACCATAGCTCAAGATCCATAACCATGAGAAGATAAAGCATTAAAAAAATTCATCTAAAGGATGGGAAAACCTCTTAGATGATAGTCTGCCGAGTAGACCAAGAGTAGGGAATGAGAATGCTCCTCGAAGATACACCAAGCCACAATGACTCTCTCCAATAAGAATCTTCTCTAGGTCCATAATTAACTCATGCCCATATCCAAGTGAAAGTCTCCTTGGTCTTCCTGCTAAAACCTCTAAAGGGTAACCATCTCAACAAGTGTCTCTAATCCTAAGAGAACTCTAGCCTCACCCAAGTCTCGAAGTATGTATGAGAACCTACAACCAATCAATCCATGTTAAGCTCCAAATGCAACACCACATTATCATGAAGCTCCCAAGCACATGACCAATGTACTCAATACCAAGAGAACCAACAAGACCACTGTCAAAACTCCAACTACAAAATTAGGTATCCAAACATGACATCATGATCTAACATCTCCTCCTAGAAGATCACATGCACCAATACAGACATCCTAGTCTCAAGAGAACTTGTATCATGCTAATACTCTAATCTAGAATCAAGAGTCCACCAAGACACACTACCAAACACATCTAAACCAAGGATCAACATCTACAACCACATGAAGATAACCATCTCCTAAAAATAGTGGCCAAGATGTCAAAGCACTCTCACTACAAACAATAATCATAATCCAAGAGTTTGTCCATTACACCCAACCACTATATAAGATCATCCATCACTAGGTGATGAATACACATCACTATCAAAGCTCCCACTGAACCATGATATGAACTACACATGGCATTGTGACAACCATCTCCTAAATGAAGATCACCATGGTCCACACACACTCAACTATAATACTAATAACTCCAAAGTAGAACCAAGATCTCCAATCTAAGAAGATAAACCATCATTACTGTCAAAAGCTCACACTAAACTATGCAACTAAGATATCCATGACATCATGATAAACATGCTACAAGTCCCAATAACCAACTATCCAATCATTCTCATCATCCATCCTCTCATCCCAATGCAACATACCAATGCGCAAATGAGCATAGACAATAACAAAGTCTACATCAACACTGAATCAATCCCATGGATATAGGCAATATGCATTCAAGTCATCCCACTACAATCAATGAGATGTGCATCCCAAAAAAATGCATAACTTGTAGATCCCAACCATTGAAAACATGCAAAATCATCATCACATTAGTAACTTCCAAACTGAGATATCAAATAATATAACTTATAGACTTCACCAAATCAATCATAGATTCAACTTTCTAAACAAGTTTACAAATGAGTAACCATAGTTAAGGAACTAATCAAGCATCTAAGAGATAAGAACAATGTGCTAAAAGTAAACCACAACACCACCTGTAATCATGAATCAAACATCATAATCCATACCTATCAACTACAAACATGGTCAAGTCTTGCCAATGCTCAAATGTACCTACATATCCATGACACCGTAATTATCATCATTGCTATACCTATGCTCAAATCCCACTAAAACAAGACTCCTAGTCTCACCATGTATCAACCATGTCCTCAAACCAGAATATTGCTGAGCCCATGGAGATTGATACACCCACTTCAATAGAATAGGCAATTAATGTACTTGATGTGTCTTCATTTAATAAACTAGTAAACATCATTTGCATCCATACTTAAACCAATCTTATTGTTGTGTTTGATGTGTCCTCTTTCAAACAACCATTTAACAAAATTTGAGTCCAAACAATAAACATTTACAACCATAAACATCTCAAAGTCCAAAATCCAAACATTCTATCATCCTTAATCATTTCCATCATGGACCCTTGGTTTGAAAAAATTATTATGCAAGATAAAAACCCTATGCCTATTACCTTGTGCGAGGCTCATGCAAAACCCAAAATCACAATCAAAATAGGTCCTCAAACCATGCATCCTTTAAATGAGATCTTTTATCCAAATCAATCAAAAAATCCCTTTGACAATGATGATGATGATAGTCTTGTAGATCAAGATGATATCAAGATGACAATAGCATTAACTATGAGATCATTACATGCAAACTTTCCATAAACCTTCATCTCCCACTCATGAACATGCAAGAATATTTCAAACAAGAAATGACTAGCACTAGCTATCATGCCAATCCTAAATACACATCTAATGGTCATCCTTATGGTACCTTCGGTAAGGGAAGAACCACTTTAGACCAAGGTCCTCATAGTCAATTCATATCTCCAATCCCAACCGCATGTGAGAACTATTTATCCTATGTATCCTATTCAAATCCTCCATCTCATAATCCTTACATTCCAACTTATCCCATCAATCCAAACCCACTACATCCAAATCATCCTTTTTAGATTTCCTCCAAGGACTTCTAGTGGAGGAAAAATCTCAAACCAGAAATCACAAATTCAATTAGTGTACCTCTCCCAAGCCTATCCAAAAGTCACATAGTACCATGCCTATCCATCAAACACCACAATGCAATCAAAATCCTAACAACATGCCCATGATCCAAGATCAAGTGCAATCATGCAAAGATATTATCAATCACAAGCCTATTAAGAATGAACTAGAGTCTTCTAGTACCATACTTTTCCATCAAACACCATCATGTAATCCATGGCCTATCAAGCCTATCAAAGAAAATGAAAACATCCTATGTAATACAATTAGACTTTAAATATTTGAAGTAGCCATCTACAAATATCCATTCAAACATGGATTTATAATGCAAGTATGGACGCCATCAATAAAAAAGATTTGTATTAACCAAATATCCATATAGGCATACATCAATATCTGTCAATAGAAGTATAACATATATACAAAATAGCCATATAGGCTTACAAGAATGCCATATAGGCATACAATGTCAACTATGTACAATACAAAATATATGTCCACAAATGCCATATAGGCATACAACAAAGGAACACAATAAAAAGTCATTCCCCTCTGGCTGGTGAAGAGAATAAATCACGAGCAGCCTTTGATCTTCTAGGGGATGGAGACGCGCATGTGGGTGGTCTACTACAAACCCGAGGGCTACTCCTCCTATTTAGGTCTTCCTGCATCTTTACTTGTTACAATAAAAAGTATAGACATTAATATATAGAAATTACGTTTTATAAAAAATGAAACATTTAACAAAATAATCACTTACTGCTAACATATAATCTGTCTCCTCACTTGCCTCAATAGTAGGAATAGGCCCTGGTGATGTCATGTCCTATAGAAACCATCTAGATAGAAATTAAACTTCAAATCAATAATCTTTTGATTTTTCAAAAATAGACAACTATAACAATGAATGTAAATTGAAATTTACTAATCTGCCTTATACCCCTGTCAATGCCATGGAGCTATAAATCGCAGAGGCCACACCCTGCTCCATTGCCCTATGAACATGGGGAGGTGTCTCCGTAGCCTGCATCATCTGGAAATAAAACAACATTATTCAATTACGAAAACTATAATAGTGATGCAAATCATGGCTCCTAACATACACACACGTTCATCTAAACATGGAAGTACACACAATAAAGCACACAAATCACATACAAAAATTTAGTAAGTACAATTCATTCATTAAACTATTTATTTTATTACCTCCGTAAAGCTTTGAAGTCCACCACCGCTAGCAGGTGTTGCCGTGAAATCTATAGTATTAACCTATTCAACATCTAAAATCAGATATTAGAATACCATTCATATAACGATGCTATTCACATGTAATATTTATAATTGTTTACTAGTTACATACCTCGACAATAGATGATCTAGTGAAAAATGCAGGTGGAGAACCACTGAAAACTGCATCGACGCTATGACCTTGAAATTTCATTAAAATCATCAATTTAAATTAGTTAATCTTGTATTTCAAAAATGAAATTTAATAAATTAAATTCAATAAACTTGCTAATATTTACCTGAGTATCAAGGCTGAAAGTCTCACTCAGGAGGGTATCTGTCATCACCATCTGCTCAACTGCAGATGTAGCCTGTGCACCTGCATCCTGACTGTCCATGGGGTCATAACCATAGGCTGACCCGCAAGCCTGGCAAGTATGGGGTGGGACCCTACTCCTCGCACTATCTCCCAACCCACTCTATGTTGCAGGACCGGCATGCTCTATGATGCTCTGGGTCAAGGCACTAATCGACTGAAGTGTATCAACCTCAACACTCTCCTTCACAATGGAAGGGATAGAAACATGCTCGTGGGCTGGTCTGCTGATTACTCGTCTCACTACCCGTTGTGGGTCAAGACGTGCCCCTGGTCTATCTTGTGCTGACCCCCCACCTCTACCCTGGAAGTCCCGCATATCAAAATAGTTTGGCACTTTATTGAGGACAAACTCGCAGTAGAGTTTCCTCAAAAAGTATTACGAGACCTCATTATTATTGCATGGAGGATGGTCAAAAACCATCCACCACCTCTGCCCGAAATTGTCCCTTATCGCTTGGTTGTTGCACCAATGGATAGGGAACCTCTTGCATGTAATGGGTGGAGGTTGATTTGTTTGTGGGTTTGTGAAAATTGAACACAAGTCTAATTTTGTAATTTGTAATTTTTTCACATCTTGGTATGACAACTTGTCTGCATAGTAATCTCTAAACTCTCTCTTTTTATCCGTCCAACTAGTTATTTGCTTGCTAATTGAATCTACATTTGATAACATAGACTCAAGAGATTCGGGAAGCGTGGACCTATGCAAGGTTGAAGTGGAAGGATCTTTCAACCTTGCAATTATATCTTCAATTTCTTTTTTGTTGTTTTCAATTTGCCCCATTATATTTTCTTGTGTTCCAGGGGCATGTCGAGGAATGAATGGAGGAGGTTGTTGTTCTGCAGGTATTTCCTCCTCAGGATTTTGTGGATTTTGAGGAGGAGGAGGAGGAGGAGGAGGTGCATTAACATTTCCTGACAATTAACAAAATATACATCAAAAATCAACAAAAACCTACCTATTTAGAAACAAATTCAAACAAAAAAATAAATATAACTCACCCCTTTGGCATGCTCGATGTCGTGGCGGCATTTTGGCGACGAATCGATATACTTTTTGTGTTGAATGGTGTTTTGCAAAACGCGAGCGCGCTTTCGAGGGTTTGCAAGCCGCGGGTAGAGAGGAGAAAATAGAAAAATGAAATTGGAAACCTTTTTTTTATTTATATGAAGTCATAACGCGAGTGCGTTATGACTTAATTTTTTTTAAAATTAATTTGGCCACTTTTTGGCCCCCCATCTTCTTGCACTTACCCTTTGAATTATATGATATATTGAATGACTGAATCTACATTTGCTCCATATCTTTGAGTTGTTTCTGTTGTGTTTACTCTAGCTACACAGTCTGGATAGTTCTCCTTGTGGACTCTCCTAACCATGACTGCACCAAGTGGTATCAGAGCGAAAGTTAGAATCTTTGGGAGTGAATTGAGTGAAGTTGGCGAAGGAATTTTGTAAGATCTTGTTGTCGACAGATCGCCGAATTTGAGGTAGGTTACTTGTGTCACAACTGATCATAGATTGTGAGGCAGTTGTCACCTTGTAGCCTGATTGCCAAATTGAGGCAGTTTGCACTTGATCCTAGGAAGATGCCACTGAGGAGAATCCCTGCTATTGGAACAATGGCTGGTAGAATGGATGAGATGATGAAAACAATGAGAATTAGACTAAATGATGTTGAAGAAGATAAAAGAAAAGGACTAAGCCCTAGAATTGATATTGATAGTGATGAGAAAGAATTTCACTCTGCGAATCAAACTAAAGAAACCCTAGAAGGTGAATAAGAAGAATCAAATCAAGTCAAGATGTTGCAAGCTATTTCAAAGATTGGGAAAAGAGCTAGAGTTGATGTACCAAACTATATTGGCAATTTGAATCCTGAAGAGTTGATTGACTAGATAAATGACATGGAAGAGTACTTTGAGTATGAAGAAATTGAAGATTCAGAGAAGGTGAAATTTGCAAAAACAAAGCTGAAAGGACATGCTGCTATATGGTGGAAAGAAGTTCAGTTGGATAGAAACAGGAGAGGAAAGGAAAGTATTACAAAATGGGACAAGATGGTGACAAAATTGAAGAATCAGTTTATACCTATTGACTATGAGTTGGAACTGTTGAAGAGATTGCAAAACCTGAGACAAAAGGAAAAATCTACTAAGGAGTATACTGAAGAATTTCATAAGATGATCATAAGGACAGGACATGGTGAAGCAAGCAAGGAGAAAGTGCTAGATACATCAATGGACTGAGATTGAATATTCAAGAAGAACTGAGTTTTGTAAGGATGACAACATTAGAAGAAGCATATCAGTTTTCCCTGAAAGTTGAAGAAAAGTTTAACATGAGACATGATAAGAAACAAAGAGGTAGAGGAGGCAAATTTTAGAGAGGTAGAACATTTTTTGGAGGAGAAAGATCATATGCGGAGAAGAGCAGACAAGAGAATACATTCAAGGAGGATAGAGATAACAATGCATACCAGAGAGATGACAGAAATTTCTACCACAAAGGAAGCCCTAGTCCATACTGGAGTGAAGGATATAGAAGAGAAGGAAGAAGACTTGATAGGAGAACATTCAAAGGAACCTATTTCAAGTGTGGAGTTGAAGGACATAGAGCATTTGAATGTAATTAGGGGAATACAAGCAAGAGAACTGAGAACAGTGGAAGAGCAGCCTATGTGGAAGAACTTGTTGGATAACCTAGTTCAGTTGGTAAACCTGAGAAAGGAGAATCACTTGTCATGAGGAGATCACTATTTCAAGCAGAGACAAATGAAGAACCACCGCAAAGGAAAAGTTTGTTCAAAACTAGATGCAAATTAGGAGGCAAATGTTGCAAAGTTGTAATTGATAGTGGTAGTTCATATAACCTAGTTTTAGAAGAGATGGTGACTAAGCTGAAGTTGGAAAGATTGAAATACCCTAAGCCCTATCAGATAGCATGGATTCAAGATGATCATAAGGTATTGGTGAGTGAACAATGTTTGGTGAAATTTCATATTGGATCTTATCATGATGAAGTATTGTGTGATATTATGCCTATGGATGTATGTCATATTTTATTGGATAGACCTTGGCAGTATGATAGAAAAGCTATACATGATGGGAGAAAGAATACATACACTATAACATCAAATGGAGAGAGAATTACTTTGATTCATTTGGAAGATGATACTAAGAGTGAAGTATGTGGAAATGCTAGAATCTATTTGGTAGATGGAAGGAAATTTTTGGATGGTTTGAGACATGAGAATATGTGTTATGCTTTGATCCCTAAGAAGCCTAAAACCCTGAAGACTGAAGAATCACAATTAGAGGAGATAACTGAGTTGTTGATAGAGTATGAAGACACCATATCAGATAATATACCTGAAGGATTGCCACCAATTAGGAGTATCAATCATCACATGGATCTTATACTTGGAGCTAGTTTGCCTAACAAAGCAGCACACAGAATGACACCAGCAGAGAATGAAGAATTGAATAGACAGATACAGGAGTTGTTGAGAAAAGGTTTGATTAGAGAAATTTTGAGCCCTTGTGTAGTACCTACAATGTTAGCACCAAAGAAAGGTGGAGAATGGAGAATGTGTACAGACTCAAGAGTAATAAACAAGATCACAGTTACGTATAGATTTCCTTTACCTATGATGGATGATATCATGGATTGTTTGAGTGGACCAAAATGTTTCACAAAGATTTGATGAGTGGATACCATCAGATCAGAATCAGAGAAGGAGATGAATGGAAGACTACTTTTAAGACAAATGAAGGACTATATGAGTGGTTAGTGATGCCTTTTGGACGAAAAAATGCACCGAGTACTTTCATGAGATTGATGAATGAAGTTTTGAAGAAATTCTTGGGTAAGTTTGTTACTGTATATTTGGATGACATTCTAATTTTTGGTAAGACAAGAAGAACATTTGCAGCACCTTAGACAAGCATTGTAGAGACTAAGAGAAGAGAAGTTGCTGATAAACATCAAGAAGTGTAGCTTCATGAAGGAAGAGCTAGTATGCTTGGGATTTGTGATTTCTATGGAAGGATTGAAGATGGACCCTGAGAAAATGAGAGTAATGCATTGAAGAAGTCAGATCATTCCATGGATTGGCTAGTTTCTACCAGAAGTTCATCAGAAATTTTAGTTCAGTTTGTAACTCTATGACAGAGACAATGAGAGGTGATAGAAAAGATTTTAAGTGGACATCAGGGACAGACAAAAGTTTTGAATTGTTGAAGCAGAAAGTGATAGAGCAACCTGTTTTGGCATTACCAGATTTCAATAAGGTATTTCAAGTAGATTGTGATGCAAGTGGGAATGCAATAGGAGCAGTTAAGTCAAGAAGGTAGATCTATAGCATATTTCAGTGAGAAATTGAATGATGCAAGGAGAAGATATTCAGTCTATGATCAAGAGTTCTATGCCATAATTCAAGCCTTGAAGAAGTGGAGACATTACTTGTTTCCTAAGGAGTTTGTGTTGTATACAGATCATCAAGCCTTGTAATATTTGAACAGTCAAGGAAAGTTGAATTAGGGACACATGAGATGGGTAGAGTTCATGTAGAGTTATACATTTGTATTGAAGCATAGGAGTGGAAAATCAAACAAAGTTGTAGATGCATTGAGTAGGAGAAGAAACTTATTGACAGATATGAGAGTTGAAGTGTTGGGATTTGATGAATTGAAGAACATGTATGAGGAAGATCTTGATTTTGCAGAAGCTTGGGAAGCATGTAAGGAACATGTTGTGACATATAGGAGTAAGTGGTTGGACTATTTCATTCAATAAGATATGTTATTTAGAGAAAATCAGTTGTGCATACTTAGAAGTTCCATGAGAGGTAATTTGATGATCAAGGAGAAACATAGTAGTGGATTGGTGGGACATTTTGGCATTGATAAAATAGTGGCTTTGGTGAGTGAAAACTACTTTTGGCCTTAGATGCATAAGGATGTCAGGAAATTTGTGTAAAGTTGTAGAGTTTGTCAAGTTGCAAAAGGGAGTAGTCATAACACTGGATTGTATAAACCTTTGATAGTACCGGAGAGACCTTGGAAAGACATAAGCATAGATTTTGTAATGGGATTGCCAAAGACACAAAGAGGACATGATTCAATATTTGTAGTGGTGGATAGATTTTCAAATATGGCACATTTCATACCTTGTAAGAAGACAACTGATGCAGTGCATGTAGCTGACCTATTTTTCAAGGAGATTGTGAGATTGCATGGATTACCTAAGATCATAATTTCAGACAGAGACACAAGATTTCTTGGATATTTTTGGAAGACACTTTGGAAGAAGATGAAGAGAGAATTGAAGTTCAGTTCAAAATTTCATCCACAGACTGATGGATAGACATAGGTAGTGAATAAGAGTTTGGGACACTTGTTGAGATGTTTGGTTGGAGAGAAGGTAGGAAGTTGGGATTTGATTCTTTCACAAGTAGAGTTTGCATACAATAATTCAGTGAATAGGAGTACTGGAAGAACACCTTTTGAGATTAATATTGGAGTAAACCCTAGAGGAGTGACAGAGTTGAGAGACATCAGTATGGAAGATAAGAGGAGTGTAGAAGAAGAAGAATTTCCAGGACATATGGAGATAGTGCATAATCAGGTTAAAAATCATTTGGAAGAGATGAACAACAAGTATAAGAAGGCAGATGAGAAGAGAAGAAACAAATAATTTGCAGTTGGAGATGAATTGTTGGTATACTTGAGAAAAGAAAGATTTCTAGTTGGGACATATAACAAGTTGAAGATGAAGAAGTTTGGACCTTGTAGGATACTTAGAAAGTTTGATTTAGGAAATGCATATGAAGTGGAGTTACTAGAAACATTGGGCATATCACCTATTTTCAACATTGTAGACCTATACCAGTATCATGAAGCAGAGCTCAGTGACAGCATTGGAGAAGACATGAAGAAGTAGTTACCACAACAAGCACCTGAATAGATTGAGGATATTTTGGACAATAGAGTTGGACGCAACACCAGAGGAAGGCAATACAAAGAATACCTTGTGAAGTGGAAAGGCAGACCGATAGAAGTTTTATCATGGATTTCTCAAGCGGAGGTGGACTGTCTTGGTTTTCCTCTAGCCCCAGCAAAGTGAGGGACTCACTTTTTCAATAACCCCAAATGTCTGATGTAGGAGAATCCCTGGTTCAAGAGCAATCTTGCATCAACCAAAAACATTTGCATCTCAGTTTGTTTGCATTTTAGTTTGTTTCTTTTCAGTTTCCAGTTCAGTTCAGCCAGTAGTAGTTTTGTACTTTGGTCTGCATTCTACCATAGTTGCATTTTAGATCTTGTGGAGCTGGACTTAGTATCTAGATTTATCCATCTACATCATATCCAATTTTTAGAGCATTTAGATCAAGTACCGGAAAGTTATCGCTATCAAAAGATCAACTGTTTTCTCAGACAGAGCATCTTGACAGTCTCACATAATCAACTAAAGGAGAAGACTTGTAGAGAATTTCACGACTTGTGAAGCTAAAAGGCACATCATTCAATGTTTATTGGTTTGTGGCCAACCTTCCCTGAGATCCTCTCATCATTCCATTCATTTGCAGAGGAGTTCTATTCATTTAGGTCTGACCTATTCGTGTACACACGTTATAGCTCTTTGTTGGAGTTTGTGATCTTCCTTGGCCGATGCGGAGGAATCTTTTATACCAGAGATGATATATATTGATGTAATAGATGCCTAGGAAAGTAGTTATGATCATTAACATAAGTTCATAGTTTGGATTCTTTGCAAAGGAGCTTCAAAGCTATATCTTGTGCATATTTTGATATTTTGTAATTAGGCATGTGAGCCCTAATTGTAAGCTCACATGTTGCCAACCAATTTGTATTTGAATTATATGATATACCGAATGATTGAATCTACATTTGCTCCATATCTTTGAGTTGTTTCCATTGTGTTTACTCTAGCTACACGGTCTGGATAGTTCACCTTATGGACTCTCCTAACCATGACTACACCATGTTGGCATCAAATTGTGGTATCCTTGTGGAAGCATTGGTGTATGTGGTATTGTTAGGTATATTGAGAGTGATTTGTGGGGTAGATGTGGATATGGTTGATGTCTATGTGGAGGTAGCTATTGATGTGGTTGATGTGGCGGTGTTAGATGATGAAGGTTGTGATGTATTAGGGACATTGTTTGAGGAAGATGGTTGTGATGTAGAAGGTGGGTTAGGTACCTTAGCACCATTTTGGATCAAGATTTCTAGGTACTTATTAGGGTTTGACTTTAGGATACGGTCTAATAAATCCATTGAATTGGCATCTTACATAAAATCTATTACATCTTGATCGGTGTTGTTGGTGTTGGATGGTTGTGGCATGTTTCCCCAAGGATTTAACATAGCATTATTGTCATAGGATGTTTGTTGTTGGATTATTGGGACATTGTTTTGTCGGTTTGGGGCATTCCAATTCTAAATGGTTCCATTTCCTTGTTCTTCCTAGCTTGAGACCTTGTTTGTGGTATGCAATAAAAAGGTGTGGATTGGTTTGATTTGGTGATGATAAGGTGGGTGAAGGTTATGACCTTAAATTTTGATTTTCAAAAAGGTTTTAGACCAAAGATAAATGGATGAATGGATTATTTTGATAGTAGTGTATGAGAATGATTTTTGGATGAATGATCAAGGGATTGGATACTTTGGATATTTTTGAAGATGGTTTTGGGATGGATGACTTGGGATAAATTTGGATGATAAATGATCAAGGGATACTTTGATGATGATTTTGGATACTTTGGATAATGATTTTTGATGGGCGATGTAAGGGATACTTTGGATAAATTTTGATGATGTTTTGATAAATCAAATCAAAAGAGGGCTAAAAATAAATCTAGATCTTGTGGTTTTCAAAGGGATTTTCCTCTCTTTACTTAAGGTAGACTAAGACACTTAAGCAAAAAGGGGAAGGGGATTATTTTACTTGGGGTAGACAAGACCTCCAAGCAAAATAGGATCCTTAGAATTCACTAACTTAGTAGTATAGGCTTGTAATGTCCCCATTTTTAGGTTCTGTTGTAGTGCAGTTGGCACTGACCTTGTGGGTATGTGTCAATGTTATTAGAGGGGTTATTTAAGGATTCCAATGAGATCAATTGGTCTAGAGGACTCATATGCTATTTTCTGGGGTGATTTCCAGTTTCTGGTGTGTTCTCTAAGAATCTTGGAGAGGGCGTCTATTTATAGTAAGTCACCTGGTTGGCTCCGTTTATCATTATTCTTCATCAGGATCACTCCAGTGCAATTAGTTTTTGATTCCGATGCATTCCAGTGGTTTCTGAAAATGAGTGTATTATTGGCTTTACTTAATTATTTTACTAAGGTTGCTAAATATTATTTAAAATATTTTAAAAGCACCTTAGTGTTATAGCTCATCAGAACGGGGATGAAATGTTTTAAATTATGGATACATTAAACAAGGACCTTGCATGTCAAATTATCATTATTTTAATTAAAAGGCCTTTTACGGAGCTAAAATGGAGTTTAAATAAAAAAGTGAATTTTAAAATAGAAGCTTCTGGAGAGTTTGGCGGAAAAAGTATAAAAAGACATTTGAGGGGCTCATTTGGATTAGGCAATTTATTTTATTTATCTGATTGAAACCCTTATGATTCTAGTGATGGAACTTGGTTCATCTCAGCCTTCTTGAAGATGAAAACCCTCTTGGAGATGATCAACCTCGGTGGTGAAAGATCCTCTCAGGTTGTTGTTGGTAGTTTCACATAGAGGCTACACATTGTTCTCCATTGCATATCGAAGGTTTAGTGCTGGAGCTGAGAGATATATTCTACAAGTTTTGGTATTTGTTTGTAGGGCAAAGATAAATTTGGATTTTATAGATCGAAGGTGTTGTAGGTTGTCGTGGAGAAGTTATCCAGTGTGAATATCATATTTTTCTCTATGATAATTTAATAGGCATATTGGAGGTAATGTTGACTAAATTTTAGACATTCTAGAGCAGATTTGAGTGGGTTTTGTTGTAGGGTTTTTTACCCTTGTTGGTTGTGCCAATTTCTCTACTAGTTGTACCATTCTGGCATTCATTTGGGATTTGTTTTTAATTGTTTTCTCCACCTTTTATGGTGTTGTATGAAGTTGAGGTTAGTGCACCAAGTGAAATCAAATTTCAGCACAAAGATCAAGGGTTTGGAGGAGTAAATGTTTATGACAACAGTCTGATATCATGCTACAATAGCTTATGTGTACTTGGGAATTACATATTTTCATTTGTGGAGTGTTCTTTTGGCATTGTACTTCCATGGTGGATGATTGAACTTTGTAACAACAAACTATTCTATCATAGATCAATATATTATTGCTAGATTCAAGGTCAGATTTGTGTTTCATTGTTATTTCTATTGCATGCAAAGTGTTTTTTATAATGTCAATGTTGTTTATCTGCAAATTTGAGATGTTTCTTGTGTACTTTCAATTCCCAACTACATATTGAATGATCCCAAACAAAAATACATTGAAATGCATTCAAAACAACACCAAAACAACAAACAAAAAAGTGTTTGACAAAATTTCAGCGCACTAGAAGTCAATAATCTTACTGGGTGTTTGAGAAAAAAATAATTCCAAACTAGGGTGTATATTACAGTGGTATTAGAGCTGGTTTTCCTGCTAGCCTGTTAGAGTTCTAACTTTTGTTGCAGTTTCCTCAGTTAGTATTCAGCTTTTCAGCAGCTAAAAGTTTTGTTTAATGGTTACAAATCATGAAGCCACTCACGAAAGAAGAAATTTCGAAAGAATACCAAACAATGGGAGCAGAGTTGCATGCTTTAATCTCATTTGTAGAATTCATGGATGTCAAGGTAGGAGTAAAGCTTTACCATGTAGGTGAGGATCTTGAAGACCTATATCAACCAAAAGATGTTCTTCTAAGTACTTTGGAGGAAGTTGAGGGTTGTTTATACATGGTGAATCAATCACCTTCTCAAGGAATGTAAGAAAATATGAAACCTTTAGTGACTTCCTTGGGTAAGAGAAAATTCTTGAGACACAAAGATAATGATGTAAGACTACTTGTTGCTTCTTGTTTAAGTAAAATCATGAGAATTATAGCTCCTACTACTCCATACAATGACAACACAATGAAAGAGGTAATTCAACTGATGGTGGATAGTTTTCTGGATATTGATGATATCACATGTTCTCATTTTTCTAGAAGGGTTGCTATACTTAAAATATTTGCAGAAATCAGATTGAGTAACCTTGTATTGGATTTGGGATTGGATGATTTGATCTATAGCATGTTTCACCATTTCTTTACTTCAATCAGGATAGAACATGATGACGATGTTATGGCAGCCATGCAAAACATTATGGTTATGACTATTAATGAGAGTGAAGATGTGTCACAACCACTATTTTCTATTCTATCAACTAATAGAAAAAATAGGATTCTTGGAATTCCATAAGTTAAAGGGAGATTAGCTAGAAGGGTGATTGATCAATGTGATAAGAAATTGAAACCTTTCTTAGATAGTGAGAAGCGGGAAAATGAAAAGAGAATTATGGCATAACATTTGGATGATGGTGCCTTGACTCATGAGGACTTTGTGATAGGGCTTCATGATGATTCTTTGGTCTTGCATGCAGCTACTATGGATGAGGTGGTGCATGAAGAAAAGGACAAAAAAATAACTTTGGATACTAGTTTGGATTCAACTAGTGATGATTCTAATGACTTCCTTGATGATTCCTATGGAGCAGATGATTGTGTTGAGTTCACTCATGTTTTTTAGATGAAGCGCATGGAGAAAGCAAATATGATAATGACTTCAAAACAACTTCTGATGATCCCTTATCTTATTTTGGTGATGTTAACACTGGTGGCCTTGGATTTGACTTTCAAACCAAGCTTATGGAGAAAGATACTTGAGTTGACATCAATATTGGTGAGTTGGAGAATGATTTATTTCTTGAGAACAAATCTGATTTATCAACACATGAAGCTAACTTTGAGCAGGGGTTTAGTGATTTTGATGATTTGAATGCACAATTTACTGCTGAAATTGATAATGGGAAGGCTCAGGTGATTTGGGACAGCCTTGGAGTCATTAATGACAGGTATGAAGGTTCTAAGTTTAGTATTCATCATAGCAGTAGTTCATTTCCTTTGCATGGATATGATTGCAACAATAAATTTGTGGTGAATACAGATCACCCATTATTTGAGATGGGTGTTGATATGACTCATGACAATCCACTACTTGAGTTGGATGATGGAGTTGTTTCCGATGGTAGTATTGCACTTGGGAAAAATAACAAGGTATGGGATCCAAAAGAAGATTCAGAATTTGAGTTGGAGTGTGGTACTCATCTTGGTTTTGATTCAGGTTCACTATATGAGGAGTTTGGTTACCCTCCCAAGAGACCATCAGATATGAAATGTGTAAATGAGGAGACGGATGAAGTTTGCATTTCAGATGATAAGACATGAGGAGGCATCATCATTCCTTGCTACATTGGGAATTGGAAGGTAACCTGGATATGCAAATTAATGATTTCAGTTGAGAATCATTTCCTTGTTGGTATTTATTATGAGTTACTTCATTCCTGCATGATGTTTGGTCTTGAGTTCTGGAGATGAGAAATAAGCGTGTCATTTCATACCTTAGCTGAGTTGGTGAGTAGTATTGCATGCTTCTCATATGTAGTTAGTGATGCATTTCTGTCATGGGATGTATTGATTTTGGGAGATCATTCTTGGCTGGGTATCCATGCTTGGAGTTCTCAACAAGAATTGTTAGAGAGTATTGGGAAGCATAAGAGTGATCTTTAGAGGGATAAAGATCAAAATTTTAGACTTAATAATTATATCCCTTCCCTTACTAGCCATTTCGTTAGTCCATTTGTTTGTCTAAAAATGGATTGGAGAGAAATTTTAAGGATTGGGTCAGTGAACGATTGGTCGCTCTTGGGTGTGTTCTTTGGCAAAGATTGGATCAGTCTTTCCATTTTGAGCTTGTTGTTTGGTGGCAGGTCATCCAATTCATTTTTTGGTTTGCTTTCATTTAGAAAAATTGGCACATTATTCTATGTTAGGGAAGTGAAATTTTTAGTTGGAAACCGCTTGGAAGTGTTTCCTAGCCACTTCTGAGTTGATTTGGGGTAGCATAATGCTTTTCACACATTCTTATATTTGGGAAATGTATTGGGGCCACTGTTGTCCTTGGTGTAGAGCACTAAAATTAGATTGTGCCTCTCTAATTTTGGTTTTGTACAACAATCATTATTGTTTACTTCAGACCCTCCTAACTTAGAGAATTCATCTTGTGAAGGTTTGTGATGTAAACTTTGATAGTTTGTCCTCAGTGTGGGTTTAGGACATCGAGTTTCCACATGCTATGATTCATCTTTTAGAGGGTCTTGGAGTTGTAACCATGAGTGTTAGCACCACTATTCACTTTTTGATTAGCCTACACATGACATCAGCTCTTGACCCGCAGCTGTGTTGGTTTGTCTTTTTAGAGCAGTAGTGGAGTATTTGGTGGTTGGAGTTGGTTGCTGGAGGTGATTTGATCATAGGAGATGACTCTTTGGTTACTTCCATACTCATGCCTCCTATATTTTCATTAGGATTTTAGATTGATTGTTATTGTCCTTATATTTCCATGATGGTTATGGTGACATTTTTTATTGAGCCAATTGGTTTTGAGCTTTGGCAGGTTTTTGGGCAGCTAGTTGTGAGAGTTTCTCTGGCCACAATTTAGTTATTTCTTGTTTCCACTTTGGTGAGTGATGGTTACTACAGGCATTTCATGGTGTTGGCATGCATATCATCAGATGATGCTTTGATGATTGCAGTGGGTTGGGTGTTTTGGTGTGTTCGAATCCGTTATTTTGACACTTGGAGGTTAAGTGTCGATGATATGATTTTAGTTGGCAATAGTAGAGACATTCCCTCCTTGGCAGATTTTAGAGTGATGACTGTGATTGGACTGCTTCATCTTTGGGATGTCATGAGAGGTCTCACTTAGTTTTTTTCCTTATGGCAGAGCAGGTTTATTTTTTTGTTGCCGAAATTCGTGATAGGCAGTGAGATTGCAAACGTAGACCTTACTGTGATGTTTCAACAGGAGTTGTTTCATAGTATAGGTTTCAACCCTTCCAGGTATTTTAGTTTGGGTTTTGACAGTGGTCACTTTTTGGGGTTCCAAGAGAGGATAGTGCAGTTTTGGCACGATGGTTTTATAGTCATGATCAGAGTGGTGCAATGTCAACATGGTGGTTCTTTCCTGAGATTGGCATGGGACCTTGGATCATTTTTTATTTTAGTTGGACCAGTCTGATGATTGTAGGGGTTGTTTTGGCATTGCTTGAGGACACGTAATCTTTGGGAAGGGCAAACTATAATGTACCTATTTTCAGGTTTTGTTATAGTGCAGTTGGTACTGACCTTGTGGGTGTGTGTCAACGTTATCAGATGAGTCATTTAATGATTCCAATGAGACCAGTTGGTCTAGAGGACTCATATGCTGCTATTTGGGGTGATTTATGGCTTCTGGTGTGCTCTCCAAGAATCTTGGAGAAGGCATCTATTTATAGTAAGTCACTCGGTTGGCTCCGTTTATCTTTATTCTTCATCGGGATCACTCCAGTGTAGTTAGTTTTCAATTTTGATGCATTCCGGTAGTTTCTGCAAAATAAGTGTATTATTGGCTTTATTTAATTATTTTACTAAGGTTGCTACATATTATTTAAAATATTTTTAAAGCACCTTAGTATTATAGCTTATCAGAACTGGGATGAAATGTTTTAAATTATGGATACATTAAAAAAGGACCTTGCGTGTCAAATTATCATTATTTTAATTGAAAGGTCTTTTACAGAGCTAAAATGGAGTTTTAATTAAAAGTGAATTTTAAAATAGAAGCTTCTAGAGAGTTTGGTGGAAAAAGTATAAAATGGCATTTGAGGGGCTCATTTGGATTAGGTGGTTTATTCTATTTCTCTGATTGAAACCCTTGTGGTTCTAGAGATGGAACTTGGTTCATCTCAGCTTTCTTTAGGATGAAAAACCCTCTTGGAGATGATCAACCTCGGTGGTGAAAGATCCTCTCAGGTTGATTGTTGGTAGTTTTGCACAGAGGCTACACATTGTTCTTCATTGCATATTGAAGGTTTAGTCCTGGAGCTGAGAGAGATATTCTACAGGTTTTGGTATTTTGTTTGGAAGGCAAAGATAAATTTGGCTTTTACAGATCAAAGGTGTTGTAGGTTGTCGCAGAGAATTTATCTAGTGCGAATATCATATTTTTCTCCATGATAATTTAATAGACATATTGGAGGTAATGTTGACTGAATTTTAGACATTATAGAGCAGATTTGAGTGGGTTTTGCTATAGGGTTTGTTACCCTTGCTGGCTGTACCAATTTCTCTACTGGCTGTGCCATTCTGGCATTCATTTGGGAGTTGTTTTAATTGTTTTCTCCACCTTTTATGCTGTTGTATGAAGTTGAGGTTAGCGCACCAAGTGAAAGTAAATGTTTATGACAGCAGTCTGATATCATGCTACAACAGCTTATGTGTACTTGGGAATTACATATTTTCATTTGTGGAGTGTTCTCTTGGCATTGTACTTCCATGGTGGATGACTAAACTTTATAACAACAAACTATTCTATCACATATCAATATATTATTGCTGGATTCAAGGTTATATTTGTGTTTCATTGTTATTTCTATTGCATGCAGAGTGTTTGTTATAATGTCAATGTTGTTTATCTACAAATTTGAGATGTTTCTTGAGGAATTTCAATTCCCAACTACATATTGAATGATCCCAAACACAAATACATTGAAATGCATTTGAAACAACACCAAAACAACAAACAAAAAGTGTTTGACGAAATGTTAGCTCACTAGAAGTTAGTAATCTTACTGGGTGTTTGAGAAAAAAATTGTTCCAAACTAGGGTGTATATTACAAGGCTCCTAAGCCAATTTCTTTTAAGGTTGATAAGGATAATTTATAAAACAACTTAAGGTAGACAAATGCTTAAGATTTCTATAAATTAGAGGGTGAAGGATGAGATATGGATTTAGATTTGCACAAATTTGATTTGAGGGATAATTTTGGTTATTGATTTGATTTGATTTGGATAGGATAATGTTGATTGATGTTTGGATGATGATTTTTGATTTGGTTTGGATAGGATTTGGATTTAATTGGATTGTGGTTGAGATGATTTGGATTTGGGTTGGATTAAGGTTATGATTTGAAGGATATTGGGATTTTGATTTGGAGAAATTGGGATGAAAGGTTTGGGTGATGATGTTGATTGGAGTTAGAAAGGATGAAATGGGGATGAAGGTCCAAAATGAAAATAAAAAATGTTTCCTAAGGTTAAAGGGATGAATGTGGGATAATAGACTTGGACTAGGGTTTGAATGAGGTGATTTTTTTTTGGATTTGGATGGAATTGAGATGAAAGTTTGGGGATACTGATTAGAATTTGAATGGATGGATGAGGTTAAAGGTCCAAAGTGAAAATCAAGATATTTCCTCAGGTCCAATGGTATGATATGGGATGATGGAAATTTGACAAAGGATGGACTTAGATTAATGGATGATTTTTGGGATGGTTGTCAAAGATTACCACGCCACAAGGAAAATCAAATTTTTCTAGGAAGATCAACTATAGGCAAATTAATGATGTTTGGTCATGGAGACAAAAGGCGCTATAATATGACCCAAAGGTGCTAACAGAGGAACTGAAAGCGTTGAAGGATGACTAAAGGCTCTAACAGAGGGTATTTTGGTGATAACAGTCAAGTGGAAGGCACTAATAGGGATTCCAAAAGTGTCAAACAGAGGATTGAAGGCACTGTTTGTCTGTTCAAAGGTTGAAATTGATTGAATTGGTGAAAATTTTTGGATCTTTCAGATTCAAAAGTTCTTGGCAAGCATTTAATCAAGCAAGAAAACACAATGGCTTGACTTCAAAGGGTGGATTTTGATTGTTGGCTTGTATGGGTTTCGATAGAGAAGACACAACATTCACATGAACATCCTAGAAATTATTCAGGTGGGAGTGTCACATCCAACAGACCCACTTAGGTGTGGTTTCAATCTCCATTTTTAGAAAATGGTGACTTCCACCCCCTTGATACCAACTACCATTACTTGGTTGGCTAGAGAATGCAAGGTCATGGACCACATTACACCTCTCACCTTAGAGATGAAATGTCTTTCCTAAGGTTTATCAAAACTCATCACAATAGAGGTAATAACATGGGCTCTTCCCCTCCTACTGTAGCGATGCACTATGGATGTGACAACTAAAAGGTCTTATGCTAGGATTGTACAAGCTTCTAGGGAGTCCTTTATATACGCCAGGTACGTGAGGCCCAAACCATGAACACTAGTCCATTGAAGGGATGTGGCACAAGCGGTCAAGCAAGCACCATGTCACCTTGTGTCCAGAATCACCTGGGGGCCCAAGGTTGTCCCAATGACAATGCAACTAGATTGGGGTACAAGTTTCCTTCTCCCCCTTTGATATACCCACCAGTACACATGGTTGAGGTCATCCCTTGGGGTGATGAAATCCCCAAGCAGGCCTCTTAAGAATAAATTACCCCTTGTCTTTGATCACCCAAGATCGCACTAGGCACGAGGGGAGAGCATACACAAAAAAGGTAACCCCTTCAGGATACACTTAAAAGCAAAGAAAGTTTACAAGTAGACTTTTGATCCCTAAGATCATCCTAAGGTGCGAGGGGAGAGCATATGTCTACAAGCAAACAAGACATTGCAAACAAGATTAATTTCCTTCTACTCTAACTTTAGTGCAACTAAGATCTGGTGATAAAAACAAACTTTGACCAGTGAATCTGCATCAAAGAAGTTAGTAGTTTGATAAATAGATCTTGGACAAACATTTTGGATGCCTGCACAAATAAGTTATACCCCTGCATAGACTTACAAACTCTATCAGAAAAAAGATGCTAAAACAGAGAAGATATGCGTTGACAGATAGACAGATTGCGCTAAACAAAGAGCAAATGGCATTAAAACAAACACTATCTATGCTAAAACAAAGAAAAAAAGTATTGAACAAAGAACTACAAGTGCTAAGATAGACACTAACTGCGCTAAAACAAACTCTGAATGTGCTGAAACAAACTCAAATTATGCTAAAATAGTGAAAAAGAAAATTTATAACTGTCTATCATTTGTCACAGAACTGAGGGCCCAATTGTCAGTGTTGAAGGCACTAAAATGGTAGAATGTGAAGGACCTGCACAAAAATAAAGATTCTTTGCACCAAATGATCAAATAATAGGTTAGATAGCCTGCAAAAGTTAGTTCCAAGAGGTACACAATAGTTTGTCACTCAAAAACAAAGTTAGTAGTGTGAGATATATAAGATAAAACTAAGCCTAGGTATTTCTTCCAAAATAGGTTAAACAAAGTGATAACATAGCACCCTAAGGCCTAGAAACTTTGTTAAAACAAAAAACTAAAACTTGCACACAGTGGTCAATGCCAAAAATTAGAGATAAAAATGCTTTTAAGAAAAAAAAATTGATATTGTCGCGTGAAAAGGCGTTGAACCAAACACAAATGTTGTTAAAACAGATGCAGATGACACTAACAGAGTAGCAAAAGGTGCTAATAGAGTTTCTAATGGCACTGAAACAGTCTCTAAAGGTGCTAAACCATGAACAAAAGGCGTGACTGCAAGAACAAAGTGTGCTAATCCGACCTGCAATGTCAAAATCTTCCAAAAACACTCACAAAAAGGTTAGATTCAAGGACAAGGGTCCTACCGGGCACGCCAAATGAAGATGAAAAAGAATTCAAAGACTCCAATAACATGAAAGGAAAGCTAAACACACAACATTATACCTTCCAAGCCCTTGAATCTCCCTCACTCCTTGATAAGGTTGAGGAGAATGCACCCAGAGTCTTCCTAGCTTTACCCAAATGTGAATAATGGATGTGGATTGCTCTCAAATTAAACACAATTTTGAAAAAATAAGGCTATGAGGAGGGATTTTGGCATAATAAACTTGCAATGAGATGAGATGTGAAAATGGCTTGTGGAGGCTTGTATTTATAGGCAAATTCGAGGGGAAATGGGATCAATGGCTAGGATTGAAAGCTCAAATCCAATGGTGGAAATGAGAGTATGAGATGGAGGGCTTAGATTTTATCAACAAGATTGGAGGGTTGAGATTATTTGTGAATTTTAAATTCACATTGGGAAGGGTTAGCATTAGCGAGGACTAAGACACGAGGAAATAAAAAATTAATTTCCTTGGGAGGTGTTGGAATAAAAAAATTAAGATTTATGGGTGAGTGTGAATGCATGTGACACATGTTTTATTTTGGCAAAGACATGTGTGAGCTCTTTGCATGAAAAAGAGCTCTTACATGCAAAAGGAAAGATGAGGTGTAAGGGTCATGTGACTCTTTTGAATAAAAGATAATTTTTTATTAAAGGGGTGCGGGAGAAGGTGTTAAGCAAGGTTTGACCCACTTAATTAAGTGATTTAGCTTAATTAATGTGGCTGTAGAAAATTAGTGAGTGGATTAATTAGGGGTTAAAGTTAATTAAATAATGATTTATTTAATTAATTTAGGTCTAGGTGTTATGTAGGCTAGGGTAGCTAATTAAATAATTGATATTTATTCAATTAGGCTAGGTTTAGGTTATATGGTAGGGTAGATTAATTAAATAAGCACATGTTTTATTTAATTAATCATGATTAGAAGATGGAGAAATTAACCAAATAAATATTTAGAATATTTATTTAATTAATGAGGAATGAAGTTGTAAGGTGTAGTGATGAATTAATTGAATTAATTCATTACCAAGGATGAATTTGGGGTAAATGGATAAGGGTGAATGGTTAGGATTGGCTTAGGGTTAATTAATTAAATAATTTGATTTTTATTTAATTAATTGGTGAAAGGGGGAATTAGTAGGGTGGTTGATGCGGGAAAGTGGCTTGTGGGGTCAAGACATTTTCAGGTGTCTATAGGACCCTATCCCTATGCTTAGGAATCCTAAGGGCCTCCCTAGATGCAATGAAATTCTAACTTGGCTGATAACCTGAGCCATGTCTATAGGGTGATAACTAGGTAGAGGAATATCACAAGAAATGGTAACATCACTTGCATTGAGGATGAAAGATATCAACTAACTAGAAGAGATATCCATACCTTTCCATTCTTTCTTTTTATCATTACTATTTTTGGACTTATTTGGCACTTGGGGTTGGCTTTCTTTGTCATCATTCTTTAAATTGTGCACTTTTGGGATGGACGCAACAACTAGTTGCACCACTCGTGCTGGAGCTTTTTGCACTTTTTTTTTTAAATTTTTGATAGTTGTGATGGAGTCTTCTTCTTTTCTGGATTCCTCTTTGGAGCATTGCTTCCCTTATTAGCAACCACTTTATTCTTTTCCTTTTCAGTCCCAACTTTATTCCTAGCTAAATTTGTAGCAGCATCACTTGCATGTAGGCACATGTCTATTTCTCAATTGATACCCACTTTGGACCCGCACTATAGTTGCATCAATCAACACCTTCATGTCTTCCTTGGATGGCTTAGACTGTTGATATTTTTGGTGCATGAGGTCCCTTAGATGCTCAAAATCATGAGCATGTTGTTTATATTTTTAGAACCAACACTATAATTATGTTGGTAAACATGATCTTCTTCATTATAACTATCAAAACCAATATCCTCATCCAGTTGCTCATAACATTTAGTATCAAACTACTTTTTTTCATCCTCATAGTACTCAACAACACCTTCTTCATTTAGAAATTGTTCTTCTCTACTCATCGAGTAAGCATTATCTGCACAATTTGTTGAGTCATGTAGGAGATAGCATGCCTTGCACCCGAGTGAAACCTCTTGGTAGTTGATTTTATCCTTTCTCAATGGATCAGGTGTATCCCTCTTAGTCTACTTGAAACTAACATGTCTAGGGGATTATTGTCTATCATTTTGATGTGGTCTCTTGGACCAATTAGTATTATAGGGTCTATTGTACAACCTTTGACTTTCATTGAAGTGTGTTGCTACACCTTATGATGGCAATCTCTTTTAATTTTGTGCCACTTTGTAGGATAAATCCTTCATGACTCCCATGAGCTTATCTAACTGATCTTCAATGGTGAGAGGCCTATTCATGGCTACCCTATCAAGCTGGGAAATATTTACATCTAACCTCTTTACATTCTTTCTTGATGCTCTCATGTTAATCTCTATGTTTATAGCTATAGCATAAGCTTCCCTCAATGTTTGTGGACTCTTGTCTCATAGATAATACCCAAATGTTGAATCAAAAGTACCACAATACATCACCAAACACATTGATTCATTTGATCTAAGGTTTGGGGGTAGCCTCCTCATTGTCATGATGAACTTGTTGTTGAAGTCCACCACTGTTTCATTTATTCCCTTTTTGATAGTTGTGAGCTCATGTATAGAAAATTTTGAATCAAACCTATCCTCATATTATAATCTAAAAACTCTCATGAACTCCTCCCATGAATCAAGACTATTATTTGAAAGACTTTTGTACCATTCTTTGGTACTCTCTTTTAATGAATGCATAAACAATTTCATCATGACATCCTCATCATCTATTTTATACTCATTTGTGACATGAGTGAGGTTCCTACCCTATTGCCCCATTTGTTGATATTGTTGATGTTGTTGTTAATTCGTTACAACTCAGGGATTTTGAACATTTTGATGTTGAGGTTGATTTTATGCATTCTAAGAAAATTGAGCATGCTGCAAATCAAGTAGGGTTTGCACCTCTCTCTACCTCTGTCTATTATGGTAAGTAAGTCTAACTCATCATCAAGAGTCATTTCCCTTTCATTGGCATCAAGCTATTTGTGTTTATTTTCATCATCAAGGATGTTGTCATGCTGATTTCTAAATGACCTAGTAGGTGAAGTAGGATCCTGGGCAGCCCAAAATGTCTCTTCATTTTCATTGAGCATTCCAAATTTTCTCATGTTTGCATCACGAGATCTATCTATACTTCCCCTACCAATAATGTTCTCATTTCTCTAAACCTCATATTCATCTCTATCTACTCTTCTATTCATTCTTAGCATATTATCAGTAGAATCCTTATATGTATACTAATATTCATATCTGAAATCATCAAATGTGTCATTTCTTCCTAATGTCCCCACTAGATCTGGAACATTTAGTGGTGGTAACACACCAGGAGTTCTTTCTCTCCATCTATTTCTTTGATTCCTCATGCTTCCTAAGGAATCATCACGTCTTAACTGACCTTGGGATCTTCTTCGATCCATAATAAATTCTTCACTTGGCTATGAATTGATTTCTAGGTTGCCTTAAACAGAGTCACCACTTCCCATATGGGAAGAAAATAGCTAAATTTTCAATGTATTACAGAGCTACAATAATCTCAACCAAAATTAACTAGATCCATAGTAATGGTGTCAAATATTGGGTCTCAAAACTGGAGGCCTTCTCTTATAACATCACCACCAAGAATGACACAAAGGGGAAACAAATATCACTAGCATGGAGAGTTATATATCAACAAAGAGAGGGTGTTTTTGGTCCAACGCATAGGATAGGGTAGTTCCTCTTCTGCTTTAGGCTCTGTAAAACCTAGGGGGTATTCCCTTGAGGTTTGAAATACATGATAACAATTGGAATAGAGATTTGACTACCATGTTCAAATGCCAATTTGGGACAAGCTCACTTGACGTCACTAACATCATATCAAAAGAAAGGATATAAGTGCACCAAAAGAGTACAATTAGTTTCAATCACTAAAGATGAATCCCCTTAACATTACATACACACTTATATCTTCCATCCATAGCATTACACCCTCTACATATTTATCTAACACTAGCTCACCTGAAATATTTATTTGCAACAATGGATTGCTATAATGGGTGAAAATCCTACATACACAAACTTCTAAATATTTATTTGACACCAGCACTCTTTTAAATATAACAAATATAATTATGTTGGTTTGTGAATGCAAGTAGAATCTAAAATAATCTAACAATCTACTCCTAAGATACAGGTATGATATTTTGGTTTGAAGGCTTGTAATTGACCATGAGCTTCCAAGACCGATGCCAATCTATTAGGTAACAAAGCCCAAGTGACCAACAGGAAATGACAGATTGAAATCAAATGAATACGAGTTATGCATGAAACATACACCATAGATATAACATGAAATAACATAGCATACTTAGTAATCCATTCCCATATAGCAAGAATCTATTTTAAATGTAGAAATGACCATCACAAAGCTTGCAATGAATTAAGATGTTGCAACATTCTTCAAATCTGCATTACAATCATGCCACCAAATGTGGTAAAGGGAAAAACATAGTTGTGACTAGGGCATCCCTAAAAACTCACAAATGGGCATGGAGACATTCTGTTATAAAATACCATTACATTACAAATATCCCTATGATCTAAAAACATGTTGCTCCCATTGGAAAGAACTGGCATGATTTGAAACCTGCAAAAATCCATGGTACTTGTAGGCATCTAGGAAGATGGCTCAATGACCAACTTGTGAAATATCTCTATTTATTGTATATAGCACTATATTTTTAGCTTGTTGGTATGGGTGGAAAAACAATTAGGGCAACCACTTGTAGCAATTAATCTCCACCTACCAACCACCAACCACAATAAAATAATCCACTCATAGCATTTAATTCTACCTACCACGAATCTTGTTGAACTAAGCTTTAATGGCACCATCGGGAGGTATGCAAGGGTTTAAAATAGACAAACCTATAGAAAACATGTTTTGCAACTTTTACAATACTTTAAAATTTTAATTTTTGTGTTTTCAACACTTACACTCTCGACAAGAACTTTTTCAAAGATTTCCTAGTCACCAAGAACTCTCTAACCACTGCTTGCTTTCTCCTTTCTACATTGTTCCTATTCGTTGGTGATTTCCCATCCACTAGGAATTCGTCGAAATATTCTCCTTGCTTCTTTCTCTTTCTTGTTCACTTTGTTCCACCTCATTGGGGATTTCCCACCAACCAAGAACACTTTGATCTTCACTTGACTATTTTTTGAAGTTTTTTCTAGATTTTTAAAGGCATGCAGTAGGGCAAAGCATAGGGGGACAACACAAGGGACCACTCGATGGATACTGGGCAAAATAATGCAGGTTTGGGAGTTGAAAAATATGGCTACCAACACCATGGCTTTTTGCATTGATTTTCATGCCAAGACAAAATTGTAATTTGGGCCATTGGGTACTTAGGATTGAGGTATAGAGTAGGAAAGGAATGGCCTCTCACCACTTGCTAGAATTTTAAAGGTATTCGTGGATAGAGCTAGTTGAGAGTTTAACCAATTAATAACATAAACACATTGGGGTTAAATAAAACATGTGATTAAATATGATAATCACACCATGCATCAAATACTTCATAAGGATTTTGGAATTGGATGTATAGGACATGCTACAACTCTTGGAAGTTAATGAGTGTCATTGAGTAACCTCATGCGAGGTATGATTTCCTACTCAACATTGTACATAGTTGTGTTAGTGTATTGAGAGTCCTGGGGCTTACTTCTAGGACCCTCATCCTATCTTATTAACGAATTTGGTATATGAAATGTGTTGAGACCCATACATATATGTTGGTGGCTTGTTGTACCCTCATACATGTATGTTGTTTGTATTTATTCATGTGTTTAATTACATACATTTATGGTGTGGAAACCTTTGTGAATGCATGTTGGATTCTTTTTGTATTTTGAATTATGTGCATTAAAGGTGTGAGGAACCCTTATGCATGAATGTTGTTTGGTATCCTCTTTATACTCTTGTTGGCATGATTTTTGATACTTATACTATTGTATGTATTCATTAGCATGGGTTGCTACATGTGTTGTTGTATGCATTGATTGGCATGAGTGTTTCCATGTACTCCTTATTTGTATGTGTGATTAATACTCAATTCCACTATCTTTTAACATTATGAGGTGGGATTGAGGGTTCCACATGATTGAGTAGTGCTAAACCATTGTTGGGGTCAGATAGACTTAGATTATTCTCATTGGAGAGCATGTTGGACTCATGGTATTATGCTTCTTGTATCTCTTCTTTGTTATAATTTTGTAAACATTGAAAACCATGGCCTAGAGACCATTATAATAAGAGAATAGTTGTAAATTATTATATCCTCTTATGTTGGTTATGATCCATCCATGTTTGGGATGAGACCCTTTAACTTTAATCATTATTGGATATCATTTTGGATGTTTTCCCTCCTCATCTTGTGAGGCTTTAAGCATGATTTGTTATCCCAAAATCATGTTATATTAGCTTGTTTTCTTCAATTTATGAAATGTTGTAATTATGTTCAGGGATGCTTTGTTAAATATTTGTGATCCATGCAAATAAGTGGTGAGGTGCCTACCTTTGATTTTGGCATGTGTTAATATTGGTGCCAATTGTGCATCATCTTGTATCACTTTTATCATATTTTGCTTTGTGGAGGTAAAAATGGTAGAGCACCTATTTTCATATTTTGGTAAAATGGTTATGCAAACTAGAGTAGATGGATTAGATTCTTTGTTTATTTAATGTAATTAAAATATTTCTTGGTTTAATCGAAAACAATACCCTAGGGTGGTTGTACCCCTAGCCTATTTACTGTCTCTATAGCATGTGTTTCCATGTGAGTAGGAGTGTGTCATTGGTGGTTGAGGATTTCATACACAACCAAAAGTATCTAAGGATTTATGCCTTGGTATCTAGATAAAAAGGAACATTATCTAAGTTTAGTTCCATTTCAAACCCATTTGGATTTATGGTTAACTTTTGAAATCTCCAAGGTGAAAGTTTAAATAGACAAATTTTAAATATTAAGTCTTTCCTGAACTACTTTATCTTGATTCCACATCTAAGGATTTAGTCACTATATACAACTTTGGAGCTTACTCTTATCTTCCTCACATTTTCTCTAGTTGGACTCACGTATGTCACACAATGGTAAATTTACATGATTCTATAGTAATTTGAAGGATATGTGGTGACAATTCATTCATTAAGACTCTTGCTCACTTGTGCATTACTAAATATTAACAACATAAGCAAAACACATGACGCACATGATTACTTAAACATGACTCATCATGCCAACCAATTATGTACAAAATGTGAGGAAGATGTTAGTTGTCATCTCACACCTTTCTATAGTCCACATGATGCAGTTATGCCTACTAGCACTTTGGTGGAAACTCATAAGACCCACTTTCACAGACTACCATTTCAGGATTAACACTTGTGAACTAGATTAAATTGATTAATGGTAGGGATCCATGGAAAAAAAATTGATTAAACTAAGGAATACCTAGATTTTGGTTGTGATTTCCAATTGTATCACTTAGAGGCTTTGAGCTAACTTTGAACTAAAGTGACTATTAATTAGGTTTAACCTAATTCTCAATCCATTAACTCTTTAGAGTGACTTAAAGTAATTCCCTAGAGATACATGTTCTAAAATTATTTTGGATGTGAAATCATTTTCAATCTAGATAATCAATGTTCTAATTTTGGGTTTAATTCAACATTTAAGCTCCAAGTAAATAAACAAGTTATTACTTTGAAGTACAACATATCCCAAGTGCAAACGCATGGCTTACCACTTTACACATCATGTTTGAGCTTACTCTTGAGGGAACTCACACAAATGAGTGAGGCCTATGTCACACTCCATTTTTGGACAATTTTTATTATGTTATTTTTAACTAATTTTAAGTTAGATACTTTTTTATGCATTTTGAATTATGTTGATCAAGCTATGATTAGAAGATAAATATGATGAGATAAATTTGTCTTTGTTTGTGATATGCAAAAATGGATATGATATCTAATGCGGATAATGGATTATCTTCATGATTATTGATGTTAAAATAATTATTTCATATTATAATTGTTGTGGTTAATGGACTAACTACTGTGATTGTAAAATGAGGTGGATGAAGGAAAATAGTTTTCCCCTCCCAGACAAGGAGGGAGAGTATCACCGGAGAGAGGGAAGTGGATCATGGTGAATGAATGTGTAACATACCAACTCATACAACTTGGAATTACTCACAAAATTTACTAAGGAAGTAAATGAACATGTTAAACCATGAGTGAATTTTTTTAACATTTGCATAATCACATAGAAATATATGTATATCTTTTCTAAATATTTTTCAACCTTGAAAATATAGTATATTCAAAGATAAAATCATAGTGAAATCATTTCACTTTACATTTACAAATAATTTGCACTTCACAATATGAATAAGTTTACATAAGTTTGCAAATCATAAGTCATATCATGAAGTATACTGTATCTGGAATCTGATTTCTGTCTCACAAGTCTCAATGAGTCATCTGCTACAGAGGGAGAGCATCATTCAAGTGCTTTTCCTCCAACCATAGACCAGTGGTCCCCCACTCATCTTCCATATGGAAGTGGTCCTACCCTTCGCGAAGAGTATAGACATAAGGAACCAAATGGTTGCCATCTGAGTTCTAGTGACGTGTGCTACATAACTCAATCGACCATACAACTCTAGACAATCTTCTAGCTAAGTATGATCATTCTGATTGGTTACACAATCTAGACATGGTGAACCAACTAATGCATGCAGAGACAAATGCATCACTTTGGCCAAAGTTTCTCTATAAATAGATGTTTACAATAAACGTATTTGTGTGTTCACACACCTCTAACTCAACTTGAAAACTACCACATCCTACAATTTGACTTACTTGACTAGTATCTCTAGACATGATTTGTCTTATCTAAACTCAAATCCTAGTCAATCTGACTTAGAATTAATCCTTAATCTAGGATAAATGTAATATAGGGGTTTAGGTGACTTTAACCTTTCAGAGAGTCCCTCTTTGCATATTTGCAAATACTAGGGTTTATGACTTCCTATCATTCTACTCAGTGACCCAAAAATTGAGCACTCTTGTGTAATATATCAAGTTTCTAACTCTATCATGAAATCATTACTTATCATAATTTCTTCATAGACTCTTCCTAAATTATACTTGTCTTGATCTATGGTTTCTCAACTATTCACTGTCGACCATAAGAAACAATAGACTAATTCAATACTATAATTGATTTAAGAGTTTTCAAGTTTTCTTAACTCTTGTTTTCCAAAGGTAAGAATTTATAACAATATAGCATGGAAACAATAATCTCTAGTCTTTACTTGACCACCTGAGCATTGTTTGAATTCACATTTATCAAAACATGTATCAACATAGTACATGAGGTATATCCTCATTCATATAGGACCTTGATGCAGGAGCATCCTTGGTTGCAGATCAATCTTGCATCAACCAAAAATATTTGCATTCTTTCTTTGTTTCTTTCATTTTCTAATTCATTTCAGTTCAGATAGTCAGAAGCAGTTTCAGTAGTTTGGTCTGCATTTTGCCACATTGTCATATCAACGCTTGTGGAGCAGGATTTAGTACCTAGACATCATAATGCACAACATATCCAAAATTCAAATCATTTGGATCAGTTTCTAGAAAGATATTGCTATCAGAAGATCAACTATTTTTTCAAGATAGAGCATTCAGACAGTCAGCTAAAGGAGAAAGTTTGTGGAGCACTTCCATGACTTGTGGAGCTAAATGAAACATCATTCAAGGTACTTTGGGACATATTTGACCTTCCTTGAGATCCGCATCTAGTTTCCATCATTTGCGGAGGAGTACCAGCTACTTAAGACCGACCTATTCATTCCTGCACGTTACACCTTCATTGCAGCTTGTAACTTCTTTCTTGGCCGACGAGGAGGATTCTTTTTCTTCGGAGATGATATATAATCATGTAATAGATACATAGGAAAGTAGTTATTTAGTTAGTCAAATAATTAGGTTTTGATATAGTTTAGAATGGAGATTTTAATCCAGAAAGGCATTTCATTGTAATATCTTGCATATTTATTGTACTAGAATTCAGGCCTGTGAGCCCTTGTTTTGTAGCCCGCATGTTGCCGGCATATAATCATTCTGCATAAATGATATATTGAGCATTTGAATCATTATTTGCATTCTTATTTAGAGTTGCTTCCATTGTTCTTACTCTTGTTGCACAGCCTAGATAGTTCACTCTTTGGACCCTCCAACCATGACTGCACCAGATCTTAATGAATACTATCATTATCTTAACTAATCTTTTTACTAAGTTCAATATTTCAACCTAAATAGGTTTGAGTCTACAATAATAATATGATATTTTCAACCTCTTGGTCTTCTTACATCCATCGAATTTTGATATAAGATTGGTTATGAAATCATATATAACATCCTTTGAATATCATGACAATGCTTATCATTGTTGTAGAATGCATATGTGATATTATATCACCAAACTTAGGTGTTCTTAATGATAGCAATATCATTTATATATATTCTAAAATAAGTGAATATCTATCACAAAATCTTTGATTGTAAACAATAAAACTTATACATATAAATCATTGTGAAATGTATATCTATCTCTGTCTAAACTTTCTACAATCTTACTCCTCTTGACTCCTAAGTTATATCAGAGTTCTCAAAAAAGGTTCGGCCTCTGCATTTATATATATAGCTTATCTAGTTATAGCATTGTTCCATAATCTTAAGTTTATCAAAGCAACAAGGTTTACCATATATATTCTCTATGTGTTCGATGATATTAATGAAGTGGTGAAGCTTATTCTTCTAATATTTTCATTTTAAGGATGACTCCTTGATAGGAAAAGTGAGGCCTTACTTATAAGCAATGTTTTGCATGCCTCAATATTAATCACCATTGGCACTACTACCAATAGCATTGCATGCGATCTAATGGATTTCTACCATTCATAGATCGCTCAATTTCTCTTTCCATTAGGTGCAAAATACTGCTGAGAGTTTGGAGTAAGATTAATGGTCATTCTTAGCTTGTCTAGATAGCTTGCAAGCTTTAGAGACATCATTATAACAATCATTAGATACATATTCTGAAGAAAATACATGATACTAGTGCTAGTATTAGTACTAGCTATCAACATTGACACTACATCCGCAATAACAACCACCACCTTTCCCTATGCTAGTCTCTTGCTACTACCATAGTATCTCTATTGAAAACTAAACATTATATTGTTTATCTACTATGGTTCAAACTGCTATGCAAAGATATTAAACTATCTCTAACATAGCATTGATTTGCAGGTAAAGAAAAGAAGAATCTTATATGTAGATGTAGAAAAATCATAACATATGAAATAGATTTGATCAATGAAGAGGGTATAAAAACACTAGTCCATTTCCAAATTGCTGGATGTAATTATAGATATGGCCTTCTTGTATACTTAGTCTAATAAGACATAATCTAAAAGAAATAATATGGTATGAACAAGCGACCAAGGTATATGTACCTGTAAACTCTACTACAATCTACTTAAACTTCACGCCCACCACTTCTCTTCCAGAGCAATGTAGCCTCCACAATATGCGTTCTTTGGAACTGAATAAAGAAGCTTTTAGGTGAAAGCATGCACAAGCATAAAACTAGGATTTATCACCCTCTTCCCTTGACTGATGCATAGATGGGCACGCTAGCAGGGCACATATATTTCGATAGAGGAGTTCCATCTAAAATTTATTCTAATTATCTCGACGATTCCAAAGTATAACTCTCCATTACAATCCTCCATAACTGCGGTTATTTCTCCTGCATCTCTCTCTATTCCCACTCTCTACAGTGGCATGTAGATAATTAATAAGTTATTGATCATTAGAGACCACTCTTCAATAGTTCAAAAAACTCCTCCTTACCTCCATAACCAACGTGGAAGAATGAGTCGAATGCCCATAACTAACATATAGTGGTTTGCATTAAATTTGCAACTATACCACATTCCCCATTAAATAAAAAACTCAACAACTACAAAATAATAGGTTTAGCTAAAAGTTCAAAACAAATAGATATTTAACAACATAATATCATTATATACAATGTATACTTACGTTTTCTTAACACACAATATGATAAGGGAATGGGGTCTGTTGAACTGCACCGGACAACTAAGAGGGGGGGTGAATTAGTTGTCCTAAAACTTTTAACCAGTTATGAACATCAACTTATCAATTACTTATATTCAAATATAACCATGAGACCATGAAATGAGAAGTTCAACACAATAACATAATCAACATAGAAGACACCAGATTTTTATGTGGAAAACCCTAAAAGGGAAAAACCATGGTGGATGTTAGCCCACAGAAATATGTATGTTATATCCATCCTGAAAAATAGAGGCTCACTACCTACAGGGCTCATTGCCCAAATTGCTCACTGCAAAGAAAGGCTCACTGCCTATGGGTGGCTCACTGCCAAAGATAGGCTCATTGCCAAAAGGAGGCTCACTGCCAAAAGGTTGAACTGAGATAACAACATCTACTCCATGCCAAGGTTTAGTTCCATTGAAGCACAAATACCTCTGCTCTGCTCTGCTACCTTACTTCACTTTTATCTTCACATCTTTGCACTTGGATACATTTTCACAACTCAATTACAAGTATTTATACACTTCATCAACCTTGGAATGATCATCAAGGTTGGCATTACAATCATCAACTGTTGGAACAATATCCAAGGTCAGTAAACATACGTTACATCATAATAGGTCTGGACCTAAATAGATTTACAAAGAAAAGAAATGAATGCGGATCACGTCGTGCCTTAGTAGGGACTCAAACACAATCTTCCACACTACAACACACTATCACAATCTTTGATGCATCTCTACAAATGATGAATTCAACCAGGTCGGCCAAGACTGATGTTAACACAAGTATTCTCAAGAGCATGCTTCATGCATGATCTGAATTACACCTTGCGAACCAATCTGAATGTAGGAGCATGACCAGGAGACATCCACAAGAACATTGTAATCACCAGGAACAACCACACGATCTCTAATCACTCTAACAATAAGATTCTTCAAACTGGAGTACATGAACAACACTGTCAGCCACTGTCATGAGTAAAAGATAGCTTGCGAACCACCAAATCATGAACCATTGCATTTGAAGGCACTTAACATCATCACTAACTTAATTCCAAAACCGCAGACCAAAATACTTCAATGCGGAGGAATGCAGAGCAAAACACTTTCTCCCTATCACCACCAAACATACAAAATGCTGTTTTCACTCTGGTGAACATAACTCACTCAATTCTTCATATCGGAGGCTCAAACTTAGAATTTAACATCTTCAGACAGGCTTCTAAATAACTTGCAATCCACGGGCAAAGATATTTATTCTACAAGAAATGTGGAGCATTCTTCTAGATTGTTCTTCTGCATGTAATGCATTGTTTCTACTGCAACACATTGTTATCACCGGAGGGGCTAATTTTCTCAATATCCTCAACAAAGTAAGAGCACAATTGAAACCAATGATAACATAGATATTTTGACATCAATGACAACACCAATTAGGTACATACTTGCAACAGGTTCGAGGTATTCTCCCCCTCTCGAAATTGTTTAATGTCAAAAATAGATAATTAACATAATAGAATTCCAATTAGAAAATTTCGATAATTAAGTAGTTTAACTACTAGTAAATATTTGCTCTTGAATATATCTATATTCATATCACAAAAAAAATTAATGACTATTGACCATTTCCTTGTGGATGGTCATATTCTAGCCTGACTTAGTTCTTGACAATAACCTCAACTTAATGAAACTAGTTGATAATCGATGACTTGTCGAGTCAGAATCAAACTTAGACCAATTGGTCAAACATAACTTACCATACTCAATGAAGGTTCACTAAACTATGAAAACATGAGACTTAGATGGCAAAAAATCCATTATATCCATACATCTATTCTCTTCTCTCTGATGATGCTCTCCCTTTCTTTCTCGGAGGGTGGAAAAACCTATTTCCTGGTTACAACTTGCAATCACCAAACTGGGATTAGTGCATCATTAGTCAATTCATAAACCTTATGAATAAATAATCATGGCATCTTATAATCACATGCCTAAATTCTAATCATATAAACATAAATTTATGATATCATTGATTTATCCTGACATTTTCACATAATGTCAAATCATTAATTCATGCATAACTAACCACTAATTATGTGCAAGTAAAAAGTAAATCATAGTCAAAATTTAGGGCGTGACATATCTCCCCCATAAGATTTATCATCCTCGATTATCCAGTGTATCTAAAATAATATTATAAAGTTTTTTTCAACTTTAAAAAGCTTTAAAAAAATGAGGAAATGTTTGATAAAAATCATGGTAATCTTCCCATGTGGCACTATTCTTTGCATACTGGTCCGACTAGACCTTGCAATATGTAACCTCTCTATTACACAAGCAGAGCTTGCAAAATTCAAGCACCTTGAGAGGCTCGATCATGACCACTTCTGGATCTTGTACCTGTAAAGCATTCCAATCAAGAATATGATTATCACCTATTATATACTTTTTCAAATATGAACATGAAAAACATTGTGCATCCTAGCAAGTGTTGGTGGTAGAGTGATTCTATATGCAACTAAATTGATCATTTCAAGAACTTCAAAGGGTCCTACATATCGAGAAGCTAGTTTGGAAGACTTTCCAAACTTTATGGAACTTTTATGAGGTTTGACCTTCAAAAGAACTTTTTATCCAACTAAGAATTGCCTTGGTGTACGCTTGGCATCAGCGTAACTTTTCTATCATTTGCTTCTGCCAATCTATTTCTGATCAACTTGATCTATTCTTCCATTTCTGATAACATTTCTGGACCAATGCTAATCCTATCTTCTATCTTATCCCAACTTATAGGAGTTTGGCATCTTCTTCCATACAATGCTTCAAATGGAGCCATCTTGATAGCAGAATTGTAGGCATTGCTATATGCAAACTCCACAAGCGGTAGATATTCTTCCCACTTGTATTGTTGATCCATGCAATACGTCAACAACAAATCTTCTAGAACTTGATTTAACCTCTCAGTCTGACCATCTATCTTAGGGTGATAAGCTGAGCTAATATTGAGTTGAGTTCCTAATGTTGAGAAAAAAGTTTGCTAAAATCTTGATGTCATGCATGCATCTTTGTTTGAGATAATTTTCTCAAGAACTCCATGCAATCTAAACACTTCTTGCACAAGCTTGTGAGCTAAAATTGGTGCTCCATCCATTCGATTCCCAGGTATAAAATGAGCTACCTTGGTGATTTTTTCCACCACCACTCTAATATCATCATGTCTATTTCAAGACATTGGGAGACCTTGCACAAAGCCTATACTAATGACCTGCCATTTTCACTCTGAAATATCATGCGGATATAGAAGTCTTGATGGATGCTAATGCTTAGCCTTGACTCTCTGGCACTCTAGGAAACTTGCTACAAATATTACAGTGTCATTCTTCATTCCGTTCTCTTTACCTTTGATATAACTTATCTCAAATTCATAGCTGGATATCAATTCTAACCATCTTCTTTGGCGAGCATTCAGATGAGGTTGGGAAAATATATACTTAAGACCTTGATGGTTTGACTTCAGTTCAAAAGGCTTTCCTAGAAAATAGTGTTGCCACACTTGCAAAGCATGCACAACTATTGCTAACTCTAAGTCATGAGGAGCATAATTCTGCTCATATGCTCTCAGCTTTCTAGATTCATAGCTACCACTCACCCATTCTGTATAAGCACTCCACCTAAACCTTCCCCTGAGGCATCGGTGATTACAACAAATTGACTTTCTGAATCAGGAACTTTTAATAATGGTGCAGTTGTCAACCTTTCTTTTAACTGATTAAATGCCTCTTTACATTTTTATGACCCGTCAAAATGCTTTCCTTTTCTCTGAAGCAAAGTGATTGGGTTTGCAATCTTAGAAAAGTTCAATATGAACTTCCTATAATATCCAGCTAACCCCATAAAATTGCACACTTCATGCACATTATTTGGCACAGGCCACTCAAGTATAGCTTTGATCTTCGCAAGCTCTACTAAAATTCCTTCAACTGATATTATATGTCCCAGATATTGTATCTCTTTTTGAAATAAAGTACACTTAGAAAGCTTCCCATACAACTTATGTTCCTTCAACCATTGCAGAACTAACTGTAGATGTTGCAAATGCTCTTCCTCATTCTTAGAATAAATAAGAATGTCATCTAGAAACACTAGAACAATTTTATCCAAGCAATCTTGAATAACATTGTTCATCAAATTCATGAATGTTGCAAGGGCATTCATAAGTCCAAAAGGTAAAACTATGAACTCATAATGTCCATATCTTATTCTAAAAGTTGTTTTATGAATGTCTTCATCTTTTATTCTCAGCTGATGATTACCAGATCACATATTGATCTTTAAGAACACTATTGCACCCCACATCTGACCAAAAATATCATCAATACGTGGTAGAGGATACTTATTCTTGATCGTTGCTTTGCTGAGAATACGATAGTCTATACATAGACACAAGGTTCCATCCTTCTATTTGACAAAGATCATAAGTGCTCCCCAAGGTGAAATACTGGGTCTAATCAACCCTTTAGCCAACAACTCATGAAACTGGGCTTTCAATTCCATCAACTCCGTAGTAGTCAAATAGTATGGTGTCTTTGATATCGGTTCAAATCCAGGTATTATATCAATAGATAAATCAAAAGCTCTCTTTGGAGGTAACCCCAGAAGTTCGTCTGGAAAGACATCTTGAATCTCTCGAAGGAAAGGATAGTTCTCCAAGGTTACATTTTGTTTACTAGGATCCTCTTCTACTTGTTCCATTTTGACTACAAAAAGTTGACATCTTTTTCACCTGGCCCTCTTCAATTGCATAGTAGAGATTGGTCTAATCTTAACTTCTTTTACGTACCATGCAAATAGACTTTGTTTCCTACATGTTGTGATGTTCACAACACGCCCCTTTTTGCTCCTTAGCAAAATGAGGACCCCTGCTGTGGCTTTTTATTTTTGCTCCTTAGCAAAATGAGGACCCCTGCTGTGGCTTTTTATTTTTGCTTGTGTGTATTGTTTTACTTGGTGGTAAAGGGAAAAAGGGAGTGGAATAGTACAAACCTTGTTAAAAATAGAGAAAAATTGCATTAAGTGCCAGAGCAGAGTACAGGTGAATTCCTTGTCAAAAATGAATAGGGGTTGCTTTTTGAACCATCTTAAACTTCCATGTATTTCGCAAGTTATGAGTGTTTTGGTAAAATGTACATTCAGGTTTGTATGTTGCATGTACAAGGCCCTTTGTATATCAGGTTGCTTGTATGTAAAGTCTTTTACAAATTGGGTTGCATATACAATGGTCTTTGTATGTTAGGTCATTGTATGTTGCACATGCAAAGGGATTTGTGGTGCAGGAGCACCTACCTGACAGCTGGCCTCCATGAGGCAGTTAGTTAGTTTATGTCTTGTTAATGTTTCCAAGAAGGTCTGATAAGACCAATGCATGTAATAAGGTCATGCTGACCATGCTTTACTATTTTTAGATAGTTTGTTAAGACAGCTGTTATGTTGTAGGTCCGGTTGGATCTCCCAGCTGCCTGGAGAGATTTCCCAGCCGCTTGGAGTCGGGTCAGTAGTACTCGCAAGAGATCCTATTTATGCATGAGGATCGGTTGGTCTTAGGACAGATTGAGAGATAGATGTTGAGAAGCTAGATTGCAGGGAGAGACAGAGAGTGAGACAGTATATTGTATTGCATCTTTTGAAATCAATAAAGATCCTGTTTGTGTTCATCCTCTGTTGAATTCCATTGTTTGATCGATTTGCTGTTTTGGTGGTTACATGGATTCACTGATCCATTCCACCGGTTGATTCGTCGAATCGGTGGAATGGCCATGTACAGTAGGGTAGGGTTTAGTCTGCATTTCGTGTTTGTTTGCATGTAGGTGTGCAGGATCGTCGTCGAAAGGTGTTGAGGACCCTAGCATGGGTATATGCTAGGTTGTGCTGGTTGTTAGAGTTTGGAAGATCACCCTGAAAGTGGATCGGGTCATCCCAGGAGGTTCGGCGGATCGAATTTCGCTAAGGCTGGAAAAATCCTTTGCAACGACATCATCAGGATATTTCTGCGTATATCCTGCAGGTACTTCGGGCGTCATCCGGATAAGTGGAGATGAGCATGATGCAGTCGGTTGCATAAAGTGAAAGTGCATTAGGGTGATCATCATCAGGTGTTGCCGAGGAGGAGCGTATCGACATAAGGTAGAAGATCGGGTTGATGAAACCATCGCGGGCCGATAAAGTTAAGTTTGGCCGACAGCAGGAGGAGCTGCATATGACATCATTGTCATCAGGATAAACGTCATCAGGATATCAGACAGCAGGATATTGAAGGAGCTGCATGTGACGTCATCGTCATCAGGATAATCGTCATCAGGATATCAGGGTGACGTAAGCATCGAAGGAAGGGTGCATAAGGTTTTTCGTCATCAGGATATATGGGAGGAACCGGATGTTCTATATCCTGCTGATGAACATGATGTTGAACATCATGATGATGAAGAAAGAGGTTGGCGGTAAGGTGAACAGTGAACGTCAGGAGGATGTTTGCGCTTGCCGAATGTGATGATGCTGCTGATAGCCGGATATGATGATGTTGCTAACAGGCGAAAGGGCGAAGGCTTGTCTGCAGGAGGATATCGGTCGGCAGAGTAAATATGATGATGCTGACAGTGTTAAGGGAAATATGATGATGATGATGAAGGGTTGCGGACATCCATGCTGTATGTCAAGGTTTTAGTGTGGATGCCTCTGCATCATAGTGGTATCAGAGCTCAGCAAAAGGTCTGGGCTGTTGTGTGTTGATTCTGTCACCGAAAGGGCAGAGGTAGAGTTGATTCTGTCACCGGAAGGACAGAGGTAGAGGAGTGAGAGGTTGACAAAATGCCTCCAAAAGGTAGTGGTACTGCAAGAGAATTGCAGGAGATGAAGGAAAAACATGCCAGAGAGATGAGGAAGATGAAGGAGCTTGCTGAAGCACTTCAAGCCAGGCTTGTAGCCCTGGAAAAGAACAAAAAGAGGGAAGTGGAAGACAGTGAGTCTGAAGAAGATGAAGATGCTGTTGAAGAGTATGAAGAGGTAGCTGAAGATCTAGATGCTGAAGACCAGAAATTTGCAAAACTGTTAAAGGCAGTGCAGAGTGATAAACCTAAGGTAAAGGTTGATGTTTCCAAGTATAATGGAAGTTTGAATGAAGATGAGTTGCTGGATTGGATTGCTGCACTTGATAATCACTTTGAATGTGAAGATGTTGCTGAGGATCAGAAGGTAAAGATTGCAAAGACCAAGTTAGGAGGTCATGCTTTGGTTTGGTGGGATTATGTACAATCTGAGAGAAGGAAACAAGGGAAGTCAAAGATCACTTCATGGGATAAAATGGTAGCAAGGATCAAAGGTAAATTCTTGCCTAGGGATTATGAAATTCAGATGTTTAAGAAGCTGCAATTTTTAAGGCAGAAGGAAATGGATGTGAAGGCATATACTGAGGAGTTTTATAAGTTGAGTATGAGAGCTGGTCATCATGAGAATGAGGTAGAAAAGGTGGCTAGGTACTTGGCTGGTTTGAGATTGAACATATAGGATGAGTTAGTTTTAGCTAACCCTAAGAGTGTGGAGGATTGTTACCAAATGGCAATCAAGATTGAAGAAAAGATGAATAGAGGACAAGATAAGTCCATGAGAGGAAGAGGAAACAATATTAGGGGAAGAGGATCAGCCCCTACACAAAGGCAAACCAATGAGGGACAAGAAGACACTGGTAAAGGACAGGGACAGTCTGATTTCAGAGGTGGATGGAAAGGTAATAGAGGAAGATTTGGAGGTGGTAGAGGTTCTACTACATTTTCAGGCAAATGTTACACCTGTGGTGAGTTTGGACATCCATTTTTCAAATGTCCAGAAAGCAAAGGTTCATCATCCAGAAATGATAGAACAAATGACAAGAGAGTACAACTGGTACAAGAAGAGAAAGTAGAGCAAAGTGTGCAGAGTTCAAACACTTATCAAAGAGATAGAGTTCCTAAAAATTATGCATATCCTGAGGATGGAGAAGCATTGATGCTTAGGAGAATTAGTTTGCAGGCATCAAAGGACATGATGCAAAGAAGAGCTCTTTTCAAGACCACATGCAAGAGCAAAGGTAAAGTATGTAAGGTTGTCATTGATACTGGTTCAACAGACAACATGGTATCTTAGGAAATGGTGGATAAACTGAATTTGGAAAGGATTCCACACCAACACCCTTACAAGGCATCTTGGGTGAGTGATAGTCAATCACTTTTTGTCTATGAACAGGCATATGTGGATTTTCAGATTGGAGCATATCATGATAGAGTTTTGTGTGACATTTTGCCCATGGAATGTTGTCACCTACTGTTGGGTAGACCATGGCAATTTGATAGAAGGGTACTGTATGATGGGTATGCTAATACCTACACCATCAAGAAAGATGGGAAGACTATTAGGTTGATGCCATTACAGGAAAATGCTACAGCACAGGGGGCAGCCAAAATCATTCTAGTGGGAAAGAAGGAGTTTGTGCAGATGCCTAGAGGAGCAGGCATAAAGGCAGTTGAGGACACTGCAGGGAAAGAAGTTGTTAAGGACAACAGGTTGAAGAAAGTTACAGTTTTGACTGACAGGGGTCAGCAGCAGGTGCAGAAACAGGTTTGCAAACAGCAACCAGTTGAGAGGAATGACAAGGATGTTGTCATAGTTGGGACTATTGTTTGTCCTATAAAGATTGAAAGAAAGATAGGATTGAACATTGCAGAAGTTTAAGAGGCAGTTCAGACAGAGGTTCTGGTCAGACAATCTGACAAACACAAGGTATGTGAGAGAAAGGCCTACATTGACAGGCATGAGGATTTACTTGCAAGAAAGCAAGTTACAGTTCAGAAGTCTTGGAGCAGCCAAGAGCCAGCAGAGGATAAAGCTGGAACAGGTCAGAACACTGACATGACAAAGTGTAAAGGTGGAGGACTTCCACAACCCAAACTCATGGGACATGAGTTCTTTTCTGTTGGGGAGTATGGTGTAGGAGCACCTACCTGACAGCTGGCCTCCATGAGGCAGTTAGTTAGTTTAAGTCTTGTTAATGTTTCCAAGAAGGTCTGATAAGACCAATGCATGTAATAAGGTCATGCTGACCATGCTTTACTATTTTTAGATAGTTTGTTAAGACAGCTGTTATGCTGTAGGTCCGGTTGGATCTCCTAGCCGCCTGGAGAGATTTCCCAGCCGCTTGGAGTCGGGTCAGTAGTACTCGCAAGAGATCCTATTTATGCATGAGGATCGGTTGGTCTTAGGACAGATTGAGAGATAGATGTTGAGAAGCTAGATTGCAGGGAGAGACAGAGAGTGAGACAGTATATTGTATTGCATCTTTTGAAATCAATAAAGATCCTGTTTGTGTTCATCCTCTGTTGAATTCCATTGTTTGATCGATTTGCTTTTTTGGTGGTTACATGGATTTACTGATCCATTCCACCGGTTGATTCGTCGAATCGGTGGAATGGCCATGTACAATAGGGTAGGGTTTAGTCTGCATTTCGTGTTTGTTTGCATGTAGGTGTGCAGGATCGTCGTCGAAAGGTGTTGAGGACCCTAGCATGGGTATGTGCTAGGTTGTGCTGGTTGTTAGAGTTTGGAAGATCACCCTGAAAGTGGATCGGGTCATCCCAGGAGGTTCGGCGGATCGAATTTCGCTAAGGCTGGAAAAATCCTTTGCAACGGCATCATCAGGATATTTCTGCGTATTACCTGCAGGTACTTCGGGCGTCATCCGGATAAGTGGAGATGAGCATGATGCAGTCGGTTGCATAAAGTGAAAGTGCATTAGGGTGATCATCATCAGGTGTTGCCGAGGAGGAGCGTATCGGCATAAGGTAGAAGATCGGGTTGATGAAACCATCGCGGGCCGATAAAGTTAAGTTTGGCCGACAGCAGGAGGAGCTGCATATGACGTCATCGTCATCAGGATAAACGTCATCAGGATATCGGACAGCAGGATATTGAAGGAGCTGCATGTGACGTCATCGTCATCAGGATATCGGGGTGACGTAAGCATCGAAGGAAGGGTGCATAAGGTTTGTCGTCATCAGGATATATGGGAGGAACCAGATGTTCTATATCCTGCTGATGAACATGATGTTGAACATCATGATGATGAAGAAAGAGGTTGGCGGTAAGGTGAACAGTGAACGTCAGGAGGATGTTTGCGCTTGCCGAATGTGATGATGCTGCTGATAGCCGGATATGATGATGCTGCTAACAGGCGAAAGGGCGAAGGCTTGTCTGCAGGAGGATATCGGTCGGCAGAGTAAATATGATGATGCTGACAGTGTTAAGGGAAATATGATGATGATGATGAAGGGTTGCGGACATCCATGCTGTATGTCAAGGTTTTAGTGTGGATGCCTCTGCATCATTTTGTATATCGGGTTTACATACAAAGTTGTTTGTATGTTCGTTTACTTGTATGCATTTGCTAATGTTCTATCTATACATGCAGGTCGGACCTGACGCAGTATGAGTTGAAATGAATATTTTGTTAAATCCGCCGGTTGTAAATTTGGTGTTTGTATGTTTATACATACAAGCAAAACATACATGTTGAAAGATGCAAGGCCCCCAATATGCAAGCTACGAACGTGAGAGAAAGTTAAAGAGAGTTAATTCATTGTATGTTCGCACTTTGTATGTATCTTACATACAAAGTTGATATGCATTACACTTATGAATGGCGTGGATCTGAAAAGGGCTAGTAAATGGGAAGTAATTGTTGTATAATTCCGCGGCTTGTATGTATGTTTCGAAACATACATTGCTTAATGCATACAAGCGCCAGAATTCAAAGAAATTAAAATCCAATGTATGCAATGTATCAAAACCCGAATGTATATTAAGAGATACATTGCATCGTATACATCATCGATATACAAGCCAAAACTCGGAAGAAAATTTAAATCTGGTTAATACAATGTATCACGTCCGATTATATATCAAAAGATGCATTGTGTTTTATACATTGCGGAGCTGAAGGGTAAATAGACTGCAGTCTATGAAGAGTTGAGGTCCGACAGGGACATACAAAGGAATTTGTATGTATCAGCTTGTATGAATTGCAATGCATATCTCCACATACAAGCGATACATACAAGCGATAGATGCAAGAGGAAAAGTGCAAGTTAAAGGTGCAACTCGGACCTGAATAGAAAGTTAAACACAGAGGCCCTTTGTATGTTTTGGTGCTTGTATGTTACGATATACAAGCTTGATATACAAGGGATAGACATACATTTGCTATATACAAGGATTTAAACAGACGAAAAGGCGGGAAGGCAAAGGATAAGATTTTGAAGTTATTTTGGAGCCTGATAGCATGTTTTTGGTCAACGATGGTTGACTCAACCATTTTAAACATTGTATATGCATTTTGGATGTGCAATTTTTAACCCAATATCTGTGTTTGCACATTCAGCCTAATTTAATATAAATGTTTAAATTTCCTGCTAGTTTATTAAATGATGATGCTTAACTTTTGTCTGTTGGCTGCAGGTATGCAGGTATATTGGTTATGAAGCAGTCATCAGCCATCGGCAGAATGATAGAAGACTCGACCGATAAGGAGAGTCTTGCCGAAGGGTAGAGTGAAGTTCTGTTTGTCGGAATGAGATTGGTCGTGGGGGGACCTGAGAGAGTTGCGCCGATGAAATGCGTCATGCCGATGATGAAGATATACAAAGGGTTTAAAGGCACCGACACTGCAATTGGAGACCGAGTTGATGACGCATTAACTGCTACAATTAAGGCCAATCTAACATTCTGACTAGGCGGCGGATCAGATCACAAAAGATCGCAAATGAAGCAAGGGCAGTAAAGGCTTTCAATGAGAAGACAAAATGCAGATGGAGAAACATTATTAAATGGAACAATAGTTATTTTGGTGACTGTTTGAGTTTCCAAGGGGCATCCTTACGCCCAGTATGGGTATGTTGCTTGGGATTTTTGGCAGGATTTGTTCTCCACCGCTTGATGTTGTGCTTGAGGGGTGGACCGTTGATTAACTAGGGTTTTTTGGGCATTGTATTGGGGATAAATTAGAGATATATATTGAGCCCCTTTACTATACAAAAAAAGAGGGAGAGGTCAATCATTCTAAATCTGACCTAAGACAATTTCATGTAGGAGATTGGATTACTGAAACTAATGAGGACTGAACTATTGAAACATCAAGGTTCTTTCTTTAGATCATTGTACATGTACTTGTTCTAAAGCATACTGAATGAAGATGAAGCTTCAGATTACATCCTGATTGTAAACTTTACGTAATCTTCAAGTTGATTTTTGGATATGTACTAGTGAATGTTGTGTTCAATAGAAGCACTTTCATTTCATTGCATGTAATTGTCAACTTTTCCTTTGAAGATTTGCACTGGATCATGCGGATTTGTGGAATGTCCTGGTGAAGTATGATTCTAGTTTTCCTTCTCTTCATTGTTGTATCGGAACATGTATGTGGATCAGTGATCTCAGTCAAGTAATTTTGGGAATCTCATTCTTTAAACCCTATCTTTGTTATTTCCTTTTTTTAATTTCATTGAATCACTTCCATAACTATAAATCATGATAAATAATAAGCAGAACTAAGAAATATGCTGACATCCCGTAGATAACTGAATATCATTAGCATATTTGAGCTAAAAATGCATGTAGTATTGAAAATATCATGCAAGGACTTGCAAATAATGGTAGAAATCATGCAAATATCAACCTGTAGGCACATTACTTGAGCAAGTTCATAGTCTAAAGGCAGAAATTACTGAAGAATGTAAGGCCCCTGAATGATTAACATCAACACACATCAACCACTAAGTAACGTCAGTAGATTATGAACTAATCAATGGAGACTTGGGATCATGAATTCTTTGAATTCATCGTATCTTTCAAGATCAATAAGGGTTGTTGTGTAACTTTTATTTCATGTTTGTGTGTGACTAACATCACCATCAACACTACATTGTCTTAGACACTAAACCATTTTTGCAAAACAGTCAACATTGGCCCTATGTCTCCATAGTCAATTTAAATTCCTAAGATAACATCATAGGAACCTTAGGGGGCTACAAACAAATTCACCTCAGTTGAAAAACTAGGAAGATCAATCTTGGCTTCAAATAGACATTTCTCTACCTTAGCTTTAGTCTGGTTAGCATATTCAAATGACCAGGGTTTACCCATATATCTATCTCTTCTAGGAAATTTATTCAATACTCTTAGAGAAATAAGACTTTCAGTTGCTCCAGTATCAATTAAAATAGAAATAGGATCCTCTGCTTGGCGATTTTCCAATGTTGCATGGATCCTCTATTGAAAAGATGCTTTCTAGGCATCTAACTTGGTTCTTGGTTAGACATTGATTTGCATAATGATCTCCACCACAAGAGAAAGATCCTCCAGGAGGTCCTCACTTTTCAGCAGGTTTGCTTGTATCATTCTTCCAAAAATTACTATTATTTTTCTTCTCATTTCTAGGTCCATTCTTGTTATTTCTAAAGCCCTTGTCACTTCTCTTGTTCAAATAATGTTTGCCATTTCTTTTCTTGAAAGGTTGAGAAGTTGGTGACTTATTAAACCTCTTGGGATTCTTCTTGCAATATGCAGAAATTGTCTTCAATTTTTGCTTTTGTTTGATTGCCTTCTCAAAAACTCAGTCCATAGTGGTAGGACCATGCACATCCACTTCTCCACCTATCTGGGCATTCAAACCCATGATGAATTTTTGATTCAGAACCTTTCATCCCTCTGATATTGTGGCACATACTTTAGGAGATGGGTGAACTTTTCCCAATATTTAACCACTGCCATTTCTCCTTGTTGTAGATTCTAAAAATCTATGAGCTTTTGGTTGAAGAAAAGATGTGATAACCACCTCTTTCGAAATATGACCACAAACTAATCCCAAGTTAAGGCCATAGAACTAAGCCCTAGTTCTATTTTCTTGTTCATCCACCATGTGGATGCTTCACCTGCCAACTAATAGGCACCCCATACTACCTTGGTTATCTAAGAGTAGTTTCTGATTTCAAAATACTTTTCCATCTCTATCAACCAAGCTTTTGTAGCATTACCACTTACTATTCCATCAAACTTGGGTGGCATCACTTTCTTCATATCTCTTGACAGCTCTAAGGCAAGTCTATTTCTCCTTTCTTCTTGAAACTCAATCTTATCAATTTCCTCCCTTCATTCACTATGAGAACTAGGTTAATGGAAATAATCATCATCCCCTACATGTGAGTCCTCTTTTTCTCCTTCAAGTCTGCCTTGACCCCTAACTTCCTGTTCCAGGTTTCCAAGCCATTCCTTGGTTTCATTTAGCATGGTCAATATATGATCCAACTTAGTCATTGGGTTTTTGGAAGGATTGGACTCTCCTTGACTATCTCCAAGATTTGTTCGAGTTTGAACCATGATAATACTATATATCACACATAATATTTGTATTAAATTATAGGTTAGAATTCAGAAATAATGCATCTCATTAATTCAAAATTCATCATTAAATCTATTCATAATACTCAAATTTGTGGAAAACAATCTCATCATTATTATAGTTTATTTTGGGTATAAATACATCCTTATTTAGATAGATAACTCAACAAGACTACATGTCACTGTCTGCTAAAGGACATTCCTTAGGTTCCTCTTCTCCATCAGAATCTAGTAAAACAAACTTAGAGGGTGGATGTACACACAAGTACTCCTCCAACACCTCTTTTCCTAAAGAAGGGGCATCACGACCACACCCAAATGACATGTCGCAGCTAGTAAACGGTTTACGCGGTTTAACTACATGAGTAGAAATAATGGGTTTCTTAGCCAGTTTGATGTGTTGTTTCTTTTCTAGTTGAATACGCTTAAGAGTGTTATCTAATGTTTCAGAGTCTTCCAGCCATGCACCCTCAACATAGTCAATATGTTCTTGGAGTTTTATCTCCTCATTTGGTTCTTTCTTAAGCACTATCTTGGGTAAATTCTGGGGAATAGACTTCCTAGCAATTATCTTGGTTCTTCTCCACACCATTCTGGCATAAAACCAATTTCAAACATTAGCTAATCTGCTAAATGTTGACAAGTTTTCTCATAGTGAGCTCCTATGTCCATGTGTTGAACCTGGTAGCTCTGATACCATATGTAACATACCAACTCATACAACTTGGAATTACTCACAAAATTTACTAAGTAAATGTACATGTTTAACCATGAGTGAATTTTTTAAAACATTTGCATAATCACATAGAAATAAATGTATATATATCTTTTTTGAATATTTTTCAATCTTGAAATTACAATATATTGAAAGATAAAATCATAGTGAAATCATTTCAATTTACATTTACAAATAATCTACACTTGGAAATATGAATAAGTTTACATAAGTTTGCAAATCATAAGTCATATCATGAAGTATACTGCATCTAGAATCTAATATCTGTCTCACAACTCTCAGTGAGTTTTCTGTTGCAGAGGGAGATCATCATCTGAGTGCTTTTCCTCCAACTACAGACCGACGGTCCCCCGCTCATCTTCCATCTAGATGTGGCCTTACCCTTCATGAAGAGTATAGACATAAGGAACCAACTAGTTTCAATCTGAGTTCTAGTGTTATGTCCTACATAACTCAATTGACCATACAACTCTAGACAATCTTCTAGCTAAGTATGATCATTCTGATCAGTTACGCAATCTAGACATGGTGAACCGACTAATGCATGCAAAGACAAATGCATCACTTTGGCCAAAGTTTCTCTATAAATAGATGTTTGCAATAAACATAGTCGTGTGTTCACACACCTCTAACTCAACCTGGAAACTACCACATCCTATAGTCTGACTTGTTTGACTAGTATCTCTAGACATGATTTTTTCCAAACTCAAATCCTAGTCAAGCTGACTTAGAATTAATCCTTAATCTAGGATAAACGCAATATATGGGTTTAGGTGAATTTAACCTTTCAGAGAGTCCCTCTTTGCATACTTGCAAATACTAGGGTCTATGACTTCCTATCATTCTACTCAATGACCCAAAAATTGAGCACTCTTGTGTAATATATCAAGTTTCTGACTCTATCATGAAATCATTATTTATCATAAGTTCTGCATAGACTCTTCCTAAATTATACTTGTCTTGATCTATGGTTTCTCAACAATTCACCGTCGACCATAATAAACAATAGACTAATTCAATATTATAATTGATTTAAGATTTTTCAAGTTTTCTTAACCCTTCTAGGTTAATTCCATGGATTTAACTTCTCTATCCCAACACATTGGAATGCCAAATACTCTTTTTTTTCCAAAGGTAAGAATTTATAATAATATAGCATGGAAACAATAACCTCTAGTCTTCACTTGACCACCTGGGCATTGTTTGATTTCACATTTCTCAAAACATGTATTAACATAGTACACAAGGTATATCCTCACTCATATAGGATCTTAATGAATACTATCATTATCTTAACTAATCTTTTTACTAAGTTCAATATTTCAACCTAAATAGGTTTGAGTCTACAATAATAATATGATATTTTCAACCTCTTGGTCTTCTTAAGTCCACTTAATTTTGATATAAGATTGGTTATGAACTCATAAATAACATCCCTTCAATATCACGAAAATGCTTATCATGGTTGTAGAATGCATATGTGATATTATATCACTAAACTTAGGTGTTCTTAATGATAGCAATATTATTTATATATATTCTAAAATAAGTGAATATCTATCACAAAACCTTTGGTTGTAAACAATAAAAATTATACATATAAATCATTGTGAAATGTATATCTATCTATGTCTAAACTTTCTACAATCTTACTCCTCTCGACTCCTAAGTTATATCAGAGTTCTCAAAAAAAGGTATGGTCTCTGCACTTATATATATACCTTATCTAGTTATAGCATGGTTTCATAATCCTAAGTTTATCAAAGCAACAAGGTTTACCATATATATTCTCTATGTGTTCAATGATATTAATGAAGTGGTGAAGCTTATTCTTTCTAATATTTCCATTTTAAGGATAACCCTTTAATAGGAAAAGTGAGGCCTTGCTTATAAGAAATGTTTTGCATGCCTCAAGCTAAATCACCATTGGCACTAATACCAATAGAACTGCATGCGATCTAATGGATTTCTACCATTCATAGCTTGCTCAACTTCTATTTCCATTAGGTGCAAAATACTACTGAGAGTTTGCAATAAGACTGATGGTCATTCTTAGCTTGTCTAGACGGCTTGCAAGCTTCATAGACATCATTATAACAGTAATTAGATACACAGTCCAAGGTAAATACATTATACTAGTGCTAGTATTAGTACTAGTTGTCGACATTAACACTGCATCCACAGTAACAACCACCACCTTGCCCTATGCTAGTCTCTTGCTACTAACATAGTATCCATATTGAAAACTAAACATTCTATTATTTATCTACTGTGGTTTAAACTGCTATGCAAAGATATTAAATTGTCTCTAACATAGCATTGATTTGCAGGAAAGAAAAGAAGAATCTGATATGCAGGTGGAGAAAAATCATAACATATGAAATAGATTTGATCAACGAAGAGGATATAAAAACACTAGTCCATTTCCAAATTGCTACATGTAATTACAGATATGACTTGCTTGTATACTTTGTCTAATAAAACATAATCTAAAAGAAATAATATGGTATGAACAAGTGACCAAGATATACATACCTATAAACTCTACTACAATATACTTGAACTTCATGCCCACCACTTCTCTTCCAGAGCAATGTAGCCTCCACAATAAGCATTCTTTGGAAATGAATAAAGAAGCTTTTAGGTGAAAGCATGCGCAGGCATAAAACTATAATTTATCACCCTCTATCCCTAATTGTTGCATGGATGGATGCGCTAGCAGGGCACATATATTCCAATAGAGGAGTTCCATCCAAAATTTATTCTAATTATCTCCATGATTCCAAAGTATAAGTCTCCAATACAATCCTCCATAATTTGATAACAAAGAAGTTACTGGTCATTAAAGACCACTCTTCAATAGTTCAAAAAACTTCTCCTTACCTCCATAATCGACATGGAGGAAGTAGTCGAGTGCCCATAACTAACATATAGTGGTTTGCATTAAATTTGCAACTATACCACATTCCCCATTATAAAAACTCAATGACTACAAAACAATAGGTTTAGCTAAAAGTTCAAAACAAATAGATATTTAACAAATAATATCATTGTATACAACATATACTTACGTTGTCTTAACACAAGATATGATAAGGGAATGGGGTCAAGGTATTGTCCCCAACTCAAAATTGTTTAACGTCAAAAATAGATAATTAACATAATAGAATTCCAATCGGGAATTTCTGATAAAAAAGTAGCTTAACTACTAGTAAATATTTGCTCTTGAATATAACTTATATTCATATCACACAAAGAAATAATGACTTATCTACCATTTCCTTGTCGATCGTCATATTCTAACCTGACTTAGTTTTCGACAATAACCTCAACTTAATGAAACTAGTTGATAATCGACGATTTGTCGAGTAAGAACCAAACATAAACCAAATGGTCAAACATAACTTACCATACTCGATGAAGGTTCAATAAACTATGAAAACAAAAGACTTAGATGGAAAAAAATCCGTTCTATCCATACGTCTATTCTCTTCTCTCTGATGATGCTCTCCCTCTCTTTCTCAAAGGGTGGAAAAACTTGTTTCGTGGTTACAACTTGCAATCACCAAATTGGGATTAATGCATCATTAGTCGATTCATAAACCTTGTAAATAATAATCATGGCATCTTATAATCACATGTCTAAATTCTAATCATATAAACATAAACTCACAATATCATTGATTTATCCTGACATTTTCATATAATGTCAAATCATTAATTCATGCATAACTAACCACTAATTGCGTGCAAGTAAAAAGTAAATCATAGTTAAATTTGGGGTGTGACAGAAGGAGACACCATGCCTCCGAGAACTCACACACACAAGTATTATGTCAATTTGCATGGGTTTGGATACTTTTCTAGTGTTGTGATTTTGTTGTATTTGGCATTGTCTCATCGTTATTGATTTATCAATGTGGTTGTTCTTGCTCTATCGAGTTAGCATAAAGAATACAATGTTGACTCCTTGTCTTGATTGACTCTTTGTCGATATGGTTGATCTTGTCCTTCATTTTTTGATGAGTTAGATTAGGATTGTTTGGCATTGCTTATCCTTTATTTGTTTGTTGGATAACTTGAGGTTTACATTGAGTAGTTGACATAACTCTCAATACAAGTGATTTAAACGTTTATTCGAAGAGGTATAAATTAATAATTATATTAGAATAATTTGTATTTATATTTGTGTGTGTATATATATGCATATAGTTATAAATTACATATGTATGATATTATTTGTATTTGTATGTTGAAAAGATTTGAATTTCAAATTTCATGAGCTCGAAATCACCTCCATATTGTGGAGATAGAGATGCATTAAATGCATTTATTGTGTGGGTATTGTGAAGAGTGGAGTTAAACTCCATCAAATTTTATTTAATGGGGAATCACTTTAGTTTTTATGGACAAAGTGGGGAAGTTAATGTAGAGAAGTATCTAGACATTTTGTTGAGAAAACTCAAGGATTCTCTTCGACCCCTCAATGAGTAAAGTAAGGAATGATTGGAAGAGAAAGAGGAGGGGAGAAGTAGGTAAGAAAGAGGAGTTTGAGCTCTAAAAAATAGAAAAGATTACTTTCTAAAGCATTGGTATGTAACAATCCATTGTTTCAAATGTTGGAAAAGGGAAGACTATGCCTATTATGGAGTCGAGTGCTAGTATTCCTTTTCCTTCTATCCCTGATCCTTCTCCTAATATTCTGGAGGATTTTGAGGTCTTGATTTCTAGGGCTGAAAATTGTGAAGATTCATCTGAAGCCCTAGGCGTGGTTAGAGATGCTATGAATGGCCAGCATAAAATGACTAAATGGTTCTTCATAGAGATTAATAGGATTAACATCAAGCTAAGAACCTTGTAGGAGAAGTTGGACCATCAGGGGGAGACTAGTCCTGAGCAAGATAGGGAAATTCTTCAGGGATGGGAAGCGATCCCGAAGATGGTGAATATGGAAAGGGAACTCATTGAGATTAAGGAGGACTATGGCAGCAAGATTAAGAGCCTAAAGGAAAAGTTGATCCAGATCAATGAGAACCTTGAGTGGGTGGTTAAAATTAGTCAAGGCATGATCCTGTTGGGTGAATATTTTGTCATTAACTAACTAATGGCAAAATGGTTATATCGCCATAGCTATGATGAGACAGAGTCTCTCCTTTCAACAAGGGGAGGTTCCCTCTAGTTGCTTTAACTATTACAAACAATAGTTTACAAAGCTTATTTACACTAAACACTATTTTTGTGGTGATTCCATTTCATCCTATTCTCTTTTTTTAGAATAGATGTTATTGCTCTTCAAAATGATAACTTCAACAGAATTGATATTTAGTAACTTTTGAATTGAGACAAACCATAGAAACACAAAGTCTTCTATTGCTTGACTTATTTCCCACAAATAAACTTGATTGAATTCAAATGTAGCTCAAAGTCTCCACTCTCATCCAACATGATATAACTAGATTGAACACAATAGTTTACAAAACAAAGTCTTTAAACAATTCTATTCTCACAAATGTAAACACAAACTTCTGTAATGAGAAAATAGCACAAAGTCTATTTAACCATAACAAAAACACTTCTCTCTCAATTTTCAATAAAACTCCACGATTCCAGAAATGATTCAATATAACATAATACCAATGACATAAGAACACTGATATTAGAAAACAATATGATTCAACTCAAAGTTTGATACTCAAACTACTTTCTTATATTAATATTTTCTTGAAAATTGGATAAACATGAAAAGCTCAAAGTCTTGATATGTTTTCAATTTGGCAAAGTTTCGTTGCAATAGATAAAAGATAGAAATTACAATAGAGGCCCTCTTTATTTATAGGGAAAGGCCTTGATAAAATTTAGGAAAAACCTAACTACTTTGACTTATTCAAAAATAGGAGTCCTTATTGACTTGGGACTTCCTATATTTTTACATGTAATTGCATATGAGAAAAGTACATGTAAATATGTCCAAAACTAAATGAAAAGTACATATGAAAACATAAAATAAACTAAGTTATGGAAAGCTGCATCAACTTGTATTGCCATCTTTCTTCACATGAGCGTCATACTCACACTGAGCAATACCAAAATCTAGTTCTGCAACATTTTCAACTGGTGGACACATGAACACCTTATCTATGAACTCTGGATCAAGCCTTATAATCACATTCCCGTGAGCATCAACCACTACTCTAGTATCTCTGATGAGCAACCTGGAGAACAAACTCTGTATTGTGTGCAGCAACAGGAAATGAAGACACCAAATGAATGTTGCTCTTAACTATCTTCTGCATAGAGGAATTGGGCTTATCTGATTTTGTTCCTTCCACAAATTCAGCCATGTCTACATGGCCAATTTTTGTATCCCTTATCTCATCAACATTTGATGACACTGAAGTTACTGGAAAGATGCCTTGGTATTTATACTTCATTTCTTTTTCCTTTGATGGAGACGGATCAAACATTTGGGAAGAAGACTCCTTCAGATGAAGACCTTGGTAGCTACTTGCAAGAGAAGCTGTAATCAAAGAGTCATGATCTAGCAGTTAGGGGAAATACTAGCAATTTTGGGAAACTACATATTGTTGATCATGACTAGAGGGATGAGCTTATAAGGGCTAAAGTGCAAGCAGGTCGAAAAAATGGAGGGAAGCAAGCTCAGGATAGCCATTCGAAAAATTCTCTAGAGTTAGCAAAATTTAGGAGAGTGAGTGCACGGGCGACAAATTTTGCCACTCCTGCATGTTAGGGGGAAATGCAAATGTCAAGGAAGCAAAAATTGCCACTCCTGTAGGTAGGTCGAAAGATTTGCAAGTTAGTGTATAGGCAACAATTTTTGCCGCTTTCACAAGGGAAAGACTTGGTTTCTGCAAAGAGAAATGAGCGGTAAAAATCACCGCTTCCGCATAAAGGGACCATCAACATCACATGTTCAAGCAATAAAATTTGCCAACTCAACATGTGATGAAAGTTTGAATTTTTAATGTTTAAGCAGTAAAAATCATCGCTTTAACATATGTGAGTTTATGTTCTTAGGACATGTATCAGCGGTGCTTTTTACCGCCGATACACTTTAGTATTCAAAGAAAGGAATGTGATGGTGGGTAAATTTGCTGACTCAACACGAGGTAGATCAGCTAAGAAAAATGTGCATCAATGGCTAAAATGCCCAATGATACACGGGTCTTAACAAGGCAATAGAAACCTAGGTTTTCAAAACACGACCAAGATCTAACATTTATAAAAACTTAGGATTTGGTTTTGCTAAAATCGACAAATTTTTGCCTAGCCCCCCTCAAATATATTATTGTGGGTGGTCTCTATGGGGATGGGTTGGTGGTTATGTTGCCAGGCAAAATGACAGAAAAAAGAAATCTAGGGCTACCAAAAACTAGGGTTTAAAAATGACTCAAAATGGAAAACAAGACAAAAAATGATTCCTATGAGAATTAAATGCAACAATAACATCTACAAGAAATGTAAACAATCATTTCATAACACGCAGGAAAAACCCTAGGAAGAGAGTGAAAATTAAAATGAAAAATATAGGCTTATCTCTAATAGGAGACTGAAAACCCTAGGCGCGATCTCGAACCCGATTCATCCAATTGGCGGTTTGCATAATTTGATCGACTTAAGGAGGAGTAGATTCACATCACAAGGGAACTTGAAACAAATATAAATGAAAATAACAACAAGAAGCAATTAAAAATGGTTTAAAAGACTTCATTAAAAATCACACGAGTGACATTAATGTAGTAAGAGATAACTAGATATGCCTGGGATATGCTCAAGCGGCAAATTTTGCCAACTCTGCATACCACTAGGACAACATGCCATAGCGGTAGAATTTACCGCTCAACATACAAAAGAGGAAATAACATGCTAGGGCGGCAAAATTTGCTGCCCTTGCATGAAAAAGGGAAAACTTCAAAAACATGCATAAGTGGCAAATTTCACCGCCCTAGCATGTCAATGATAAAAATTTTCTAACTCCTAAAAGGGCCAAAATTGATATTTCGACAAGCTTGTAACTTAGCTAATTTTCATAAATTTTGAGGAATCATCTAAGTGGAATGTTACAAGCTATCCTTAGGTGTTAGAGGACTACGCAAAAGATCAAGGAGACTTTCCTCGAAGTGCGTACTTAGAGTGTAGGCTACGAAATGAACAAGTTTCGTAGGGGTCATCCTAAAAAATGAGCACAACTGATTTTGAGGAAAACAATTGGCTCTAACTGGGGAACTTCCTTCAATCACTCTTTGAAACAATCAAAAGGAGAAGAATCCAATCTCTAAGTGCCTTCATCCATGCCATTGGCCCATAGAGTCAAGCTACCAAAAGAAAAGACTAAACAAAAATGAAAAATAAAAAACACAAAACTATACAAATGTACAAATGAACTTATCTGATACTTCAAGGATTGAAATGCTTCAAATATTTTTCACTATGGGGCATCAAGAATAGTGTCCCATCTTGATACTCCAGAAAGAAACTATTCTCACCACAAAATTGGTGAATGATGAATGGGCCTCTCCATAGGGAATCAAACTTCCCATGCATTCCTTTTGGCTCTCTCCTCTTATCCCATAATAAGACTTGATCCCCAATTTGAAATTCTCTAGCCTTCGCCTTCTTGTCAAAAAATTTCTTGACTTGACTTTGATGCTCAGCAATACGGTTTACCACCATAACCCACTGCTCTTCAAGTTCAGTGAGGTACATTATTCTTTTATCAATAGAACTTTCAAAAGTTCTATCTTCCACCACTTTTGCCAACTTCAAAGCCAACAATTCCAAAGTAATAGTATTTCTGCATTCAAACCATATAGAAACTGGAATGGTGACATACCTATTGCCCTTTTAGGGGTAATCTTGTTGGCCCATAAAGCATCAAATAAAGCTTTATGCCACGTTCTCTGATTATCCTCCACCAATTTCCTGATAATTGTAACCAGATTCTTGTTACTAGATTCTGCTTGACCATTCCCTTGCGGTAAATAGTCTGATGAATGTGAAAGGATGATCCCATATTCAAAGAAAAAATTAGTGATCTCATTTGAAGAAAAACATGTAGCATTATCTGCTACAATTTTGTTTGGGACTCCAAATTGAGAAATGATATTCTCCTTGAGAAAATTACATACTACTTCAGAAGTAGCATGCTTAACTGGAATTGCCTCCACCCACTTGGTGAAGTAATCTGTTGTAGTGAGAACAAAATTGTGTCCTGCACTCGATGGTGGGTTCACAACACCAATGAAGTTGATGCCCCATTGCTGAAAAGGTTCTTCAATCACAACTAGCTTTAGTGGTAGTGCAACTAACTTAGGCTTCCCAACAAACCGCTAGCAGAGTTCACATCTACGTACCCAGTTGTACGCATCTTGAAATAATGTAGGCCAATAGTACCTAGCCCACAAAATTTTATGAGCTGTTACAGGTGCAAAAAAATGTCCACATGCCAAATTGTGAAAAGACTCTAAAAGTTTGCTTTGTTGTGCTTTATCCACACAATGAAGAAAAACTCCATCAAGGCTTCTTTTATACAAACCGTTATCCCACAAGACATAGTTTGCAGTCTTTAGCTTGATAGTTCACTTCTCTTTATAAGATAAATGATAAGGACACTCACCATACGTGAGAAAATAAGCAATATTGGAATACCACTCATCTATTGTAGTAACAAAGAGAATAGTTGGCATATCTTCAACTTCTTCCTCTTTATCACCTGTTTCTTTTGGGACATTATCAGTAATCAACTGACATAAACCTCTCCCACACACAAGCTTGGTGGGTTTGATATCAAGACCAAATTCTTGAATTTTGGAAATCCAATTGCCCCTTTTAGTCCCAAATTCTTGTTGTGTCAAGATAGATTTCACTGTTGTGTCTGGCACCAAAACAACAGTGTGTGAATTTAGAATGTAAAACCTGAAATGCTTCACCGCCTTGACTACGGCATAAGCATGTTTCTCCATATTTGAGTACTTAATTTCATGAGCCTTTAGTGGGCAACTCATAAACAAAATTAGAGATTCCACACTCTCTTCATTCTACTAAACCAGAATCGCTGAAAGTGTATGCTTAGAAGCATAACTGTACATTATGAAATCTTTAGTGTAGTTAGGGAAAACCAAAACTGGAGAATGGGCTATGGCCCTTTTAATGTCCTTGAAGGTTACTTTACCTTTCGCGCTCCAACAGAAAGTGGTCTTACCCTTCATCATATTGACAATATGACAAGTTTTCTCTTCGAATTCCAGAATGAACCTCCGCAAAAAATTCACCTTCCCGAAGAAAGAATGAACTGCAATCTTACTAGCAGGCAAAGTAAGACTTTGGATAGATTTTACTCTTTCAGAGTTAATTTTAGTACCTTCTCTAGACACAATATGACCGAGAAGCTTACCCTCTGTAACCCCAATAACTGACTTCTCAGGATTAAGAGAAATACCATTTTGACGACACCGTTCCAAAACTTATCGCAAGTGGTAGGCATGATCTTGACATTTTTTAGAGAAAACGGTCAAATCATCTAGGTAAACCATAATGAATTTCCCCATTTCATATCTGAAAGCAAGGTCCATTGCTCTTTGGAAAGTAGCGCCATCATTAATCAAACCAAACGGCATCCTGCGGTATGCAAATGTGCCCCATGGTGTTGTGAAAGTAGTCTTGTATTGATCTGCTTCATTGACTTCTACTTGATTATAGCCTAAAAAACTGTCTAACATAGATAGCATCTCCGAACTAGTTACAGTTTGTAACACTTGGTCCATTATAGGCAGAGGGTAGTTATCTTTTAAAGAAGATTGGTTTAGATTTCTGAAATCAACACAAATATGGATTTCTCTGTTCTTCTTTCTCACAGGAACAATATTCGCAATCCAAGTGGAATGATGGATAGGAAAGATTATCCAAGCATTCAGTATTTTTTTGATTTCAGAAAGAATAGTACCTGATATCTTGGGATTATACTACCTCTGCTTTTGCTTGTGAGGCAACGATCCTACCTTGAGAGGAATATCATGTTGGATCTCCTTGGGTCTAAAAGACTTTAGATCATCATATGAATACACCAGCACATCAATGTAGTGGCAAAGAAGTGTACTGAACTTGAATTTCTCATCAGCAGTGCAACATTTCCTGATGTTAACTATCTTGGGATCTGCTTCAGAACTCAAATTTACTTGCTTAAATTCCATGGATGAACTTGAATCAAGCTGTTGTTGTTGTTTGATATATCTATCATGCTTGTCAAATAAATTTTCTAGAGAAACCAAACCTTTCAAAATTTTATTCCCTTTTAGCTGAAGAATCTCCTCACCAGTCTATGAATCTATTTCAGAAACATATTCCTGAGGTGGAGAATCACTACCTTCAAAGTATATCTCATCAAAGCTATCTATCTTTTCTAAGAAAGCTATGATCTGATTATCACCATTGAAGACCTACCAATGGTCAGCATTATTTGACACACTTGGTTAGAAAACTAACTCAATTGTGTATTATCACCTTTAAAATCCTTGTGAGGGACCATAAGGGTGGCAGAGACAGCTAATGAATCAGCACGATCATCAAACTCTCTCAGTACTGCGGAGATATCGAAAGCATCAAAACCTTCAATGCAATCGCAGACACGATTGCAATAATGTCTCAATCTTTCATTCTTGGTATGATAAAGATTTCTCACTTGACAAACAACAAGCTCTGCATCTCCTTGTAAGTGAAGATTTTTAATACCTTTAACACGGGTAGCCTCCATTCCAAGTAACAATGACTCGTACTCAGCGGTGTTATTAGTATTGTCGAATTGCAGCTTATAGGAGAAAGGAAAAATATCACCTTGTGGAGATATTAGAACTACTCTAGCTCCAGATCTAGTGGAAGAACAACTGCCATCAAATTCTAAAATCCAAACATCATTTGAATTTACCACTTTGATGTTTCTACGACCAGTAGATTCTTCCTCATCAGAGAAGGAAGAATCTGACATCACTATGCTCTCATTTGAACTTTCATCTGAATTTTTTTCTAATTCTCCATCTGAATTATCTAAACTCTCGTCTGATGAACTAGAAGTGTTTTCAGTGGTCAAGAAATAATTACCCATCCCTGAAGACTCAACAAAATTTGAGCTTTTGGATTTTCAGTTTGAGTAACAATATATTTTGCCTTCTTTTCAGGAAGCAATTTCTGCATGACACCTTTAACAGGCATCCTTACCTCAGATAAATCCATGTTTAGTTCTCCTCTCACATCCTTACAAAAATTGCATCCAAGCAAAATACCATAAGAAGCTGGAACATCAACAACTAGAATGGTCATCTTTATTCTCTTATCTGGAAAAGCTGCAAATGCAAATTGTGCATCTTTGATTTGGCCCAACAAAGGCACTTGCTTATTCTCCATTGAAAAACATCTCCCGAAGGTCTTAGTCAAAGTGAGACCAAGAGCATCTGCCACCTTGGCAGGCATGATGTTGTCAGAAGCTCCAGAGTCTATGATATAATTTCTTAGCATGTGGCCATTGACATAGAGAAACATAGAAGGGTTCTATTTTCCCTAGAGCAACAAGGGGAGTAGTGACTAGGTTATTTTGAGTGGACCTATTCTTTGAGGAGTCATGAACAGTTTTAGGAGAATCTTTCCCTGTAGGGGCAGCCTTGTTTTTAACATACTTAGCTAACCTATCAAATTGGTCAAGGTTAGCTTGTAAATATTCTACCTCAGACATCTGGATTTTGGTTTTCCGAGCATGATCAATTATGTCAAAGAGCTGAAATGAATTAGATACAGAGGTAGGAAATCCTTCATTCTGGTGTTTAGTTGGGATAGTATTGGTCTGAGGAATAGAGGTAGAAGAAGTAGGAATGGCAGTAGAAGAACTTACTTGTTTATTGACAACTGGGTCCTTTGACTGAAAAGGTAATGGAGTCTCTTGTTTGGCAATTGAAATCACAAGTTGAGGCTCCTCTCTTGACTTTCCTTTATCAGCCATTTGCTGATTTGATTGATTTTGGGACCCTGTGAAAACAACATACGTTCCACCATATACATCATCTTCTCTCTCTGCTTCATCTTGGTAGTTCAAAAAACCAATAGTAGAGTCACCAGCTAATTTTTCTTCTCCTTCTATAAAAAGATTAGCATTATTTTCCTAATCCACATCAGGTTAGAAAAAAATATCCTATTCCACTTCATAGTAGCCAACTGTTGAGTTGACTAGCGGTGCTTCAATGGCAAGCTTCCCCTGTGTTAGCGGAAGACAATTTTGTTGCCCTTGATTTCTTGAAGCATTGTCTTGATATGAATTGTTAGGGAATGTCCTTCTTGGTATGTCCCTATAAGAAGGAGCGGACATGCCCTGGGACATTTGCTTTTTCAAAGCTAGCAACTCATTTGCTAACTTCTATACCATAGGATCTATGGTGCTTGTCGAAGAATTATCAGTAGAGGGCTAACCTCTATTTCTATTTGAATCCTTTCTTATCTTACCTACAAGGATAAGATCATCTTCAAACTCTGTAGCCAAACTTTGAGCTAAAGGAAGATCAACAGGATCAGCCTGTCTTAACATAAAACTTACCTCAAGGAGCTGAGTGTTGATGAAGAAACATTTCAGATTCTCTGCCATTGGTTGGGCAGATGTTGGAATCCTATTTGTCAATTTATTGAACTTGGTGATGAAATCTCACATGGGCTCATGTGGTTCTTTCTTCATTTGTGTTAGCTAGGCTAACAAAGCATGTGCATCTTCTACCAGCTTAAACCTAGCTTTAAACTTGGTTTTGAGAGTATTCCAATTGGTTATGGTTTGGGCTTGAAGGTGGTAGAACTAGTCTGCAACAACACCTTGAAGTGTTTCTACAAAAAATCTCACAGCTACATCTTCGTGTTCCACCCCTAGCACACCACAAGCTATGCAAAAAGCTACAATGTGTTCATCGGGATGGACTTTCCCATCACCATAAAATTTTAGGAAATTATTCCTTGAACTACGAGGTAGTTCATGTAGTGGTGGTGTCAAATTCAAGTGTCCAAAAGAATTACCCCACGAGCCTTGAGCTTCCATTATGCATTGATTGAAAGGTGGGATGACAAACCTTTGTTGAACTTGAACAGATAAAACAATGTTAGTATTTAAGCTAGAAGCTTCATTGGGTATAGGGGACCTGGCACTAGTAGGAGGAAAACTCCTTGTTCACTGAAGCCGAGGTTGAGGTAGAAGACCAAAATTATTTTGCTACGTTAACTCGAACACAGGATCAATAATTCCTTGAGCTCTCTTACTTCTTGTATACCTTGAGTCTGCCAGAATGCAATGTACTTAACAAATTTTTAAAAATAACTTAACACAATGGAAGAGGATGAAATGCTTCAACTCAAAGCATGAGGCTCCAAGTTGCGCGTTCTTCCCCAGTAGAGTCGTCAAAAAACTATTGGGTGAATATTTTGTCATTAACTAACGACAAAATGGTTATATCACCACAACTATGATGAGACATAGTCTCTCCTCTCATCAAGGGGAGGTTCCCTCTAGTTGCTTTAACTATTACAAACGACAGTTTACAAAGCTTATTTACACTAAACACTATTTTCATGGTGATTCTATTTCATCTTATTCTCTTTTTTAAGAATAGATGTTCTTGCTCTTCAAAATGATAACTTCAACAGAATTGATATTTAATATCTTCTGAACTGAGACAAACCATAGAAACACAAAGTATTCTATTGTTTGACTTATTTCCCACAAATAAACTTGATTGAATTCAAATGTAGCTCAAAGTCTCTACTCTCATCCAACATGATATAACTAGATTGAACACAATAGTTTATAACACAAAGCGTTTAAACAATTCTATTCTCACAAATGTAAACACAAACTTTTGTAATGAGAAAATAGCACAAAGTCCATTTAACTAGAACAAAAACACTTCTCTCAATTTTTAATAAAACTCCACGATTTTAGAAATGATTCAATATAACATAATTCTAATGACATAAGAACACTGATATTAGAAAACAATATGATTCAACTCAAAGTTTGATACTCAAATTGCTTGCTTATATTAATATTTGCTTGAAAATTTGATAAACATGAAAAGCTCAAAGTCTTAATATGTTTTCAATTTGGCAAAGTTTCCTTGCAATAGATAAAAGATAGAAATTACAATAGAGGCCCTCTTTATTTATAGGGAGAGGCCTTGATAAAATTTAGGAAAAACCTAACTACTTTGACTTATTCAAAAATAAGAGTCCTTATTGACTTGGGACTTCCTATATTTTTACATGTAATTGCATATGAGAAAAGTACATGTAAATATGTCTAAAACTAAATGAAAAGTACATATGAAAACATAAAATAAACTAAGTTATGGAAAGCTGCATCAACTTGTATTGCCATCTTTCTTCACATGAGCATTATACTCACGCTAAGCAATACCAAAATCTAGTTTTGCAATATTTTCAATTGGTGGACACATGAACACCTTATCTATGAACTCTGGATCAAGCCTTATAATCACATTCCCATGAGCATCAACCACTGCTCTGGTATCTCTGTTGTAGAAATGAGCAACCTGGAGAACAAACTCCATATTGTGTGCAGCAATAGGAAATGAAGACACCAAATGAATGTTGCTCTTAACTATCTTTTGCATAGAGGAACTGGGCTTATCTGATTTTGTTCTTTCCACAAATTCAGCCATGTCCACATGGCCAATCTTTGTGTTAGTGCCTGAATTGACTGACAGTTTTTGAGCATTTTTCATGCAGGCACCTTCCTTAAAGATGTTCTAAGTGTTGGACCTCCTCAGCATTTTTCAGCTGCATCATCATATTTTCTTTGAAGAGGAGGTCATCATCATCATATTTCCTTCGATGGTGGTCAGCATCATCATGTTCTCTGTCGACTTGTTTTTCATCAGGATCATCATATTTCAATATCGGGTGATGTTTGGATATCATCCTGATCCTGCTGATGAGCTACAGTGTGCCCTGATTTGCTTGCGGGGGTGATTTTTCAAGTATCCGGTGATCTTCCAATTATCACCTTGCCCAAACATGATGATGATGTCACCCCGATCTTCTGAAGGGATTATTCTCTGAGTTGTTCGACCTGACTTGTTTTTTCTTAAGGGTCGTCATCATCATCATCATATTTCCAGTTATCACCGTGTTGCTTGCTGGGGTCATCATATTTTGAACGTCAGGATGATCTTAGTCAATATCATCCTGATGTTGTTGTATCACTTCATGTTCGTTGTTTTATCATCCTGATGATGCTGACGTCATTCTTATGTCAGGGTGATATCTATTTCTCTGCCTATCTGCATCATGATATTTCCGAAGGAGGGGGTGATATTTTCATTTTTGAATATCACCCAGATGTATGTTTGTTCCAGCGTCATGATGATGCTGATATCAAGGAGATATCTGCTTGCCAGCTTCGTGCATTATCTAGTGGGGGGTGATCTTTTCAAGCATCATCATATTCATCTATCGCCCCGATCTTATAGTGGGGCTACAGTGCAACCTGATATTTGTGCATCAGGATGATATTTCCAAATATCCGGTTATCTTCCGAATATCATCCTGATGTCGATATGATGATGACGTCATCAAGGTCCGGGGGGGTCATATTTCTAACACTGATCATCTTGTGGAGATCCCCCGATATTTGCAAATATGATGATGACGTCATCCAGATATGAGGAGGTGCGCAGTAGGCAGATATGATGATGACGTCAGCAGGATATGACGGTGACGTCATCAGGATGTTCATCGGCTAGACTTTTGGTATAGGCTCAGCAGGAGGATGTTCCTCCGATGGATCAGGTTGTGCCGATGAAGGCGATTATCATGCAGGTTATATTGCGATATGATGCTAACGTCAGGGTGATATTTCAAGCGACAGGATATCATGCTGCTGGAGGATGATGATGATGAAGTCTTATACTAGTGTCGTCAGGAGCAAAAGCACCGACATCATATATGCTCATGACCTAGTATATAAAGTGTTAAAGAGGTTGCTGTGGGGTGCATGTGGGATAATTGATATCCTGCATATTTTCAAATATCATGACGATGAGTCTTGGCGGGAAATGGTTGCGATCGACTGTTTGATGTTTTTCCCAAGGCCGTGGGTTGGTGCGCCATTAATGGCGAAGGTTGCAGAGGTATGGGCGGATCTGGTACCTGATTGAAGGTGTACATCAACGGACAGTGGCGCAGGGCTCGAGATATCTTCCTGTCTCCTCTCCTACCTGCTGCATTCATGTTTGGGCGCCAATCTGGTAATGCGTTGAGCGCCATTTTGCTGATACTGTGTATCTAGCGGGTTTTTTCTGGTCAACCATGTAATTAATTGCTGTGGTACACTACCTGGCTGTTATAAGCAGGAAGTGTTACTCATTTTTTAGGGTTGTTGAAAGTTGAAGATTTTTGGCTCTGTAATAAGATACAACTGGTTTTGGTTGCTCTGTGCAGCAAAACTTGTGAGTTTATGTATCTCCTGTTGTACGATTTGGCATGAATCCACTGATTTCATGGTTAATCTTATATGAATAATGCTGTGTTTGCATGTGTTATGCTGATTCTGTCTCCAGTTTTGCATGTATCTTTCTTACTGCAATAGGGATGCCATGAGTATAGACAGCTTAACACTCTTTATTGGGAGATATCTGTAAGGCAGATATCATGTGTATCCCCCTGAAATCCAGTTTTAGCTATTCATGCTGATCATTCACAGGTGTATGTCTATCGACTCCAAGCCCTGGATAGGCACCAATCTAGCTCTGTGTTGAGGTTATACACCATGTCCAGCTTTGCATCCAAAATTCAAACTAAACCATTTCATACTTCCACCTGTTAGTTGTAGGAGTAGGATTAGGAACCCCCTGCATGCTCTCACACCCAACCAGACATCATGTCCAAGAATGTTGCCAGCCTTGTGATCTATCATACAGATCTTGGTCCATACATGAGAGTATTCTGCCTGTTGTTGTCAAGTTAGATCTTTCTATCTTTGAGCTAGTCAAGGTTACATCTTGAGTTATAGGGATACCCCCCTTGGTGCGGCAGAACCAGAAGTGAAGGGGAGGCAGCTCACGCAGCCTCCTGTATTTAGTTGGCTGAATCTGCCTGTGCATTAGAAGTGGCAAACCCTAATGCTGATTCAGAAGAAAAACCAACAAAATGGCGACTCTGCTGGGAAAGAAATTTGAGAAAGGCTTATATCTGTGACCCGTCCGAGTCACCAACAAAATGATGCTCTGCTGGTGGAATGAACCTGGAAAAGTAGCTTTCAGCTATTGAAAATTTTGTCCTCTCGGGAGAGGTGGCGACTCTGCAAAAAAGATCCAAATGCACATGAAAGATAGATGTATGTTATTGGTTGAAAGATGTACATATTTCTGCATCTGTATGAGAAAAGGTACCTTGTTGCTTCCCCTTTATTTGCTGTTCTACTGCATATGTTAGATGCCAGGGGAAGCCTTAGGTCTTAGACAGACAAAGGATGTCTAAGAATAAGATTTTTATGAATCCAAGTATGAATTATCCCATACTCAGTGGTGAAATGTTGAATAAAGGAATAGAAGAGATAAGAAATAGATTGATATTCTTAGAGGCTGAGCAGGCCCAGTTAAAAAGCAGTAACCCTGTTGTGTCTGCCAGTCAGAAGGCTAAACCTCTTCTCAGCCCTTTTGATCCTTTGTATGACCAACTGGATTTGTCATGGGTGGATTATAAAGTAGAAACTATGCCTGCTAGGATATACTGTCAGATGCCTAGATTTAGTGGTCACAATGTATGTGATGGGAATGCACATATCCAAAATTTTCATAGTTTTATGGGAAAATATTCATTCAGAGATGAGGATATGTGGATGAGGTTTTTTGTTAGGTCCTTTGATGCAAAAGCAAAAGACTGGTATTTGAGCTTTCCAAAGAAATCCTTTGCCTGTTGGGATGAGCTTGCTGACTGTTTCAAGGAAGAATTTGCAAAAGAACCGGCTGATCTTGTTGCAGAATTGATGAGAATCAGAAAACAAGATGAAGAGCCATGTGTTGATTTCAGTCATAGGTTTGCAATAGCCCTTTCACAGATCCCAGAAGTCTTCAGACCTGATATTTCAGCCTGTGTTGGCATACTCTTTGAAGCTTTTGAGGAGGGCTTTAGTGCAATACTGAGGGATTTCAAAGTGACAAGTATGCAGATGGCATACAGGTTCATAGAAAAGATAGAAAAAATCAGAAATGTGTACCTGCTGAAACCCCTGTCCCCAGGCCTTGCTGTGAGAAATGGTTATGAAGCTGCAAATGACCAAATGATTATGGCATCATGTGCAGATAAAAATGAAAATAAAAGCATAGAGGTTGAGACTGCTGTGTTTGAACATAATGCTAACAATACTGCTCAACTGGATTGTTCACCAGTTGAGGATGCCAGTGAAAGGACTAATGAGGATTCCCATTGCAATGATGAAGCAGCTGACCATGAAAACAATAACGAGGTTGTGGACAGCAATGAGCAATTTTTGGAATGGACCTGTGGAGACAATTGTGAGTATTGTACTCAAGACAGAGAAGATATAAGCAAATAGAGAAGCAGTCCTATGTGTGACCCATTGCCTACCTTTCAAACACATGGAGATCATGAAGAGCAGTCAGAAATTGAGATAAGTGCTAGTTCAGAGCATGATTGTTTTTCATTTGATGGCTGTTTTGCTTATGACACACAAGCTGATACTCCTCCACAGAGTGAATCCATTGGTGATGAAGATGTGTGCTCTGCTGGCCATGAACAAATGGCATACTATGATGAAACTGATGCACCTGGGTCACCCATTTATGACACATATGGTGATGAGGATTTGTCTGAGTATGGTGAAGATCTAGACACTATTTTTGGTTTGGATTCTGTTTCTCATCCTGATGAAAGAGGAAACAACATGCATCTGGTAAGTGACTGTGAAAATGTGCCTGATTTGAAAGAGATGCCAGAGCCTGATCTTTTCCAGCCTGGTGCTGCTGATTGTTGTGTACATGATGTGCACAATTGTGATTTTGAAAGCTTTTCTTTTGATGTGCCAGCATATAATACAATGAGCCCTGATCTTCCTAGTTGTGTGGTGGACTCTGAGTGTTTCCTATTTGCAGTCCAGCTAGGAGATCATGTTGCAATGCATGATGATGATACAGATGATAACCTGTGTTCTATACCATTTGAGTATGCATTGCCTGATATATTCTGCACCCACATGTCACATGATGTTGAAGGTTATCTGCACAGGGGTGATAATGACAAGCCAAATCAGAGGGTTGAATATGCAGATGACAAGATTTGTTTGTGGGTGGATCTTTGTAGTATCTCCAAGCTTGACCCAGTGCATGCAGATGAAAACAAGATATTTGACAAAGGGAGATACATGTTTTTCTTTTCTTGGTGGCCTTAGGCCATCAAGTGTGTTTGGTGATGCAGGTCAGTGCAGTATTTGACTCTGTGCCCAATGGATAAGGGACTGGTCTGCATCCCAGAGATCTGGGGTTCTCGCTGCAGTCTTGCACCTGCACGTCCCCAGACAGAGCCAGTGTTAGTGCCTGAATTGACTGACAGTTTTTGAGCATTTTTCATGCAGGCACCTTCCTTAAAGATGTTCTAAGTGTTGGACCTCCTCAGCATTTTTCAGCTGCATCATCATATTTTCTTTGAAGAGGAGGTCATCATCATCATATTTCCTTCGATGGTGGTCAGCATCATCATGTTCTCTGTCGACTTGTTTTTCATCAGGATCATCATATTTCAATATCGGGTGATGTTTGGATATCATCCTGATCCTGCTGATGAGCTACAGTGTGCCCTGATTTGCTTGCGGGGGTGATTTTTCAAGTATCCGGTGATCTTCCAATTATCACCTTGCCCAAACATGATGATGATGTCACCCCGATCTTCTGAAGGGATTATTCTCTGAGTTGTTCGACCTGACTTGTTTTTTCTTAAGGGTCGTCATCATCATCATCATATTTCCAGTTATCACCGTGTTGCTTGCTGGGGTCATCATATTTTGAACGTCAGGATGATCTTAGTCAATATCATCCTGATGTTGTTGTATCACTTCATGTTCGTTGTTTTATCATCCTGATGATGCTGACGTCATTCTTATGTCAGGGTGATATCTATTTCTCTGCCTATCTGCATCATGATATTTCCGAAGGAGGGGGTGATATTTTCATTTTTGAATATCACCCGGATGTATGTTTGTTCCAGCGTCATGATGATGCTGATATCAAGGAGATATCCGCCTGCCGGCGTCGTGCATTATCTAGTGGGGGGTGATCTTTTCAAGCATCATCATATTCATCTATCGCCCCGATCTTATAGTGGGGCTACAGTGCAACCTGATATTTGTGCATCAGGATGATATTTCCAAATATCCGGTTATCTTCTGAATATCATCCTGATGTCGATATGATGATGACGTCATCAAGGTCCGGGGGGGTCATATTTCTAACACTGATCATCTTGTGGAGATCCCTCGATATTTGCAAATATGATGATGACGTCATCCGGATATGAGGAGGTGCGCAGTAGGCAGATATGATGATGACGTCAGCAGGATATGACGGTGACGTCATCAGGATGTTCATCGGCCAGACTTTTGGTATAGGCTCAGCAGGAGGATGTTCCTCCGATGGATCAGGTTGTGCCGATGAAGGCGATTATCATGCAGGTTATATTGCGATATGATGCTGACGTCAGGGTGATATTTCAAGCGACAGGATATCATGCTGCTGGAGGATGATGATGATGAAGTCTTATACTAGTGTCGTCAGGAGCAAAAGCACCGACATCATATATGCTCATGACCTAGTATATAAAGTGTTAAAGAGGTTGCTGCGGGGTGCATGTGGGATAATTGATATCCTGCATATTTTCAAATATCATGATGATGAGTCTTGGCGGGAAATGGTTGCGATCGACTGTTTGATGTTTTTCCCAAGGCCGCGGGTTGGTGCGCCATTAATGGCGAAGGTTGCAGAGGTATGGGCGGATCTGGTACCCGATTGAAGGTGTACATCAACGGACAGTGGCGCAGGGCTCGAGATATCTTCCTGTCTCCTCTCCTACCTGCTGCATTCATGTTTGGGCGCCAATCTGGTAATGCGTTGAGCGCCATTTTGCTGATACTGTGTATCTAGCGGGTTTTTTCTGGTCAACCATGTAATTAATTGTTGTGGTACACTACCTGGCTATTATAAGCAGGAAGTGTTACTCATTTTTTAGGGTTGTTGAAAGTTGAAGATTTTTGGCTCTGTAATAAGATACAACTGGTTTTGGTTGCTCTGTGCAGCAAAACTTGTGAGTTTATGTATCTCCTGTTGTACGATTTGGCATGAATCCACTGATTTCATGGTTAATCTTATATGAATAATGCTGTGTTTGCATGTGTTATGCTGATTCTGTCTCCAGTTTTGCATGTATCTTTCTTACTGCAATAGGGATGCCATGAGTATAGACAGCTTAACACTCTTTATTGGGAGATATCTGTAAAGCAGATATCATGTGTATCCCCTTGAAATCCAGTTTTAGCTATTCATGCTGATCATTCACAGGTGTATGTCTACCGACTCCAAGCCCTGGATAGGCACCAATCTAGCTCTGTGTTGAGGTTATACACCATGTCCAGCTTTGCATCCAAAATTCAAACTAAACCATTTCATACTTCCACCTGTTAGTTGTAGGAGTAGGATTAGGAACCCCCTGCATGCTCTCACACCCAACCAGACATCATGTCCAAGAATGTTGCCAGCCTTGTGATCTATCATACAGATCTTGGTCCATACATGAGAGTATTCTGCATGTTGTTGTCAAGTTAGATCTTTCTATCTTTGAGCTAGTCAAGGTTACATCTTGAGTTATAGGGATACCCCCCTTGGTGCGGCAGAACCAGAAGTGAAGGGGAGGCAGCACACGCAGCCTCCTGTATTTAGTTGGCTGAATCTGCCTGTGCATTAGAAGTGGCAAACCCTAATGCTGATTCAGAAGAAAAACCAACACTTTGTATCCCTTATCTCATCAACATTTGATGACACTGAAGTTACTAGAAAGATGCCTTGTTATTTATACTTCATTTCTTTTTCCTTTTATGGAGACAGATCAGTCATTTGGGAAGAAGACTCCTTCGGATGAAGACCTCGGTAGCTACTTGCAAGAGAAACTGTAATCAAAGAGTCATGATCTAGCAATTAGGGGAAATACTGGCAATTTTAGGAAACTACATATTGTTGATCATGACTAGAGGGATGAGCTTATAAGGGCTAAAGTGCAAGTGGTTTGAAAAAATGGAGGGAAGTGGGCTCATGATAGCCATTCAAAAAATTCTCTAGAGTTAGCAAAATTCAAAAGAGTGAGTGCACGGGCGGCAAATTTTGCCGCCCCTACATGTTAGGGGGAAATGCAAATGTTAGGGCAGTAAAAATTGCCACTCCTACAGGTAGGTCGAAAGATTTGCAAGTCAGTGTATAGGCGACGACTTTTGCCGCTTTCACAAGGGAAAGACTTGGTTTCTGCAAAGAAAAATGAACGGTAAAAATCGCCACTTCCGCATAAAGGGACCATCAACATCACATGTTTGAGCAGCAAAATTTGTCGACTCAACATGTGATGAAAGTTTGAAGTTTTAATGTTTAAGCAGTAAAAATCACCACTTCAACATATGTGAGATTTTGTTCTTAGGACATGTATCGACGGTGTTTTTTACCACTGATACACTTCGATATTCAAAGAAAGGAATGTGATGGCGGCTAAATTTGCCGACTCAACACCAGGTAGATTGGCTAAGAAAAATGTTCATCAAAGGCTAAAATGCCCAATGATACACGGGTCTTAACAAGCCAATAGAAACCTAAGTTTTCAAAACACGACCAAGGTCTAACATTTATAAAAACTTAGGATTTGGTTTTGCTAAAATCGGCAAATTTTTGCCTGACAAAACAATGGAAAAAAGAAATCTAGGCCTACCAAAAACTAGGGTTTAAAAACGACTCAAAAAGGAAAACAAAACGAAAAACGATTCCTATGAGAATTAAATGCAACAATAACATCTACAGGAAATGTAAACAATCATTTCGTAACACGCAAGAAAAACCCTAGGAAGAGAACAAAAATTAAAACGAAAAATAAAGGCTTACCTCTAATAGGAGACTGAAAACCCTAGGTGTGATCTCGAACCCAATTCGTCCAATCCGCGGTTTGTGTAATTTGATCAACTTAAGGAGGAGTAGATTCGCGTCACAAGGGAACTTGAAACAAATATAAATGAAAATAACAACAAGAAGCAATTAAAAATGGTTTAAAAGACTTCATTAAAATTGCATGAGTGACATTAATGCAATAAGAGATAACTAGATATGCCCGGGATATGCTCAAGCAGCAAATTTTACCGACTCTGCATACCATTGGGACAACATGCCATAGCGGTAGAATTTACTGCCTCAACATACAAAAGAGGAAATAACATGCTAGGGCGGAAAAATTCGTCGCCCTTCCATGAAAAAGGGAAAACTCCAAAAACATGCATAAGCAGCAAATTTCACCGCCCTAGCATGTCAACGATAAAAATTTTCTAACTCCTAAAAAGGGCCAAAATTGATATTTCGACAAGCTTGTAACTTAGCTGATTTTCATGAATTTTGAGGAATCATCTAAGTAGAACATTACAAGCTATCCTTAGGTGTCAGAGGACTACGCACAAGATCAAGGAGACTTGCCTCGAAGTGCGTACTTAGAGTGTAGGCTATGAAATGGACAAATTTTGTAGGGGTCATCTAACAAAATGAGCGCAACTGATTTTGAGGACAATAGATCCAAAACAACCTTCAAGGTATGTTCCTCCTTACTGACAAACTGAAAGAGCTTTGTAAGGAGCAGGTCAAGGACCTTATTGTTAGGGACACTTCTGCTTAAGAGGATGCTGCGATTGTCCAAAAGAATAAGGGGGATAAAGATAAGGGTAAACAAGTGATTCAGAATGAACAAGGTGGCCCTTGCACGCACACCAAAGGTAGTAAGAAAAAACTCTTTGAGGAAGAGAAGAAGGAACTTGTGGGATTTGCCAAGATGCATGAAAGTTTCTATGAGTAGGAGTTAGAAGCAACTGACACTCTTAAGAAGCTGCAGTAGTAGGTTGTTGGGCTACTACACATTTTTTTGCTTTGTTTTTGCATGTTTTATTTTTAGGTTGTTGGTTAACTATTGGTTTGTTGTCGTTTCTCTCTTAGCAACTTTTTGTATAGGGTTTTGTGGCCCCTTCAAAACCTGTTTTACCCTTTAATAAAAAATAATCCATTGTTTCAATGATTTTTAGTGTTTTATTCTATATTAAATCTCCTGTAATATTTTGAATATGTTTTCAAATATGATTGCAAGTTTTTGAAGGAATTATATGGAGATTCTCAGAGAATAATTATTCTCTATTTTGCATTAAATACTATTTGGGTTTTCAAAGAACTAGTTTGATTATGAACATATGTGTTCGACTTATATTTTGGATTCCCTATTATTAATGAGAGACCTTAATAGGTCTGAGCTCGTTTATCTTGGATTATAATTCACCAAAATAGGTTTGTTTAATATTTGAATGTATTTACTGTGAAATCCCATTTGGGAATGTTTACAAGAGAAGCAATGTATAGTTTGCAACCTGCATAGAAGCTATTATCTTAATCATATATAATGAGTCTGTATGTTTAAAGACCTCAATAGTCTAGGTATTATATTGTGAAAGTCTTCTCTTTTACTCAAAATCAGCCATATTTAGGCCTATAATTACATTGAACATAGGTAAAATATTTAATAACCTTCAAGTTTATTAGAGATGGTTTTGGTGTCTTCTCTTCAACTTCTTATAAGTCGATATCGAGAGAAAATGATAGCTCATAAATATTGACTAAGTTTTCTTTATTTTTGTTTTGGATTTTGGCCATGAAATAGGTCTTATTTAACACGAATAAGAGTTTATTATTTTATCCATGAAGTGGACTGAACTATTTTGAAATAGGGTTTTAAACCTTATGACTATCATAGGGTATGTAATAGCTTGGGATGCAGAGTATATAGAACACTCGATTCCTTCAAGTCTGAATGAATCATAAAATTGTTTAGACTATATGGATTTATTTATAGCTTGGTTTTAATCTTACTATGTTTTGAACTCATACAGAAGTCAATTTTTATAATGGGGAATAATATTTTGGAGTTCGATCATTTAATGATCTATGTTAATATTTTGAGAACAAGGGTTGGACACAAATATCACAGTCTTGTATTATCTGATTCCTTGTGAATTTCTTATGCTTTATTACCAGTGATATTTTTTATTTATCAAACTCAAAGGTGTGTACATAAAAATCAATTTTGTAAAGATTTAATCTTTCTTTCGATATGTATTATTATTAAAAAGATAATGTGGTTTAGATTCCATTCTCGAAGGGTTGAAATCTTCTTCCTTTGACACCACTAAATCAAGCATATAGCCCAGGAATTTTCTAAATGGTTATTCTAAATCAAGTAATGATTTCTAAAATAATAGGTGAACAAGAATTTACATTATTCTTATGCAAATGATTATTTTATTTTAAGACTTAGTCTTGATTATTTATATATGTATATATGTGCAATACATATATACATATATAAATAATCAACTGCATCTCTTGAAAGAGAGTTACAAATGATATTTTTTGTCGACTACCATCCCCAAATTTGCTCAAAACAGGGTTAAGTGGGACTATAGAGGTTTTACCATATATAAACACAATTCATGAGAAGATGTAATTAGGTTTAATTAGCATGAGTGTTGTATGTGTTATTTTGAACAAGAATACCTTTGGAAATGCATGATCTTATTTTTCTTTAAGATTTTTACATGCCTACTTTAATAGAAACTCAAAAAAATTATGAAGAGGACAATAAAGAACTATTATCTCTATGAGTAATTGATGTTTTCTACTTGGTCAATATTGATGCAAAAAATGATTATTTGGTGTTGAGTTATAAATTTCTATTGTAATTAGGAAGTAATTCCTATGGACATGATTACTGAGAAAATGAGTTAAAGATCACTATGATAAGACTGCCAGTTTGACAATAAGCTGAGAATGCAATGAATGCACATCATTATCATTAGTAAACAAATTGTTCTAAGTTGAGTTTTCTACCCTAAACTTGACTTGGTGAGTTTGTAATTGGTGTAAAATCTCTAATTCATCTATCCAAGCCTAGGATAGAAGGACTATTCTTCTAAAGTTGTCATGCTTGTTTTCAAATATTATACTATTATGTATGCTAGTATGCAAAAGAATGTTTTCTATTAACAAGTTTGAGATAGAGTTGTGTGAACATATAACACACATCTCCATTTTGGAATGTGTATATGAATTATCAAAAATTTGGCCAAAGTAATGCAAAATCACTACTTGCATTGTCGGTTCACAATGCCTTTTATTTGTAAAACTGTCAGATTGTGTCATACCTAGCTAGAAGGATTCTAGACTCGTATGACTGATTGTTTGTAATTTAGACACAACAATAGATTTTAGATGGCATGATGGATCTTGTTGATTCCCTTAATCTGTTTCCCTCATGAAGGGTAGGGCCACTTCCAAATGGAAGGTGTGTAGGGGACCACTAGTCTGTGGTTTGAGGTAAAGCACTCGGGTGATGCTCTCCCTCTTGCGACTGAAGAATGTTAAAGACTTGGTCATACAAAGACATCATTTATATTCCTTTGATATATAATTGTATTATTGAAAAATTATAAATTTGTAAATATAGCATCAAGAAGAGGATGCAATCATGTAGTATTTAATTTATGAATATATTAGTTTGTTCTTTTCTTGTAAATTAAGTATGAATTGGGAAATTATTGATGATTCTAATTATTGTAATTATGATTTAATTATATAAAAAAAAATGTGTATGGTTTTATCTTGGAAATTTTTAGTAAGATTATATAACAGATAGGTGTTCATTACACACCTACCTCCTCAAATTCAAATTGTACACTTAGCTAAATTAAAATGTGTTTTAGTTTCATTTTTATTTATAGCACTTAAGATAGAATTTAAAAAAATGAAAGGAGCTTCAAAGTGAGTTCAAACCTAAATTCACATCTAACCTAATTAAGCCCCCTTGAAATTTGGAAGGGTCACTAAATTTTGACTAAGCCAAACTGAGCCTTCAACTTGTTTTAACTAGGATACACAAAATATTTTGTACAACTTGTTACGAAATATGATATTTATATTAGAATGCAACTACGTAGTTTTTGAGTCAAACTCATTGACCCATACTACATGAGTAGTGGTTCACATGAACCCATCTCTCATGAACTCATGTAATATAGGTCAATGAGTTTGACTCAAAACTACACAATTGAATGTTGATACAAATATAATAATTTGATACATTGCAAAAATTACCTCCTACTTGTTGGGAAATATACAAAATATTTTATACAAATTGTAAGGAAATACATTCTAAGCATCTAATTATATGATTATTTACACTATAATAAGTCCATTGGGAACTTCTTTAATTAAATAAACTTAAATTGACTCTAGAGGCTAACACGAGGCTCAATAATAGAGGTCATTCAAGACATTATAGTTCCTACATAGAATGGCTTCTTCTAAAAGCATTCTCAATTGTAACATCTCTATCATTAGACACTATTAACATCCTTTGAATTCATACAAAATTTTATCTAAGGGGCCTAATATGAATGTTATCGCGTGAGACCCTCAATCACTCCCTTTGGACCCGTGTGGTCTCTGGCTAACCTCTCCGGTGGCACCCTCACTAACAGTTCAAGCTTTTGGTGTAGTGGTAGCCGGGTTGTGTTAACAAATTGGTGACTCTACTGGGGAGGGTTCGATTCCCGTCGATACTCTCTACTCGCCTCGTGGTCGCTTGTGTCCAGTGTAGACCTCTTGGCTCAAGGGGCTAAGCTGTTATCGTACGGGACCCTTAATCCCTCCCTTCGGACCCATGTGGTCTCTGGCTAACCTCTCCGGTGGCACCCTCACTAATAGTTTGAGCTTTTGGTGTAGTGGTAGTCGTCTGTGTTAACAAACTAGCGACTCTACTGGGGAGGGGTTCGATTCCCTCCGATACTCTCTACTCACCTCATGGTCGCCTGTGTCCAGTACGGACCTCTCAACTCGGGGGGCTAAGCTGTTATCGTGCGGGACCCTCAATCCCTCCCTTTGGACCCATGTGGTCTCTGGCTAACCTCTCTGGTGGCACCCTCACTAATAGTTTGAGGTTTTGGTGTAGTGGTAGCCGTTCTGTGTTAACAAATTGGTTGACTCTGCTAGGGAGGGCTTTAATTCCTGTCGATACTCTCTACTTGTCTCGTGGTCGCATGTGTCTAGTACGGACCTCTCAGCTCGGGGGGGCTAAGCTATTATCATGTGGGACCCTCAATCCCTCTATTCAGACCTGTGTGATCTCTGGCTAACCTCTCCGATGGCACCCTCACTAACAGTTTGAGCTTTTGGTCTAGTGGTAGCCGCTCTATGTTAACAATGAACACAATCTAGGTGATAGAGTAATTTGACACATGTCAACTTTTATTAAAAACCATGGATTATGCTCCTATACACTATAACACAATAATGCATAGCTTCAAGTGCACCTCTTTATGGAAAGAAGGTTAATAGATTACATGGATATAATCAAGTACTTTGTATTCACACTAGCTATTAGGCTTCAAAAGATGGAATGGAACATGTTAATTAAATTCTTCCTTTGATAAATTAATTAATCAAATATAGATTTTCATGAGCCAGAATTCTTTGATACTCAAGCTACAAGATCAAACTATTTTTCTTGACCAATGAAACACATTTGGGATATACATCAAGTATAAAGGATTTGACTATGTTTTAAGGTAGACAATCTGCTCCATTCTAGATTGGCTCTCTCTCCTTCTCTCTCTCTCTCAAACACATACCTACTTATAGAGAGTGGTTATAATGAATTATATAATTTTACTTCCTTAACATCAAGATACAATTACGCTCTTCTATTAATAAGAGCTCAATATTTTTATCTATTAATTTATACTCAAGTTACATGGCAAAGACAAGATGGTTTCCAATTTAAGACTACCTAACTAATGATCACATTGTTTTAATATACAATCCTCACCACTTAACCTATGCAAGCTTATACAAATTCTCCTGTAAATATTTTAGAGAGATGATTTAAACATATTCATTTCACTTTCAACTACATTCACATCCCTTGCAACATAAATTAATTAAGCCAAGTTATATAATTTAAACTATTAGATTTATTCATTTCTTAGCCTCATTGCAACAAAGATTGTTATCAAGTCCATTAATTATAAAATTAATTAATTCCATCTGGCACGCTACATCCTCCTACACGTTGTTGTCCTTGGGTCGACAGATAGCGAGCATTTCTTGATATTTTTAGAAAAACTTTCTAAACAAAAGTTGTTCCCCTTGGCTACTATTAGTTATATCACATTGGGTGGTTTATATTGCTTTGGCTATTATTATGTGGAGTAGGTATGCTTGATGTTTGATTTGAGTGTGCAGGTATAGGGTTTCCCCCTAATGTTGGTTATATTCAAGATGGTTGTTTTGGGGTAAAACATGTTTGTTAACCTCTAACTCACTTGAGGTTCTCACGATTATTTCAATAACCTATGATAAAACAGTATCAATATAATATAACTCCATATCTAGATTAGTGATCATTCTAGAATTTGCATGTTGTGAAAACCCATAATGTGTGTGTGTGAGTCTTTTGTGTATGGCTACTTTATCTAGTTTTGTTGCATTTAAATTTATTTCAAAATACATGCTTGTCACACTTGCAAAACACTTAAATGCTTAAGTCAAAAAAAATATTTGCACTTTGGAAAAAAATGGTTATTGCGTATTTATTTCTAATGGAAAAATCAAAATCTATTTAATTGTTCTTTAGAAATAAAATATTAGCTTACATGAAATAGAATTTCATTATAGTGGAAACTTAATTCAATTGCCTTGGTCATAGGGAAATATTAAATTAATTGCATAAGTATAGTCTTATTGAATTATTTGCTCAAAAAATATCAATGTAAGTTAATTTTATTGTATTTGCCTTATTGAATCATTTGTATTGATTAAATTACCTTTGAAAATATTATTTTTGCATGAGTAATTTTGAAAATACAAAATAGAGGAAAAAGTATACAATGGAAAAAAAAAGGTTTATTTTGATTCACTTCATATATTTGGACCCCCCCCCTTCTTCTCCTCTTTTGAAAA